>JAOTON010001855.1:0-565000 GCA_034440635.1 Lepas anatifera | reverse complement strand
CACAAGACTCCGGCAGCTTTTGTGCGCTTGAAAGCTGACTATTTCGCAGCTTCTTTCGGAAAATATCACAACTGTGTCTAGTTAAAATGTTATATTTCAGTGTTCTTAACAACTCTTGGACACAACTCTCTTAGCTCGACTTTAATGCGATCTGATCTTCAAAGTCGGCACGTTTTTCGCGACGCATTTTTTACAGGTAGGCTATCAACCATACCATCATGGAACAAAGATAGAATAAAGGTATCTCTATTCCATGATACCACCCCTTAACTATGTATGTATGTATGTATGTACGTGTGACCAGGATGTTAAGAACATCGAAATATAACGTTTTTAACTAAACAAAGGTGGTGAAAATTTTCAAAAGAAACTCCGAAATAATTTCGTTTTAAACTAGAATCGCACACTTCGCAGCATTGTTTTAGTCCCATCTTTCAATTATTTGTACATACTGGTTTATAGTTAGTTGGATCTTAACTTTGAAAGTCTGCCAGCTGCCAGTCTGCTCTAACCATTGCTGGTTTGGTTTTTATTCAACCTACGGATTATTTTTGTTCACAGCTCTCAGTGATGTAACCACCAATGCTTTTGTCATATTTTAGGAACAATCAGCGAAAACGTATTGTCACGAGAGAACACCAGAAAACTTCCCATTGGGCACATATAGCCAAAGAAGCTAACGTGCCCTAAACACCAATCAGAAAACTTCCTATGAGACTCCCAACCACATTCGAGTGTGCAATCGAAACGTCGGGTCAAACCCATATGCTGAAGGGGTCATGACCGGGGGAACAGGAGTGTAATAGTAATTAGTCGAAAATTGCCGAGCCAAGTGTGTACCGATTCAATTGCCACGAGTTGTAGTGTAGGTACATGCGTGGAGGACAGTCGACAATCCCGATTCCGACACTCGTCCTAAACACAACTGGGGAATGGTATCACTATAGTGAGCCCCCCGCTCAGGTTGCCATGCGCGTGGACCTGGTGACCTCAGTGACTCTACGCCCCAGGTGTTTTATAGCTGGAACCCGTGTGGGAATTAGGTGTTTTTGGGCGGACGTGGAGAGATAACTACAGCTTCGATTCGGTTGAGAGTAGCTGTGTTGGAAGGCTCTATTTGTGTTCAATACAGAATTTGCGCCAGCTTTTTGTCTTCATTAAACCTGAAATGTCTGGAACTGGGACCAGCCTGGTTTAGGGGCGTTGAGTCAGTGTGGTGTATATGCCGGAGGGCGCGGGCCTACCTGAGTAGAGAGCGAGTACAGCGGGCTGGCTGCGCCGTCCTTCCATGTGGGGCCAAACCCCCGCCGCTGCTGCTGCTGATGATGCTGGAGAGACAGCTGCCCTAGCGCCGCCTGTCGATCGGACATGAGGGCGGTTAGGTGGACGTGGGGGAGTAGACATGCCGGGTGGACACGGGGAGTAACCAGACCTGCCGGGTGGACACGGGGAGTAACCAGACCTGCCGGGTGGACACGGGGAGTAACCAGACCTGCCGGGTGGACACGGGGAGTAACCAGACCTGCCGGGTGGACACAGGGGAAGTAACCAGACCTGCCGGGTGGACACAGGGAAGTAGCCAGACCTGCCGGGTGGACACAGGGGAAGTAACCAGACCTACCGGGTGGACACGGGGAGTAACCAGACCTGCCGGGTGGACACGGGGAGTAACCAGACCGCCGGGTGGACACGGGGAGTAACCAGACTTGCCGGGTGGACACGGGGAGTAACCAGACCTGCCGGGTGGACACAGGGGAAGTAACCAGACCTGCCGGGTGGACACAGGGGAAGTAGCCAGACCTGCCGGGTGGACACAGGGGGAAGTAACCAGACCTACCGGGTGGACACGGGGAGTAACCAGACCTGCCGGGTGGACACGGGGGAGTAACCAGACCTGCCGGGTGGACACGGGGAAGTAACCAGACCTGCCGGGTGGACACAGGGGAAGTAACCAGACCTTCCGGGTGGACACAGGGGGAAGTAACCAGACCTACCGGGTGGACACGGGGGAGTAACCAGACCTTCTGGATGGACACGGGCGGGGGGGCGTTCAGGCCTTCGGCGGGGACATGGGAGCTCTCAGAACTGCCGGGTGGATACTTGGGGGAGGGGGGGCAGGCCTGTCGCGGGGACACGGGGGTGACCAGGCCTGCGGAGCGGACGCGGGGGTAGTCAGCTCTGTTGGGCCCTTCCTCTGGGGCTGCAACGTTCACTGCTAGAAGTCACGACATGGACACTACACCTCAAACACATGTGGCTTCGGCTCTCAGGAATGATGCACGTAGTGCAGCAGGAAACCTCTGAACTGCCCACCCTCGAATACTTGGCGCTTGTCTCAGACGCCGGTAGCGGACAAACTGCGGGTCTGTTGATAGCTTTTTAAAATCCAGGCTTGGATTGGGGCTGGTTTTTAGTATGCTGCGTGGTTTTTACGCTGTTGGGTGGAGATTTTGACTGCGAGGGTAAATTCCTCAGCCGCTCTGTTACGGATGTACTACCTGCCTGGCTGAAAGGGCACATGTCTAACAAATGGTACAGCGGCATCCGTCGTCGGGAAACGCTTATAGTCGATATCCGCCATTGTTTACCAATGTACCTGATGTGAAGGGTTTGTGCAGTTCTGCTCTAACAGGAGCCGTTTGATTTATTAGCTACCATTATGAAACCAAAATGTGGCCACACCAAAGCTGATTTGTTTTTAAGTCACAGATAATTAATTTAAAACAATGGAATTGTGGTATTGGCGGCTTTGCAACTTTGATATTGCCCTGGGGCGTCCGCTACAAGTTTTAGACTGCACCCAGGTTTTTGCGCTTTTATCTGCATAATTTTTTGTGTTCACTTACATAAATGTGTTGTTGAGGTGCATCGTCGTCAGCGCGTTAGATAGCCAGTATGCCCAAAATTCGCTTTCCACCCTCATCCATCATCGCTTGGCTGGGAGATCACGATTTTAAGACATATGGACGAGTGGAAATAGCTAGAGATCCCCTGGCGTGCGCCCTCCCAGGCATTTTTCGGGTGCTGAAATGTTCAGACGCGCGTCAGACGGGGAATGGTGAGGGGTCCGACAGGCGTGACAAGCGCCAGGGCTGCTGCCGAGCCCACTAACCTTGCCTGAGACTCACAATGAACGATCTGTGGCTCAGGATGCGTTTCGCCAAGTGTCTTATATTTCCTTTAGCTTTCTGTAAAGTTTTACGAGTTGCGCTGTTAAGCCACGGCGGGCAAAGACAGTGCTTTTTCTATGGCAGAGTCGCTCCACACAAGTTGAAATGTTTCCGCTTGGCTGTGGGCCATCTGGCTGGCACGTGACTGAGTGTGGCATGAGACCAAGAAGTGTGTGTGCTCTCTGGACGTTTCTGGTGTTTGTTCGGACGCGGAAGCCTGGCAGCGGCAGACTATTCCGTTTTAGATGCTTTCCGTCATAGACCAGATACGTGCATAGGGACATTCAAAGGTCGGCAGAACTGCTTTGTCAGTGAGATAGTGCACGTTTTTACTTACAGTTGTAAGTGTATTATTATTACCAATCCTATTGTGGTCCAGAAATATGGAAAAACATTTCTCCTAAAACCGGTTGACTTTCGTTAAAAACGTGGGACTATTTTGGTTCCCCCAGCTGTTGCTAGCCATCTCCTTAGATTCACAGACCAGGGGCCGCCCTGACACCACTCCCCCGGCTGTTTGAGCTGGTGCCGCCACTGATGCCAGCCTTCCTTCCAGACTTACAGACCTGGAGCCGCTGAGGATGCGATTGTCCCAGTCTCGCAGGCCTGGAACCCTCCTCGATCCCATAAGCCCAGAGTTCAGGCCTCGTGCCTTACAACAGCTGCAATCCCGGAGCTGTGTAACCTGGGCAGTGGAGCTCTGTCGCCGTCACAATGAAAGTTATGGCGCAAAACTAATCACTCGGGCACTGGGAACCATTGGTGGCTGCTGTGCCCTGAAAATGCAATCATTATAACCCACAAAATTCATGACTCAGGCGTCTCGGGCCCTCCAACTCCAACGATCACCACCATCATCATCCCAAAATTCATGACGCAGCCAGGATTTGAACTCGGAAACAAGCGTAATCTCACTCGATTTCGTCCTGTATCTATCATCACACCTCCTACTCGGCACGATCCACCATTCGTATTCCAAACACGAGACAGCGTGATAGCTACCGCCGCAGCCGGACCGTGCCTCCCCGGCCCGGTACCTGGCGGCGCCTCTGCGCGCGGCGTTACTCACCGCAGTTCCATCGCGCCGGCCGCTGCCGGTGTGAGCCTGTGCGCTGGCGGCCGCAGCACACTGTCTCCGGGGCGCCGTCGGCTCCGACGCGCTGTAGTCGCCGCCGCCCGTAATCGATGCCGGCCCGCCGCACGCCGCTGCAGTGCAATATTGACGCCGCGCGTGACGGACCACTACTGGCACGTGCACCGGCCCGCCGCCCCATCACAGGCAAACAGCGGAGTCAGGGGCGGCACCTACTGGCACGTGCACCGGCCCGCCGCCCCATCACAGGCAAACAGCGGAGTCAGGGGCGGCACCTACTGGCACGTGCACCGGCCCGCCACTACATCACAGGCCAGGGGCGGCACCTACTGACATGTGCACCGGCCCGCCACTACATCACAGGCCAGGGGCGGCACCTACTGACATGTGCACCGGCCCGCCACTACATCACAGGCCAGGGGCGGCACCTACTGACATGTGCACCGGCCCGCCGCTACATCACAGGCCAGGGGCGGCACCTACTGACATGTGCACCGGCCCGCCACTACATCACAGGCCTGGGGCGGCACCTACTGACATGTGCACCGGCCCGCCACTACATCACAGGCCAGGGGCGGCACCTACTGACATGTGCACCGGCCCGCCACTACATCACAGGCCAGGGGCGGCACCTACTGACATGTGCACCGGCCCGCCACAACATCACAGGCCAGGGGCGGCACCTACTGGCACGTGCACCGGCCCGCCGCCCCATCACAACCCAGGGGCGGCACCTACTGACATGTGCACCGGCCCGCCACAACATCACAGGCCAGGGGCGGCACCTACTGGCACGTGCACCGGCCCGCCGCCCCATCACAGGCCAGGGGCGGCACCTACTGACATGTGCACCGGCCCGCCACTACATCACAGGCCAGGGGCGGCACCTACTGACATGTGCACCGGCCCGCCGCTACATCACAGGCCAGGGGCGGCACCTACTGACATGTGCACCGGCCCGCCGCCCCATCACAACCCAGGGGCGGCACCTACTGACATGTGCACCGGCCCGCCACTACATCACAGGCCAGGGGCGGCACCTACTGACATGTGCACCGGCCCGCCACTACATCACAGGCCAGGGGCGGCACCTACTGACATGTGCACCGGCCCGCCACTACATCACAGGCCAGGGGCGGCACCTACTGGCATGTGCACCGGCCCGCCACTACATCACAGGCCAGGGGCGGCACCTACTGGCATGTGCACCGGCCCGCCACTACATCACAGGCCAGGGGCGGCACCTACTGACATGTGCACCGGCCCGCCACTACATCACAGGCCAGGGGCGGCACCTACTGACATGTGCACCGGCCCGCCACTACATCACAGGCCTGGGGCGTAATCAGGGACGGTCATGAAGAGGGTGTGACAAATATCGGTGTCAGCCGCCAAAATTTCCTTACGACACTATTTTCTATCGAACTTTATTTTTTTCGCTTCTTATTTTGCCGGAGAGGGATGGAATGAACTTATTTTTCGTTCGCTTCTTATTTTGCCGGGGATAGATGGAATGATAGGAATGCTTTTTTGCTGGTAAATATGGTCTTATAAAAGATGGAATGGTTTTTAAATGTAATGTTAATTGTGTTCAGAATGTTTCCTGCCAGGAAACGGAATTTCGATGGGGTAAGCGGCGGCGTGTCCTGTCAGAAGCGTTTGTAGCGTGGTATCGTAGGTGCCAGGCGATAATTCATCCGAAAGATGTTGGCTGCAGCCACACCCGGTTTCGGAGCGGTCTCTTCCCTGCGCCAATGTTCTTGACTTCTGGTTCGGACGGCGCTTGTCAAACACTCATAATGCCCGTAAGTTTTACTGCGTATTTTGGTTTACCAAATACAGTATTCTTTGCTAGTCTCTGGTAAGCAAGCTGTCGGCGACAGGCCTGGTTCAATGGCAGGAATATGTCCCAAGGCGATGCTCCACTTTTGGGGCTTCACAGAGTTAGAGAGTGGTACTTGGGGTGAAGCGAAAGGAGCCAAACCCTCGGTAAAAGGTAGAAATTCACCCCTGACGCAGCAGCAGGGAAGCCCGCTTGCTGTACAGGCGTTACTACCAGGGCAGGAGGCATGCCCCCCTCCCCCCGCTGTTGACTGGCGGTGACGCAACTGGGACCGCGCCTACAGCTGCAGAACATCATTTCACAGAACAGAACGCTGTAGTAAGACTCCTACTAAGGCGCATAACTCCAACTAACCTTACACATTTGTTTACCGTAGAGGAACATTGACTGTGTCGGGTGGTTGACAATCTCACACAAGTGCGATGATGTCGCGCTCCTGTTTGGTGCACCCCTGAGGGAGTCGACAGCAGTGGCTGTAGCTCGTGCTGTGAGCGGAGCCCGGCGGCGGCGGCGGCGGAATGTGAGGCGTTTTCACGCCGTCGTCGGCGCGCCGCCTCGGTTATGGTAGCGTTGGCGGTGGCCGCCGCCGCCTGACGTTTGTGTGGCGCGTCTGATGGCGCGCTTTGGCCGGTGCCCGAGCTCTCCGGCCCAACAGACACACTGAACAATGGTCCCGCCGGCGGCGGCGGCGGTGCCAGCGCCAGCTGAGGTCGTAAAAAAACTGGCTACTCAACATGGAGCGGGAAAAATCGGATTCAATGCGGTTGTGTTGTCAAACCAAGCCGGTTTTTTGGTGCGCGAGGCGCGGAGTGCGGAGTTGTCGCGCCTGTGGCGACAGGGTTGAACGGCGCCGCCTCTGGGGCAGGGCTGCGACACTTGGCGCGGCGGCTCAGCTGACCGTCGCGGACGTCGTCGCCGGCTGCGCTGCGGCGCCAGCTATCCGTCAGCGCGCCGCCGAGTATTAGCGGGTCAGTGGGGTTGGTTTCGCGGCCGCACCGGCCGGCCTGTCGCCGCTAACGGGTCTTCCCGGAGCGACATAGTCGGCGGGCCGCCGATGCTGGATGGGTTCAAGCTGGCCACGGTTTGGTTGGTTTTTGGTCGTGAAGTTTGTGTCACAGCTTGACCTTTGTTTATGGTTGGTTTATGGCTGGCTGCATTCAGTCACGAGTTTATTGTGGTTGGAAACGAGCGCTGCCTCGGCGGTGGGCTGCAGAAACCAAAGCTGTCGCGTCCGCTGCGCACCCATGCAAGCTCCCCGGCTGGCTCACCCTGTCCCGCCACGCTCTCTGTGGAGATAGTTTGTAACACTGTAGCTTCCAGGGGGACCAAGGTATCAATGGTTTCTGCTTATGATGCGTCGCATGCTTTTTCGGTACCCATCAGGGGCGCGGATTTTTTATGATTGGGGTGCCCAAATTTAAAACATTGCTAACAACCACTATAGCAAAAGGTGATATATAATATAACATGTGTTTTAGCCTTCTCATATGTCCGTTGAAGGGCACAGCACCATTTTTAAATCCTTGACATGACAAAATTGAAAGTTTAAAGGGTATTTTAACACTGCCTTAATGTTTCATTGGGGTTGCCTGGCCATTTCCCAAGGAGATATAAATCCATTCCCCTGGTATTGTATCCACTGCTCTCTGTTGCAGAAACAGACCTTGGCGCGGAAATCGACAGCTTTATGAACCGAGATGGCGAAATTAACACCAGAGCTACGCAAACTGTGGTCCTTAACATGTATACGCTGGAAAGTCTAAACATTTTTACTAGTAGTCATGTTGAATTTGATCTCGATGTAGAATGATAAACATTTAGTTTAATTTTCCGATATGGACACATGCGTAAGGAATGTCCGGAATATTATTTGAGGGGCCTTTTCTACTTTTGTCTCTGTAAATTATTCTGGCCTATCGGAGAATCTGGCTACTTGTCCTACTCCTGTGCCAAATCCAGCCTGGTATTTTTACCTTCATTATAACCAACTGTGATCACGTGCTTTCGCATTCATTTTAACCAGCTGTGATCACTTTATTTGCATGGTGAATGACAAATGTCCACGGTTTTATCGCTTGACAACTTTTGAATGTCGCTGGACATTTTGATCCAGTTCACATAAGAGTGCGGCAAGCTTTTGGACCTATGTTACTGGTATATTACTTGTATATTATATTACTTGTGGATGACTGAAGTTCTGAAAGACGTTTGCGAAAACACCTGTCGTCAGATGGCTATAAACACCGGAAGTGAAAACGCTTATTTCCAACTGCTTTCTGTTCTATTCCACCTTCAGTAAAATTACGGACTTCTTCGGCCTCCCATCCCCGCCTCTGCAGCCGCGGTGGCTTCAACTGCTACCGTCTTTCCAGCTTCCGGAGACATTTAAAACGGTTTGAAGACGCCAGTTTCCTCAGTGTCTCCACCACCTCTTCTGTCGCTGTTGGTTTTGAGTTGTGATCGATGATAGATCGCTGCTGCGTGAAGCGTTCTTCACCAGCGAGCCGGCAGAAGCGTTGGCGGGCCTTCGGGGGAGCGCACGGCTGCCGCTGCCGTTAGTGCGTTTGGACAACAGGAGGAACGCCCGGGGCCGGTGATTAATGCTCAGCTGATTAATGCTCGCCCTTGACCGCCCTCACAGCGTGAGTCCACGCCCGGGCAGGACCAGCACTGTTCATTTCACTGACACTGCGAGACTCTCCGACTCTGGAGAGCACAGTGATGCTGAGTTCACAAGCTTGCCGTGCTTTCTGGATGTAAACGATGGTGGAACTTTTGAATATTCTATTTTGAAATATTCGAATCCTTCTCTTTTCAAACATGCGGTTAACCAATACTGGGGTGTCGTAAGTAATTCGGCCAGGAGATTCCGTGAGCAGTGCCCTTTAGGTTTCTTGGCGTGCTGCGCCTTGCTAGGGGCAGGGCATGTTACTTTATTGGTTCTTAGAAGAGCCAGGTCAGAATTGTTCCTATTATTTGGTAAGTTTCGATGAGAGAATCAAAATGGCAAATACTTTCGCTAGGGCAGGTCGATTTTGAGGTCGCCAGAGACCAAAGAAGGTTCCATGAAATTACCTAAAACGGGTGTGCGCATATTCATTTCGATATATTCTGACCGATAAAGCTATACGAAGCGTAAATGTTTACCGATTTTCATCAACGACGAAGTTTATGAGCGTCGAAAGTAATGATTTCTGTAAAAATCTGCTCCAAAAACGACCCGCTAGAAAATGTCCCACCGATGAGATGGCCCGATCCAGGGTGACCCCTTCCCTCCCCCTTAGACGAAAACGTTCCGCCGCTAGTGATGAAGCGGCACTAGGCTGGAGCCACTGAAATGCGGCAATGCGAGTACCACCAGATTTGAGCTAAACTTCCAGAGTCCGGAATGAAGTGAGTTAGAAAATTCTGACAATTTGGTCATAAGAAGCCGATGAAATAAGGAACGGGATTTAGAAGTCCCCACCTGTCTACCTAAGCTTTTGTTTAAAATGGGAAGTGTTAGTGTAGATAAATAACATTTAAAGCAGTACAAATAAACCAAATATAGTTACCCCTTGGACCAAATATAGTTTCATTTTTGTCTAGGTTGTTCACGGACAAGTAACTTAAATCAAATGGGTTGGATGAAGTCGAGGGAGTAGAGACATTGGGATGTCAAAATTTGTAGTGTTTTATAGTATTACAGTGGTTAGAATATTAATCTGAAGTGTTTTAAGTCTTTTAACACGCGCATTGACTGGGGGCGGGTACCCGGGGACGGGTAACAGTCACCTTCGCTTTGACGGGGGGGGTGGCGGGTACCCGCCCTCCCCTAAGATCTCGTGAAACACGCTAGGTAGCGAAAAACGGTAAACGGCGTTGGGTAGCCCATCCACTTCTCCATCGAAAATATTCGAACCATTTTTTGTCAGGTCACATTTAAGGTCACTAGAAGTCAAAACATTGCGTCATAGGGATAACAAGTAAATGAAGGTTTTCGGTCGTTACATCTGAACAAGTAAAGATAGAGGAAAACGATTTGAACTATATGAATTCTCGCAGTGAGCCGAATCGAATGATATATAATATGACCTTATTAGGTCAAATTAATGATTTGAACTGACCTGAGGTCAGGTCAAGGTCAAATTCGATACAATGCACATCATTAGAACCGCAAAGATAAGGCGAATCTAATGCAGTTAAAATAAATGCTCTATCACCATCCGTTACTAATTTATTCAGTTAAAACCATTTTCCCGTGTGTTTCCAACGGATAGATCATTGCTCGTACCTGACCTCAGGTCATCGATATAAAGAATACCGGAACATATTTCAGAGAACTCGGTGGGCCTATTGTGTGATATGAGTTTCAATGGGATAAGTTCACCCTGTTCCGACTTATGCTATCTTAAACTTTTTTGAGGTCAGGTCACTTGACCTGTACTAGTGACCTGACCTGAGGTGACCTAACCTCAAAATTTTCATAAAGGTTGTAAAAATTATGAGAGAAAAGGTATGCAAGTACGGTGGCGCTACGCGCCGCCGTTTTTGTGCTGTCTTCCGCTAAACCAAGGGGGCGGGTACCCGCCCCCGGCAATGCCCGTGTTAAGACTGATTTTAAGTGCCACAGAATATCAGAATCGTACTCTGGGTGAGAGTTTCCACGTCAAATCATGCATTGCTGAGTGCTGTCCCAATTTGCTGTACACTGTCCCAATAAGTTGGCCAAAAGCCTACGCTATCGCGGGTCGCCCGTGCGAAAATTCCGAGATGGCAGCACTGGCGGATCTGCACTGGTTGTTTGTGAGGGAGGGAGAAACAGCAGGGCCTGAAATCGGGAAAAACAATATTTCGTAAAGAGAATGGACAAAATGGAGGAGCGGGGGGGCTAATGCATTTTTACCTTTCTACCCGTAATGCGCCAGTTGAAAGCAGAATTGTGGACTGGTTACATTAAAATTTTCTTTTGGAGGAAATTAGTCCCTTATTCTACATTTGCAGTTTGTCACCCCACTGGATGTGCCCATGGCAGGATAATGGGCACATGAATACCAAACGGCCAGGTACTTCACGATAGACGAAAACGGTTTCCAGATTCGTAATGGGCACGAAAAACTGAACCAGGTACACTGCTCAGCTACTGATGCCAGGCAACTCATGCATTATGAAACAGCTGCCGGGTGTAGAGCTGCGGTGTCGTTTTTAGGGCGGTAGGCCGCTGCAGAGGCTGGGTGGGGGCCGGCAGCGTCCTTTGGGCGACAGACTGACGCGGAGGCTGCGGCGCCGGCTCAGGGCGACAGGCTGGCGCGCCGCGGGTCCACGGTCAGGGCTAATTCATGCGGTTGACATCTGTCGCGCGGCGCCGACACCGACGTCAACAACAGCCGCCGCCCTGTTGCTTCTGGCCCGGACGGACGAGGGGTGGGACGGCCGCCCCCTCCCTGTCGTCCACCACCGCGCTGGTGGGGCGCGCGGGGTCCAGCGGAGAGCAGCATCACTCCTCGGCAGCTGCGGCAGGCGATGGGCGATTACCGGGGTGGCGTGATGCCTGCTGTCTGATCAGGCTTTTACATCATTGGGGAGTTTATGCGATGCCTAAATATTGTTATTCTTTCAAATACAAGCTAAATGTGGGGCCTAACGTTTGACCTGGTCTGCGTCTTACATTTCGGAAGAGCCGATCGTTTCTCGGACTGGGCTGGGATTTTCCAGCTGCTCAATCCTGGCACAAACGTGCGAAAAGAATTAAAATGCTACGTATAGTTATTCAAATTTAAATTAAGTTTCCTTGCGTCTTAACCAACACCATAGATAATTCTTATTGTGTTATGACTACAAAAGTGCAACTTTTCCTGCATTACCACGCACAGGGCGGTCACACACATGAAGAGAGCGCGTGCTCTCGCCGTGGTCTCCCCCACGGACTGCTGGCGGCACTGCCATTAGGCCAACAGGTCCCTGGGGCGGCGCCGGCAGCCTCGGCCGCCCCCAGGGGACCTCATCAGCGCTGCTGTGGGACCGCCGGACTAATGGCTCTGACGGCCTGACCGGCCCTGGTGCTCGGCTTCTGACGGCGCGACCTGCCCTGGCGCTCGCCTTCTGACGGCCTAAGCTGCCCTGGCGCTCGCCTTCTGACGGCCTCACCTGGCGCGCCTCACGGCCTAAGCTACCCTGGCGCTCGCCTTCACGGCCTGTTACCCTGCGCTCGCCTTCTACGGCCTAAGCTACCCGCGCTCGCCTTCGACGGCGTGACCCGCCCTGGTGCTCGGCTTCGACGGCCCGACCGGCCCTGGCGCTCGCCTTCACGGCCCAAGCTACCCTGGCGCTCGCCTTCTGACGGCCTAAGCTACCCTGGCGCTCGCCTTCTGACGGCGTGACCTACCCTGGTGCTCGGCTTCTGACGGCGCGACCTGCCCTGGTGCTCGGCTTCGACGGCCTGACCGGCCCTGGCGCTCGCCTTCTGACGGCCTAAGCTACCCTGGCGCTCGCCTTCTGACGGCCTAGCTACCCTGCGCTCGCCTTCTGACGGCGTGACCTGCCCTGGTGCTCGGCTTCTGACGGCGTGACCTGCCCTGGTGCTCGGCTTCTGACGGCGTGACCTGCCCTGGCGCTCGCCTTCTGACGGCCTAAGCTACCCTGGCGCTTGCCTTCTGACGGCGTGACCTGCCCTGGCGCTCGGCTTCGACGGCGCGACCTGCCCTGGCGCTGGCTTTCGACGGCCTAGCTACCCTGGCGCTCGCCCTCTGACGGCCTAAGCTACCCTGGCGCTCGCCTTCTGACGGCCTAAGCTACCCTGGCGCTCGCCTTCTGACGGCGTGACCTGCCCCAGTGTTCGCCTCCTGACGGCGTGACCTGCCCTGGCGCTCGGCTTCTGACGGCGTCACCTGCCCTGGCGCTCGCCTTCTGACGGCCTGTTACCCTGGCGCTCGCCTTCTGACGCTCGCCTTCGGACGGCAAACCTTAGAATCCCCATGTTTCGTGGGTGGAGAGGGACTGGGGCTCGGAGCTCTACCGTCATATGCAGTACTGCGGCTGCAGACTTCACCCTGGTGCTGCGGTGGTGTGCTGCTGGTTGTGAACACTTGGTTGTGTTCGCTGTTGGACAGTTTCCACAACCGCTCCATCGCCGCGCACCGTTGGCACTGCGGCGTCCCCGTGGGAGAGCCTCCAAGGCTCTCCGCCGCGCTAGGATTTCAAACGCTGCGATAGTGTGCTGTTTGGCTTGGCATCGATCTCCATCGATCTCACGATCTGTTCAATTACTGCTGCGGATATCACATGGTTTTCTTATGTCTGATGCAACACGTGTCATTGCTATGTGTGTGTGAGAGAGAGAGAGAGAGAAAAAGAGAGAGAGCGAGAGAGAGAGAGAGAGAGAGAGAGCGAGAGAGAGAGCAGAGCGAGAGAGTTTGGATTGCTTGTTTCATAATGATATGTTTTAGGCTTCGGGTGTTTTCATGTTTCATACCCGGGCTCAAAGACCCGGCGGATTGCCTCAGCAAGGAGCATTCTGGCTCCCGAGAAACCAACAGGGAAAGAGTTGGCGAGACAGGTCTGTCAGTGGATGCCCGGTGCTCGTCAGAGGCGAGCACCAGGGCAGGTCACATCGTCAAGTACGACGCCATATAACACTGCTAGTCAGTGCGTCGATAAGCCCCCTGAAACTATTATATGTCATATTGCGCGGTGTTTCTCTCCCGCGTCACCCCCAACACTCTCCGGTCTCGCTCTTCCGCGCTCAGTGCCCGTGTAGAAAGGAGTCGGCATTCTGACATTAGTGTGTGCCTCAGGTGGGCATTATGAAGTGAAGGCTGAACCTTGCCATACCTGAAGGCTGTGCTCGCCGTACCGTGTGCGTGGCGAAGGTGCAGAAACAGATCGTGATGTTGAATTGCCGGTGTTTCACCTTTACAAACTCCTCGTCTGCGTGAGCGCAGAGGGAGGTCAGAGGGGCCGCATCGCCTGTCATTTGTCGCTGCCGCGGCACTGTGCCTCGTGTGGGCTGTGTTGAATCCTGTGAATTGTATTGAGTCTGCCCTCGATGCCCTGTGGCAATCCGACGCCGCGGGAACTGGTGTGTGGCGTCGTCACCGCACAGTGGGTTACGCTACCGATATAGGTGGAGTTAAATATCAGTGAGCCTAAACGGACAGAGTTGGTGAAAGGTGGGGTTGACATTTGTAGATACACCGCTGAAGTTTTTATGTATTGATGCCATTGACCCATTATATTTGAAGCTGTTGCAGTGTTTTATCGGGGAATTAAGTCGCAGGAAAACAATTTGAGAGAATATTCAAATGTTCTGACGTTCCTACGGTTCAAATGTTCCTACTTAATTGGCTCACGTAACAGTTCTATGGAGCCATTTAACATGTAGGAAGCGTTTACTTCTCACCGTGCTGTGATCTACTCCGATTGTACAGTTATTTCTCATTGTTTGATTGTTGTAATACAACGCTACCTAGTCCAGAATGTACATTAATCAGCACGATTTTCCCCACAGTGTGTGGTCACCAATCAGCCACTCGGGTGAAAATATAAAATTGTGTGTCGAATTCTGGTGCCAGGGGACTCCAGATGTGAGTGTCGCCATTTCCCGCACAAAAGTATGGATTTTATGAGCTGTGGTGGTTCAGCCAGTCAGATATAATACCTACCTTTTTCTTTATTTTGTATATTCTTTTTGCATCTCAAGATTGCGTGCCAAACTATTTTCTTGAAAGAAGCGGACTATGGCAAGCTCTGAATGCGTCTTCCTAGCAGTTCGACTACTTTTCTATTCTGCAGTGGAAGAGCATGTTTGCTGATTGCAGGAACTGTTTGTGATGGAACAGAAGATAGGAGCATCAAACATTTATAAAGGAGTACAATTGCTACAATCTTAACGGTTAGGTAATGTGATTTGGTCTGAAGAACACCGTATGGAACATATTGGTTAACTGATGACATATGTGTAACACGAGGTGTTAATCTCTCACCTAAACGTGTTCTAGAGATATTAACCCGAGGTGAGAATTTGTCTTGTTATGTCCTCACCATCAAATACTCCAAATTTCCGTAGTTCGTCAACGTTCAATCAGGCATTAAGAGTTGGAGTGTTTGGAGCTATATTAACCTTTCATTTTTAATACGTCATAAACCATAGTCCAAATCTGTACAAAGGACAGTGCGAACGCTTTTGTATGACATATCTCTAAAACCTTCTATGTTTCTAAAACTGGCCGACTATTTATGTAAGTTCCGGCTAGTGTGCCGGTTAGCCCCGCAGTGCGCCGGCGCTGCCGTGCCTACCGTCCGGCCGCTGCCGCATAGGATCGATCGGGGGGCTCGCTGCGGCAGCTCAGGCACGCGCCCGGGGAGCGGGGGCAGGGGGAGGGGAGGGGTCTCCACAGCAGCGGCGGCGCGGCGCGGTCACCACCTGTGTCCGGTAACACCGGCACCCCAGCGGGTCGGCGTCCACGTCAGCAGCTCAGGTGTTGTGGGCCGAGTGTCTGGCGGACCACCTGGCAGACCAAACATGTGCCTTGATGCAATCTCTTCGTCACCTGTACGATGAGAGATCTCGTCTAATCGATTTTTCGGTTCATGCTGTTAGTTTTCATGAGCATTATTTCTTCCGCCGTTGCTTATGGTTTTCTAACATTTCCTGCGTGTCTTACACAGACGATCAATGCCGCGATTGACGGAGTGCGTCTGTTGCAGGTTCTCGTCGGCGTGTTGAGTAGCTACTTTGTCACCTGGGTCACTGCTGGATAGCCGTACCTTGGCCGCGGCCGCCGCGCTCTGCCTCCCCTCGAGGCCGGTCTGGATGGAGGCGCTGTGATGGCTGAGCATGTGGTCACCAAACCGTTCGAGTGCACATCTCCCGGCTGCAAGGCGGTAAGTGTCGGCTGGAACGTGAGATGAAGGCAGCAGCGGCCGACACCCGTTGTGGTGAGGCGTCTCAACTGAGTTCGAACCAGCCTCTGGAACTGATTTCGTGAAGTGGACGGACCAAGTTGAACTAGCTACTAGCGATAGTATGGTGCGATGGAAAAGCAAGTTCAAATAGGATTGATGCTGTACAATAAGCCAGTCAGTGAATTATGTGTCTTTCTTTTCTGTATAAAAGGGCGGTAGCTGTCGGTGAATAGAGGCGAGTGTATGCGCGTGAACCGCCACCGTGGCGCAGTTGGTTTGGGCGCCTCGGTTCAGTGTGGGAGGTCCTTGGATCAAAGCTGACCTCGGGCAGCCTTTTCCTCGACCGCCTCCAACCCAGGAGATGGCAGTACACTGGGTAGTGCCCGCTTTGACTGGGTACTTCCGCTGACCAACCAGCGCCCTTGTTGTTGGCACGGCTTGATCTGCCTTTAAATAGATCTACCGGTCCGGTGGCACCGCCCGAGGGCGCGGCCTCGCCGCGTGTCACCAGAGCAGTCCTCTGTTCCGCCGGGTCCAAGAAATCGGGATAGCTCCACTGCCTGGTACAGTGGGGCGTGTGACAGAAAGCGTGCGAACTTGACTGTCCCGAAAGGGTGCCGATAAGCGTAAGCCCCGTTGCCGTATGCATAGTGTGTATCTGCGTGTGTGTGGTGCAAATGTGTAAAATGTTCCCGGCCTGGGAACACAAAAAATATTTAAAAAAAGGAAGAAAAAAGAGTGTATGTGCATGATCTTTGCGCACCATCAGTTGCAGCCTACCCGCCTCCCTCGTGGACCACTCCGCGTTGGTCATGGATATGCACCTGATACAGACTGTTTCTCTGGTTCCGAGCCAAAGTCGCTGCCCCCGCTGTGGAAGTGGGCTCACTGTTCAGCATGTGCTGGCCGACGCAGGGTGTGAGCTGGGAACAGCCCGCGTACAATTATTTCCACTGATGCCTCTTGCGAGTGTTAGGCGGCAGATCAGCTGTGGAGTTCCGGAAAGTTTTACGGTATCTGAAGGAGCTAGGATTTGATGTAATATACGGGCCCAACCTAGTGAGATATGCACATCGGAACTAGGTTGTTCTGAGCTTTGTCGTTCTATTTATTGTATATCGTGAGCTGACACCCTAGACCAACTCCGGTCTGCGACCTGGGCTAACGCCCCACCGGCGCAGGAGAGCCGCATGACAATGTGCTGAAAGCAAACCATATTTCGTTCTTAATGTATCTCTTCATAAGCCTGAAAGTCAGTTTTATCATTCTTTTCTTTGAAATAACCAATAAAGAGTACCTGGTCACCTCCGGATTCGAACCGGACCTACCTGATCAAGAGACAGGGCCTCTAACCACTAGACCACCGTGCCATTCTACTCGCCCTCCCACTAGCTGAACAGCTGTGACCCGTCAGGAGGTCACTGGCTGGTACAACTCCGCCGAATATGCCGGGCCGCTGGCGCTGGGTGCTGTGCTTGTCCCGAAAAGGCACGATATAAATGTGCTTCTAGAAGACGAACCAAGCATTCTTTTGGGCTGAAAATACTTGTATCGTCGAGCTAGGATCCTAAGCTAGCTTCATGCAAAATTTCTTCCACTTCCATCCATTTTAAGGACTTGAAACCATGGTGAGAAGCAAAGGTGGTCCGAGAAATCTAGCATCTTGTTATACATTTTGGACTAATTACTCGAAAGCCATTAGAGAGAGGTGGGTAGTATAAATGAGCGAAATGACCGCAAGTAACTTTCCTATTCAGTCATGTCAGTTCTGAGTTTGTGAGTGACATGAGCTTGGAACCAGGAAGGTGCAAGTAAAAAGTTTTTTGACTCAATTTCTATTTATGCCTATAAAACAAAGAATTTCACCTTCACAATTTCCATCTCCAAATATTATCAGGTGCAAGCAATGTTCTTTCATTATTTGAAATGAAAACTCAAATCGGTATAGATTGTGAGATGTTAACGTTGAAATGAAATGAACCAAAAGATAGTCTTCCGGAAGAACTGTAAAGAGTAGGTCAAAATTTTACGTAAAACTATGCCTAAGCACAAGAAAATTGACCTAGCTACCCTTAGGTAACTGTCTTTCAGCTAACTGAAGCTTGCCTTCTGATATTTCGAGCGTTCAAGTCGGCCATCAACTTTAAGTAGGTTTTTTGCTCGCGTGAGAAATAAAGCGTTTTCGCGCAATACATATTATTGGATCAGCTCAATTTTTGTTCCCTAGCTGGCCCTTGTTACCTATTCAAAAGGGCATAAATTTCAAGCTCGTTGCTTAAGGAGTAAAAATTAGAAAAATATAAAACAGAAAAGTTTGGGCCAAAATTTCTCAAAAATTATTTTCGATTTCGAATCGGGGCTTCAGTTTGAATGTCTGGAGCAGGAGGGCTATCACCCTACAAAATTTCAGAGCTCTGACATCAATTCTCAGGCGGGACAGACAACAACAGACAGACAGACAGACAGACAGACAGACCACGACGAGACCGGTAAAGCGGCCAGAATAGAGCCTCTTGAGAAATATCAATGCGCTTCGCTCCATGGATTTCGTCATGCGGCTCTGACTTATTTCTAAGGATTGATTAAAGGGAATGTGGCACCTTCACGTGATTTTAACTGAGATAGCCAAGTTGTAAAGCAAGTCGGAAAACCCGGTACTCCATATTTCATTTGTCTTGGAACTCGATATCTCTCTAGAAAAAACTAAAACCTACCTGACACCAGCCCCCCATCAGCCCGTCGCCGGGCGGCCATTGTTGTGAGCTGCTGGTGTGACGACATATGCTGACGTCACGATGAGCATCAGCCAATCGAAGCCCTTGAAGCGTTTCAAGTATGGTAGTGGTTGCCAGATCGTGACATCATCCACGGCCTGATATTTATTTCTTTTTCTCGAGGAGTATTTTTAAAAACAAAATATTGAGCCCATTGTACATTTTTCAGAGCAATCATGAGTGGTTTCATTATTCTTGGTTAAAAGTAGCCTAATTTTACTAAATTCCAGGCTTCGACCAAGGTGCCACGTTCCCTTTAAAGTGCGCTGTTGGCGCGATATATGGCTCTGGTAGTTGAGGCGCCCAGCAACCGTAACGCCCGCACTGCTGACGCCTGTCTGCTGGCCTCAGACGTTCACGAACGAGGACCACCTGAGCGCGCACACCCGACGGCACGAGATGTCACTGCTGCTACCAGGAGGCATTACCATCAGCCGCTCCAACAGCCTGACGCTGGGAGGTGAGCTCTCCGAACTGGAGTCTGCTGACTGCTGACCGGCTCCGAGCTGAAGCTCTGGTCAGTATGGCGGGAAATATGGTGAGGTTGGACATTTCGATGTCTGGCGTCTGGTCTAGGTTCAGGGAAGTGGTTTGAGTTTTCTTGTGGTTGAATGTTGTGCTAAATCAATGTGGTTGAGACGTGTGACAATGGTACCGGGAGTGTAGCAGTGCTCTGATCTTTCCCGTTTGATCATTGCCTTTATGATTTGAGCTGAAGGACGTGTCGGCTTTAACCGTCATTCTGCGTCGACAATCCAGTTTTTTTACATCCGATGGATGGGTGTATTTGGTGCTGGAGAACTGTGTGGCCTGCTCAGTTTCTCGTGGGAGGGAGCGGCAGTTTTGGTGTGGCCTATTTCTGGATATGTCTGCCCGCATTAGACACATCAGGGGGAGCTGCGGTGGGTTGTTAAACTATAAACTAGCCGTGGTGAGTGCTGCCACTCTGGGATATTTGTGCAAGTCGGTGGTTAGAACACGCCGAGACAGCCACGTGGGAAGGTCGGCGGCGCGCGTAACGTCTGAAATCGTGGGCAGCTGCTGGAGAAGTGGGCAGTTTCGGGAAACTCCGTTCATCGACACTCGCTTCTTAAAGGGAATGTGGCACCTTGGTGCAGTGTTATCCTGGAGTGGTTTCGCGGGTATTCTGTACTGAAAATAATTCCGTCTTATTCTTGGAGAAAATGCCGAATTCATCAGTATATCCCAATCCCAATACTTCGTCTTGTGTAATTTCCCTTCGCAAAAGGTAAAAACCTTCGCATCAGCGTGACGTCATGATATGGTAGCACGTCATACTGCCAAACACAAGAAACAGTGTTGCCTGGCTGCGTCATAAGTTACGAATTCGAATGCAGTGTTTTTCTTGAGCTAAATAGCTATTATTGGGACCCAAAGTGACACTGAAATTTTTAATATTTTTCTTCTTTTATTAAAACACATTTCACGTTTAAAACTAGTCATTTGATCCAGTTATACGCATTTAAAATCGCAAATACCAAGGTCACGTTTAGCACGCAGGTCTTAAAGGGGTCCAAGGAAGAAAAAAATTTGTCCGCGCAGCACGCGCTGTGGGGTTTGAGTAAGACGTCACTTTCCAAAGTTTGACGCATACCACGTGACCACCGGGGGAGAGGGTCGGTAGACAGCGAGTCTTCACTATTCTTCCTCCGCGAACGGTAAGTCCTGTGACAAATGGAATTTCGATCGCGTGGTTTGTCGCCATGCTCTATCACACCGTTGTCTTGAGTTCAAATCCCAGTATCCAGGTGCCGCATTCGCTTTAACTCGCTGTTCCTCGGTGCCACCTTCTCGGCTTCCAGCAGCCGTAGCCAGTGCCAGTGACCGGCTCTCGCAGTGACCGCCATCAGGCGTGTGGCCGGGCTCCGGTTTCGCGTTGATCTCCAGCTATCACATGGTGTTGTCCCAGGGGACAGGTTCAACAAACAGAGGCTGGCCGGCCGCGCGGTGCGCAGTGCTCAGTAGACGCTAACGCGGCTGCCTACCCTCGTAACTCGGCCTCAATGCAGTCCAAACATCTCAGCACTGTTTTGACTCGCGCTCTTTGCGGTGGATCAAAGCGCCGGTGTCGGAGGGGGGGCAGGGACTCAGACGCTGGCTAGCCGGCGTCTGGTGTAGGTTACTGAGTATTGTATGACAAGTCTGGCCACTTAGGGTGTGGTTGGCTTTGTGTGCTGAACTCAGTAGTAGTAATTTTAAGGGTTATCGTTGCTTTAGGGTAATGCCACCTTACCCGGACTAACGTATTGTCAGTGTTTTTCGTGAAATTTCGGCTCGGAGCCAACCATAGAAAAACCGTGCCAGGATTTTTTAGACAAGTTTTTGGACGTAAACATGTAATTAGTAAGATTTTGGATGGCATCTCGACTGCTAGTTTAACTTTATCTTTAATTTGAAACGCGCTCACTTGTTATCGAGTTTAAAGAGTGATGTGGTCACCTTTGGGATATTTCGCGAGTGCGAAGCTGTTTTCTCGACAAAGACTACGAGGACTGTGCGAAGACTGTGTCGTCGACAAAGTGTGCATTTGCCGGGTGGGCTATTTCCCTTTGAATCTGTGGGTAGTTGGCATAACTTTTAGCACCCTTGTCGGCTGTGGTTTGTGTTCTGGACCTTGGTAAGTGTCTGAGTAGCAGGGATTGTGATGCAGTCTTAGCACGCTGTGTAACGTAACGCCCATATGCCACCGAGTGGGGCGGCCGGTAGGGGGCTCTGACGCTGCTGCCCGTGTGACGCCACCCCTCCTCTCCCCCAGCTGATCTCACGCCCACACCCACTCGCTTCATCCGCATCGGAGAGGAGGTTGGCCTCTTCCAGGACCTGCTCAAGGCCAACCCCTTCGATGAGCAGTTTCGGAAGGCAGCTGAGCTCAACAAGGCGGCGGCGGCGGTTCAGCTGAACGTGGTGAGTCGCCGGCTTTGTTTCTAACGGAGCCGCTCGAATCGTGTTCAGAGCTGCCTGTTTAGGCGGCTTGCATCACTTCTTGAGGGCTATCTGTCGCTAACTATAAAGGCAGCGTTTTAGGAAACATGTTGAGTGCGTTATCCAGCGGTGCGAAAGTGTTTTGTGTTTGCTTCTGCCATTGAAAAAAATTTCAACGGCGTCTGTAGTTTTGTAATTTTGCTTAAAAGTGTGCTCGGGCCCGCCGTCTTTTAAAAAGTGCGTGGAATAATGTATGCCGCAGAGTTACAAGGTTGTGCAGTCGGAGCCGTCATTCGTTCATTTATATCACTCCATTTGGCTTCCATAAAGTGCCAGGATTATTTTCTGTCGCTGTTTCGCGCCGAATGTTTGAGGACCACCACCAATGAAACCAGTCATTTGTCATTTTTTATAGCCGTGCTGGTGCGTGTTTTAATTAAAGCGGGAAATACGGCAAGAAGGGTTGAAAACTGGCTGGTGTAACGGTGACTACTGGTGTACACTGGCTACTCGTGGCGTCATCCAGCGGCGTGTTGTGTAACTAGTGTTTGGTGCGGCAGCCGTCGGCCGGTAACAGCGATGAGCCGCTCAACACGCCGCACATCGTGCACCCCGGCGAGGGCGAGCAGCAGCCGGCGGCCAGTAAGACGGCCGCCACCCCTGCCGTGGAGACACCCCGCCTCGCCGCCACGCCCAGGTAACAACGCAGTTTGTCAGCGCTTTTTTAGAGTTAGATGTTTTCAAATGCCCCATCGGAAAGGAACGAATTAAATGGGGCCCGCTGTCTGGAGGGGGCTGATAAATCGTGGAACGGAATTTTCCAGTCGGCTGTAGACGAGTGGCAAACAGTAGAAGACGCCAGCAAACAGGGCGCCTCTACCAGGGTCACCTCTAAAGTAAATTTCGAGTTCCTTACCGCTCAGTTCTCGCATATTAAGGTTGCTCAGTAGTTTGGGGGGGAGGGGTTAGCAGTTAGCAGTAGTTCCTTCGTCCTCTTGGGTCCTCTGCTTCTGGTAACATTTTTTGGTTGGAACGTGTTTGCTGTCCATGCAAGAACTTCACGTTGCCTTTTTGCGAGCAGGTGAAGTCTTGTCAAAAGTGCGTGGTCACCGTGGTATCTGCTCATCTTGTTTACATTTTTTCATTGAGAGTGTAACGTGTCACTTTTGAAGTGGTAGTTTCTGTTTATTAATCTGCATGCCTCAGGGGTCCTGTATTGGCTGCATTTACTCCGTTGGTCATATCCTCCGCACGGTAGTAGTAAACTATGTCATTTGACTGGATAAACTCAGCTTTGCGTTTTCCTACCGTTCGGACATTGAACCAGATCATGCCTGGTTTTTCTTCTCGACTCCCATTTACAAGATCTGCAAATATTTTCATGGGATTCAGGGGGTCTTTTCGGAAGATTTGATTGCGACCAGTTGTGACTTTAGTACCATCTAGCGGGTAGTTTTAAAATCACTAGTAAGCGTGAAAACGGTCAGGTGGCAAGCGTGTCCCCGTCTTGGTCTAACACAAGAGTTCAAGGAAGATGGTTAAATTCTAGATAGTTTCATGTAAAAGTTTTGCTGTTACTGGAATTATGCGTGGTCGGCGCCGTCGGTAACCTTGTGTGTGTCGGTCTAAACAGTTGTCCTTAGCCGTAGTTGACTTGGAAGCAGTACTTGGAACCCTGCCGCTTACTGTCACCAGGCTACCTTTTGCCTCGTCAGCACATGCCATTTAGGTTATATGTCATTGTGGAGTGTGCCCACTGAACCAGCATAAAAAGGCATGGTCACTAGTAGTGGCGGATACTAGGGGTTGCTCACGCCCCCCCAAATATCAGAGTACCTATAGTCAATGCATAGCCAGAGGCGGTTCCGAGGCAGTGGCTGGGAAACTAGGTCCTACACCCCCCTCCCCCAATAAGGTCCTGAACCCGCCTCTGCGAGCATGTCACGAGAATGTACTGTGCACACTGCTTTAGTCTAGCTGCTGTAGTCAAGTGAAGTTTTAGTTCATTCCAAAGTGGTACAGTGACCTGAGGACCGCGGGTGGAACTGTGCCGCGCTGACTGTACCTTCCTCCCGGCAGCCTGGGCAGCCCCCCGCCGGCGCACGTGATCGTCACGCCGTGCAGTCCGCTGCTGATACCGGCACGTGCGCACGTGCCGGCCGGCCGCCACGACGCGGCCGAGCCCGGCCATCAGCTGGATATCGTCACTGACGACGTGAGTGGAGCGACGCGGGGGAGGGAGGGGGGCACTGGTGTAGTAGGGATGAGCGCCGAGTCGCGGCGCTGAGGGTTTCTTGAACAGCTGGGACGGCTGGAAAGAGGGCACCGGTAGAACGGGAGAATTTGGAGCACCGGTGCAGCGGGGGACGAGACTGGTTGGGCGGGGTCTGTGTTGGCTGGGCGCAGCCGTGTCCGACCTTGGGGTTATCCTTCAGCTATCAATCCTGTCAGTTCCTTAATGGTCAGTGGGATTGGGCTTTGAGTGATGGGGAGAGGAATCATGCTCGAGTGGCTTCGAACAGCCCTAATCCCGCTACAAATGGTGTGCTTTTAACTGGAGGTGCGTTCTGTCTTTGGTAGCTGCGACACGGCTTCAAACTTTCAACCGCTCTTTGTAAGCTGGTCTTCAAGACTTGCAGCTTGTTCTGGCCAACACTGATGCTCCGGATCTGTAAACCGGCTATGGTTGGTAAAAGTCTCCCGTTTGTGGACACTATACATCGGCCAATGCTCCCCGTTTGTTGGACTGGTCGAATTCTATATGCTTTAATAGCATTTAATTCGGTGTCCCCTTTCTACACACGTTCATAAAGTAGGTACTAAGGTGTAGCAGATACACGGCGTCAGGCGTTAAACTACCTGCTCCACACACGAGTAGGTGCCGAAATATGCCTGTGCGGAACCGCGGTGTATAATCCTTTTCCCGAGAGTGTATTCTTCAGACCGTTCTCAACTAGAAAAGATTCAGCCTTACTACCCTCGTTTCTGACCAGAGAAAGCACGTTCGGAACTTGATGCCAACCGATTCGTTTATTTTTGATTGGGTCCACTCCCAACAGGCACACTAGCCCAATCACAGGGTGTCTAAGGATCCTCCCCACCGGGTCAGATTGGACATGGAAGGCGGTCTAAAGCCGTGGGAATTTAACCCAAATTAATCCATGTTGCCCCAATCTGGAGGCAGGCAATGAAGCCACTGGGCCACTTGGTCCCATTGCTCATTAGTTGGGACACCGGATTGGAGACCGGATACCGGGCACGTCAGCGGCTAAGACGTAAGTGATGGTTGGATTATCAATTTAAATCCGATCCATATCCGAAAATACGTATAAATCGACAAAGATGGGAATACGAATTCGTATCCAGATCCGAAGTTCCCCGGCTCCATGTCCAACCCAGTCCGCCGCGCTCAAGGCTCGGATATCTATTCGGATGTCCTATCCATCACACCAGACCTGATACCACGTGACCGTGACTGGTTTAATTTAAAACACTTCATGGTGTTCTTCGTGCTTAACTAAGACGCTTTTATTAAAACCAGGGGCGTCGCCCTTGGTTTTTCTATGGGGATAGTGGCAAACTCTGAGCAGGGGATGGGTTGGTGGATGTTGAAGATGAAGCCCTGACCTGAAAGTTGTCTCTGAGAGCGTCAGCGAGGAAGCAAACCAACATCGGGAATAGTTACGGAACCCCAGTAGATGTGTCGGAGTAGATGTAGACGTGGGGGGGGGGGTGGAGGCAGGGAGGGCCGCCCCAAACCCCCATTTTTCATAGAACAGTTTTCTGATCTCAGTCAAATTGGGAAGAAGTCGATAATTTTTGTAACCAGCCAGTGTGGAAGGCAGTAATGAGCCCAACTCCGTTAATTTTTTGTTGTTGTTGTAGAGGGGAAAGTTTCTTTTCAGCAGGAGTATACAAATTCAATGGGCCCTATTTTTCGCTGATGGCAAGATACTTTTGGACCTGGTGCTTACAATCGCCACGTTTTTTCGGGCTAATTGATATTATCCCCGGAGCTGCCCCAATTTGTGTGTATGTGGGGGGGGTGATAGCCTTAGTGGGACCCGCCTCCCGAATTAGGCTCATTGGCTCGACGCTAACTCGCATGCCTTGCGTCACGTCGGCTGGGTGTGGGTATTTCCTATATCGTGTCTCTGTATTATGTCGGGTAGAATTCTGGATATAATCATCGCTTATATTCAAGATAGCCTCGAATGTTAAGCGCTGATTAACATCGTTTATACTCCAGAGCACATTGATGTCTGCATGGGCGAGACGGCCTAGCATCGGCTGGAATGTGATTCGATACACTGAGCTGTGTTCAGCTCTGGGTTCATCTGTTCTCCGGTGTGCTTCATTCAGTTGATGAGTGTTATCAAATCACTTGGCCGGATGCAGCTTATGAGTTTTAACAGGAGCTGTGCATCAGTGCCTCCAGTACGGTCCACATTCCAAGCGGTCCCCGAACGGGCAATCAAGAGGCAAACATATCTCATGTAGAAAGGTGATGCGTGGCTGGCTTACGGACACTGGGGAGTCACAACGATAGGATGGGGGCTAGAATTCGGGTCGGCTGCGTCGTCCGCAGGGCGGTGCCGCGGTGGGCTCATTTCTAGCAGACAGAAATGGATGAGGACAAACTGGCGTAGGTGGATGTTATAGCAGTATTTAGGAATGCGATAAAATTGCACGATACTCGTGGGTGGCGTGGCACCGTAGCTGCCGAGGTTGCAGTATTCAGGCGAGGCGCTGCGCAGGCGTTAGCAGCTAGCTCCGCTCCCCTGACGGCTGAACTACTGTTTACCGAGGTTTTTTGTCAACCTACTTGAGTTTGCAGTTGCTTGGCATATGGAACGCGATCGTGATGTGAGAATAGAACGCCCTGTCAGTGGGGTTTGGTCGATTCGTGCGACCTCAGGCTGATAATTATTCGCGGAAAATTGGCTGGAAACGGACATGTGAAAAGGGTTCCGTTGTGCCAGGGAGATAGAACTTTCATTTTAAAGAATTAAGTACCTAATCTCATCGGGAAATGTGCAATTAGTTTCCGTACCAAACGTCTTTTCTGGTAGGAAAGGAAGAATTGAGCTCTCATACACATTCGAACGAGTTATTTTACGCTTTGAACTATTTTCATAATCAGAATAGCCTCCTTATTTGAAAAATTAAAGATAGAGGTGCACCAGAAGAAGAAGTTGTCCTTGACCTCACGTCTCAGCCTTTCTACGGAATTTTCCATGGGTGAGCGCAGTTCGAACCGATTGCTGGGTCGAATTATTTAGCTCATTTTGCACAAGGAAATATGTTTTGTAGTTGCTCCATGGGTTTTGCAGTGTCGATGGCCATCCCTAAAATACTCTGTAAACTAATTAACTAAAATGATTGGGGCGCTAATGTGCTAAAATGCTTGACCCAGTAGTGCTAAAACTCAGTTTTTGCTTCAGGTCTCACGAAAACCCCATACTCGCATGATTGGGCGCTGTTTTATGCGCCAAAAAGCTCGGGAACCCCTGCCTATACCTTACCATTGCCGCTACCTCCATAGACCGAACATTGTCGCTACTTCGATAAATGAATTAAAATTATTTCTATAGAAATCATTGAGGTTTGGGTTGGGTGAATAAAATATCATTGTAAAATGTATTAATTCATCAATCTGCCAGAGTAATCCTGGATGAGGAGAAATTTGCGTTTCCTTATAAAATTTCAAAGTGAGATGCCAAGGTTATTCCATTGGCCTGGCCTGCGTCAGTAACTCCTATCTTACCTAGTGTACAATCTACTGTGACCGGGAGTAGCTTTAGAGAGATACATCGCCCGAGGTAGGTCTCGGAGTCGACAGACATCACCTCAGCCCTGATAACCAACGCCTTGACCCCAACTTCTGCTCAGACAGGCATAAGATAATGTATGAAGTCACGCCAAATTGTCATGCCCAGATAGAGATAATCTTGAGTTAGAACTATTTAAAAGAAAGTGTTTTCATCACCACTAGCAGGCCGATTTTTGGACGTCTGCCGCCCACGATACATAAGCCCTAGATGTCATACTCATGTTGAATTAGCCGGAAAGACTAGAAAAACTTCGGCTTTGGCTACCTCAGTAAAAGTCAACATACTAAAGTTTGCGCTTCAAACTCATCAAATAGCCCAAAGAATTCCTTTTGGCCGCTTTCAAACTAATTATCGTCTCGTTGGGGCGACTGCAAGCCACTTCAAATCAAATTTTATGTCCGATGCACTCCGCTTTGAACCAATTAAATTTTTGAACCTGCAATTGTTACCATGAAATTGTGAGGGAAACAAAATCATTCGTTCAAAAATAATTATGCTAAATATGTTAAATGGAATGTGGCAGCGTGGTGTAATTCTGGCTTGGAGTGGTATAAGGGACAATCGGTATTGAAAATGGATTTGACCGTACTTCTATTTAAAGATGGCTAATACGCCGAATATTTCTTTTTGCTTAATTTCCTCAGTTAGTACTAAGTGCCTCGATCAAGCTGTTCATTTAGGCCATAAAGAACGCGAGCACAAAGGAACCGCTTTTGGCTAGATCAGCTATTTTCTGGAGCCCAAAAGGGTACATATCAATTTCTGCTATTTTCTTTGATATATTAAACTATATTTCACATTTGTAACTAGCAGATAAAGCAAGTCAAACGGATTTACAATGGCCAGTACCAAAGTCATGTGTAGCATGTAGGTTTTAAAGTGGTCCAAGCGAGACAAATTTCGCGCAGCACTCGCAGCGGGGCTTGAACAAAACGTCACGTTCCGAAGGTCATCTCATACCATGTAAAAACCCGGGTAGGAGGGGGTCGATAGGGAGTGAATTTTTATTTCCGTCTCCGCGAACGGTAAGTTCTGGGACAAGCGAAATATCGATCGAATGGTTTCTCGGTGTGGTCTTTCACATGGCTATCTCAGTTTAAATGTAGTAATGAAGATGCCACGTTCCCTTTAACTGCGTTCAAAGGTTATATTACGTATGCTCTACTGGAATGATTACCACATGCAAAATATTATTTTGTTAACTCGTTTATTCATGCATTACTCCTACTTTCACACTAATGAGGTGAATTTTAACCATATTTCCAACAGGCGCCCGGCTACCCCTATTTCCAACGGGGTTTTCCTCGCATTTAGGCTTATGGTATCAGGTCAGTTATAGTTTTTTTTATGCATTATGTGTTTTTTACGTTTTTACTTATCTTTTAGCATCTAGTCTACGATATTTTATAAATTAGCCTTAGACAAAGTTAGTCGGTGTGTCACGTGATGGCAACAATATTCCTTCAAAAGGTCCCGACATGTGTTAGGGTTGTTCAGTGGCTTGTAATTAAGAGCCCGTCGGTTATATATCACTTATTTATAAACTTTATACACCACATATTATCACTTACCCCAATTTATGAAAAAAATGGAGCGGGCCTCGAGCCTCTTAATTCGCACGCCATCCATTCCACTTAACACACCATTATGTCTGTGGCCGATCGCCCGAATAAAGGACAATAATCAACCGCGTTAAATTATGGCGGTGCGGGTTTTCATTAGCCGTACAGATTGACATAATAGGTTTGTCGGCCGTGCCGCCATGTCTAAATGCCCATCGGATCTATAACGCACTAGTGTATTAATTTACGGTCACCCGGCAATACCTCCTAACCGCAACAAACAACAAAAAAATTAATAGCATATGATCACTTCCTGTTTGTAAAAAATACCAGTACACCACTTGTTACCTTATATCAATGTACTAAACTAGTATTATTTTCATATCTAGTATACTATACAAAACGTACAAACTATATTCATCACTGATACAAACTTGTACCCGTTATTCAACGCCCTATTTCCAACAGGGGGCAGATTGTGCCCCCTAAGATCTCGAAATCTACCCGGCCGATCTTAAAAATTCAAAATGTAATCGATTTTCTCGATCCAAACTCCATTTTGAAAAAAAAATTTCAAAATTCTGAAAATTGAGTGTAGGGGGTCCAAAATATACAAAATGTCTGCCGTTTTTAGATTATCGGTAACTCTTGTCTCTTTGGCTTGATTTTCATGGAACTAGCATGGATTGACAGGGACTTGGTTGAATCAAGTCATATCTATCATTTAGGTGAAATACAAAATTCATGGGCGGTTATAGGGTCATAAATTTGAGGAATTATATGACTTTTTCATGTCTTTTTTTGCAGAAATGCATATGCCAGGTACAGTGTGATATCTCTGGTGTCAAGCAAAGTACTCAAATGCCAAAAACATGCCAGAGGCGGATCCGAGAGGCAAAATAGTGGGGTAAGACATAAATTACCCCGCCTTTCAGGTATAGCTACTTTTAAAATTATTTCACCTTTGTCCACCCCTGCCCGATCCGGGGAATACTCCTGGATCTTCCTATGGCTGAATTGTCTCCATTTGGTGTTAGAACTAAATTATGTTTTGCAATGAAACAGCATCATGGAAATAACGAAAGGCGCCGGGAGTTAAGCACATTCGTTATTTTGCGCCGATCGTTATATTTGAGTTTTTTCGGGAAATACATGGTATGGTATGGTATACCTACGACGCTTTGCCCCATTCCATGCAGACACAACATTAAAATACGCTTGGAAGTTGGTGAACCCCCTAACTTCGGTGCCTGGGCACGCCTATGATATCATATTATCATATAATACACGGATGGGATCAATACATCCTTATGTTTACCCCTCCCGTCCATTGTGTTGGCAGTTTATTCACTTGGGAAAAGTTCAAATGAATAGTATTGAAGACACCCCATTTTTAGCAATATATCGGAGTACACATCAACTGTCGTCCCAAATATCATTCGGTGTTAGAACTAAATTATAATAATTATAATAACTAGAACGCTGAGGCTAGGCGGGCTTTAAGAGAGAAAGAAGCAGCTTTGAAGAGGATGAAAAGAGATAAAAACGATGAATCAACCCGAAAATTTTCGGATAAACGGCGCCTTTTCAAAAACATTTCCTCTCACAAATATTTTAAATATCTTCAAGGTATGATCGGAAATTTTAAGACAAACCCAAAACGGCTTTGGTCTTACCTTTAGTGCATTAAGGGTAACGAGGCAAAAATTCCAAATCTGATGGACGGTCAAAAAGAAATAAGTGGGGACACAGAAAAAGCCAACCTGCTAAACGCAACATTCGCAAGCAAAGTCACTTCACCGGATGTTGAGGAATTTCCGGCTGTCACTGAACATGAACTGCCATCGCTAGACACATTAACCCGCGCCCCACCGGGGGTTCAGCGTCACCTTCGCCCCACCGGGGGGCATCGATGGGCCCCTTCTAACTCCAAAAATATGAGCGTTAGCGCAAATCTGCGAAGTGTATTAGAAAGCTCGCGTGAATTCAGTAAGAAATTACTTTGCATATTTTAGTGCTCAGTTCAATGGTTTGACCTCCAGAGGTCAAATTAGGTCAAGATCGGCTATTTTCACTTAAATATGCAATTCTTAAGCAAACTGGGCATAACTCTTATGCCATTAGAGGTATTGAGGTCTGGTAAAGTAAATTTGATAGGAAATTGGCAGTCCTTTTTCCGCTATGCGAAACGTAAAGACCTCCCGCCAGTGGTTTGACCTCCTGAGGTCACGAAAGGTCAGAAAGTGACCTTGCCGTATATCAAATGAAAGCCAGTGAGACGACAAACACGATGGTGTTTGTTTCAACGCTCTAACATAATTAGATCAAAAGTTATTGTCAAAATACTGTTTTTGACCCCTGGTGACCTTGGATACCTTGGAGAGGTCAAAGGGCAAATATGGCCCCGGGAATCCGTGAAAGGGTATCAAAGAACGCTTTTCTGATCAAGCTGAGCATTTTCAATCGCTTTTGTGACTGTTAGATCATAAGACAGCTTTTCCCCATGCTTTTTCAATGGGAGAGGTCATCTCGTGACCTGATCTCAGGGCACGAAATCGAAAAATCCCGGATATACACCTTGTAGACCCTGGAGGGGTCATAAAGTGTAGGAAGTCTCAAATCGATCGACTTCGAAATGTAGCTCTTACAGAGCTCTAAAGTTGAAGTGAGGTGACCTTGGTTTACCTCGTCTGGTGACCTGACCTTGGGTGACCCGGGGTAAAAAATTACAGGGATGGTGGGAAAATGATGCAGTGAGAGGTAAAGCCCTCAACCGCGGTGCTGCGCCTTATCGTTTTTCTGCTATACCGGAAAAACCTTGGGGGCCATCGATGGCCCCCGGTGGGGCGAGGGTTAACCATATCTGAGGGAACAGAACGGACTATCTTGGATGAGTTGCAGGTACATAAGGCATGTGGGCCAGGTAATATAAGTGCTGGGATAATTAAGGAATGTCGTGAGGAGTTGGCTATTCCACTTTGCATTCTGTTTAAAAAGTCGACAGATGAGGGGGTGTTCCCGAGCAGGTGGGCGGAGGCCAATATTGTTCCAATATTTAAAAAGGGGTCAAAAAAGTTACCACAAAATTATCGCAGCGTCTCGCTTCTCCCTCCATTTGGTAAGGTTTTGGAGAGGTGCGTATACCAGACCCTTCTGACGCATGTGTTGCCAGTACTTTCCGAAAACCAACACGGCTTTGTCCCACGCCGATCGTGCGATACTAATTTGGCAACCCTTCTGAAAACAGCGTGGGACACTATCTCTTCCTTCCATCAAACTGACGTTATTTAAACTGACTATTCTGAGGCGTTCCAGAGCGTAAATAATAAACTCCTGCTCTTTAAGCTTAAGAAGTCTTACAACGTTTCCGGAAAGGCTTTGTCTTGGCTCACTTCATTTCTTTGCTCTCGAAAACAACGCGTCATTCTAAATGGAAAGTGTTCTAGTTGGCCGGAAGTGCGCTTTGGAACGCCGGAAGGTAGTCAGCTCTCTCCTTTGCTTTTCGCCCTCTTCATAAACGATCTTCCGGAAGAAATTCAAACAAACTCTTAGCTCTTTGCTGACGACGTGAAGCTATACTACAAAATTTTCTCTCCGGCAGATTCTAGACTTCTTCAGGAGGATCTTGATAGGCTGATTATGTGGTCGGAGGCTTGAAAACTGAATTTAAACCCTTTAAAATGCCACTCGTTTCGAATCACATTAAAGAAAAACTTTATACCGGCCACATATCAAATTCGGGGCACCTCTTTGGAACATATGGAAAAAGTTCGCGATCTCGGTACTTGGCTAGACTCGAAATTGAATTTTGCGGACCATGTAGACTTTACCGTCAGCAAAGCTAACAAAATGTTGGGTCTCCTTATGCGCTCTCTTCAGACCGGCCAGGTGGCGGGCAGGTTCAAAGTGTGACCTATTTTGACAGCATACTTTGGAAACATTCGTTCAATTCTGGAATATGGGTGTGTCCTCTGGGGCGGAGCTGCGAAGTGTCATTTGATAGATTAGGAAGGGTTCAGCATAAGTTTCTCATTTGGCTTGCATTTCAAAACCATACATCTCAGCCCTCTCAATCACTAAAATATCATGATCTCTTACAGCTTTTCAAAAGTAGCAGCTTGTCCCAGAGGAGACTACAGTACGACATTTGCTTTGTTCATAAAATTCTCTCCGGTAGAGTGGACTCCGCTCCCCTGCTCGGGAGTTTCCCACTGCATGTGTCCCAGCGAAGAACCAGGGGGGCGCCTCACCATTTCCTGCACGTGCCGGTGCCTCGAGTTGAGACGGTGAAAAGAGGCTTGTTTCGCCGGGCGGTGCTTGCTTTTAACGCACACGTCGGTCGCTGCCCCGAGGTGGATCCTTTTAATTCACCATATGCTAGTTTTAAGTCTAGTGTAATTAGATACATCAAAAATCATCCTTTTTAAAATCATCCATATGCTTTAGAATTTTATTCGTAGAATGAACTGCTTAAGCTGCTTTAAGTCATACTTTTACCGTTTTGAATGTGTTTTACCTTATATTTTTAGTCATTGGGTCCCTTTGCCACCAATAGGAGATATGTCATTGTAAATACTCATCTAGTGTTTTCTTTTATGTCCATGACTTCAGCTGTAATTGGGCCAGATACCTGTTGCTGATTTAAGTGAATAAATACAAGTACAAATACAAATACATAGTTACAATGATTTATCACATTCAATGCACACACAACCCTAAAATGAACTTGAGTGCGAGTTAACTCCTCTAATTACGGTACCTGAGCAGGCCTATGGATTCCTATCATCATATAATACACATATGGGATCAATGCTTGGTTATGTTTACCCCTCCCGAACATTCTATACGCAATTTATTTAGAAGAGTTCGGATGGATAACATTTTAAACCCCCCTGCCCCTATTTTGAGCTCCTGGAACCGCCTGTGGCCAAAATTATACCAAAATACACATCAAATATCCTCCTAAATCTCAGTAATAGCATTCAAACATTACAACTGCCGCCAATTCGTAACAGACAACATTATTATTGGATAAACGCAACGCAGCCGACAATGCTCGGCTTTTGGATGAAACCCCGAATTAGTAAGCCTTAGCTCCGCCTCTGGAAAATGCATATTTTCAACATTTTCAGGGAACACGCGCTATTTAGTTTTTGGAAAAGTCACAAAATTTCAAGAGCCTATCTCATTCGGAGATACCATGGAAAACCTGACGGGTGGGCAGAATCTGCCCCCTGTTGGAAATGGGGTTAAAGTGCTATCGTGATGAGTATGAAGTGATTTAACACGCGCATTGACGGGGGTCTGAGCCACCTTCGCATTGACGGGGGCGGGTACCCGCCCCCCTAAGATCTCGAGAACCACGGTAGGTAGCGAAAAACGGTAAACGGTGTTGGGCTGCTCATCCACTTCTCCATCGAGAACATTTGAACCATTTTTTGTCAGGTCACATTTAAGGTCACGAGAGGTCAAAACATGCCGTCATAGGGATAACATGTAAATTCAGTTTTTGGCCATTACATATGAACAAGTAAAGATAGAGCAAAACGACTTGAACTATATGAATTCTCTCAGCAAGCCGAATCGAATGATATATAATTTGACCTTGCTAGGTCAAATCAAGGATTTGACCTGACCTGCAGGTCAGGTCAGGGTCAAATTATATAAAATGCATATCATTAGAACTGCAAAGCCCAGGCGAGTCTAATGCAGCTAAAATAAATGCTGTATCACCATCCGTTACTGAGTTATTCCATAAAAACCATTTTTCCCATGTATTTCCAATGGAGATGCCATACCTCATACCTGACCTTAGGTCATCGATATCAAAAATACCGGAACATATTTTAGAGAACTCGGTGGGGCCATTATGTGATATGAGTTTCAATCGGATAAGTTCACCCTGCTCCGACTTATGCTATCTAAACTTTGTTTGAGGTTGGGTCACTTGACCTGTACTGGTGACCTGACCTGAGATGACCTAACCTTAAAATTTTCACAGAAGTTGTAAAAATGATGAGGGAAAAGGTATGCCAAGTACGGCGGCACTACGCGCGGCCGTTTTCTGCTATCTCCGAAAAACCCGAGGAGGGGGCGGGTACCCGCCCCCCGTCAATGCGCGTGTTAAAACTGGAGGGAGAACGTAAGGATGAGGAATGGTGAGGATAAAGAGGATGGAAATCTACCCGGATGGGTCGCTGCAGCCACACTCGCACGCGTTCACAGTCCCCAGGTAGTGGAAGGATAAGGACAAGGATTACTGGCTAACAAAATATACACACCATGGCACACTTTGAATATATAAACCTAAATAACTTGAGGGTGAAAATGTTGGGTTTTTCGGTTTCATATTCATTATGTTTTTGATCTTATAGATTGCGTTCCTTGTGCTCCATCTTGCTGTGACAGTGCTGACTTCAATGCTTCAGCATTGTTCACATCGTTTTTATCCCCAGTCCTGATGTTGTCTTTCACAAAACTGTTTGTTTCTTCCTGAAAATGAGCTATCGTGAAATATGTCATTGTTCCCGCCCCAGAAGCTTTTTTTCTTAAAGTGGCTCACAAAAACAAGTGAAACATACGAAAAATCCAGGAGAAAGACAAGCGCTGAAAAGACGACACTAGGCCAAAAGCGATGATATACTTATTTATATTTTCAAATTTTAGTCCAGTCAAGTTACGGCTGGACCTGGACATTTTCTATTTTCATTCGCAACTTTCATTTTGGGACACAGAACAGTAAAAGGACTGTAACCGTTTTAACATCGGACCATGGGGGTACGGGCAGCAGGGGTGTAAACTGCACGTGCAGAAATGGGCCAATACATTTTCGGATGATAGAAAATCACCCACAGATGTTACATGGAGCATTCACAAAACCGGAGATTTAAACTCATGCACATTACAAGGGTACCACCCGAACTACGCCACCAATGACATTAGAGTATGCGCAAAGTAAAAAATAATTTTAGACAATGGACCCTCTCCAAGCTCGACAAAACATGGGGGCAGAGGCAAAGTAACACCTTTATGTTGGCTAACATGTTAGCCGTATGCAAGAGCAGGATGGTGTCGGACGATAGGTTCGAGCTCGTGCCAGAAAAGTATTTTGGTCGAGATCCTCTGCTTAAAAATATGCCCTTCGAGCCGATAGCAGTGCTCCATATATGCCACACAAACGCAATTTCGGAATAATATTAAGCCAGACCAGAACTCTCTTGTGCTTTTGCGTCGCAGCCGTGCTCCGTGTACCCTTGGCACCGCAGTTGCCAACCAAAAACTTGTACATTGCTATCTTACCCAAGCCTAAATTGAGCCCTAACATTTTGATAGTAATCCTACTGTCCAGATAGTGTATATAGATTGAACAGTTGTGATAGCAGTTACGCCGATATGTTCAAAATGCCTCAGTACGGAGAAATTTCAATTTCTCCCAATGGTGCTGCCGGTACAGCTACCCTCATGAGTTACAATTGTTGTACCTAACATGAAAATGCCTTCACTCACTAATCTGCTCAACTCCTCGCCGTGTCCATCGTCTCAGAGGTGCCGGCTTTTACGGTGGTGCCGAGCCGGTTTGGCACCTCCAGTTTTTCTATAGAACGGCTCATTTCACTGGCCCTATTTACATCACTAGCTTAAACCTATTTATATACGTACATAATGATGGCCAAAGGCAGTAGGTGAGTCATTTATGATTTGGGTGTTATGGCTGACATGTAAGACCTGTCACGTGACGGAGTAATAATATGTTCGCCAATAGTCAAGAGGGTAGAAAATAGCCGCATATTGTTAGTGTTTGATTCTGATGTGCTCCTGAACAAAACTAACTCAAGGCTCCGAGCATTATCTGGTTTAACCTTGTGAATTTGTGAAAAAGTGATTTTATTTAACTAAAAATCCATTTGCTCTCAGTGCGCTCGCAAGCAGTGCAAGCAGCCTCTTTCGCTAGCAGGGCACCATCGCTTAAATTGTACAACAGAATCTTGATTTTAGTGATAATGCGAAACAAACTTAGCGAAATGCAAGCATGACGGAAGAAACACCCTCAAGGGAGCAATCGTAATTGCTTTTAGCGTAAATTTGTTTTATATCATCACGATAACCGTACAGGAATATGTTATTAAAAGCTGTTAGTAGGGAAGACCGGGGCTAGCTGCAGTCAGGGCATGTCGAACCACTCTCGATAACCCCGCTGCTTCTGAAGAGATTGCGCTGTAATCAAACACCGCATGCGCGCAACCACTTTCCGTCTTTCGGCAGGAAACCGTCGTGGTATCTGGTCGGTAGCGGCTTGGAGACAAAAAAAACTTTTTCATAGCAAACGTGAATTTTACTTCTATCAAACATTTTGTAATAACACTGTTGATATCAGAGATGTAGATTAGGCCTACTAAATGAGTTGAATGCAGGTGTTTACGCCTTATTTGGGACGAAAAAATGAAAACTGATCACCCATGTTTTGCGTCAGCTGCCTCCGGAGTGGCGGCGGGGTCTCGGGGGTAAGCTGGGCCACGAGGGTGTTGAGGTATGTTGAGCCATCATCAGACTGTGATGTTTGTTGAGCCTGCTACTTCTCCTTAATTGCGTGATTGTGTTCATGGTCGGGGCTGAGTTATAACCATCGAAAACCACAGCTGGGCTTGAGCCTAGCGACGAAGAATGTATTCGCTATAGATATTAATGATCTATCTGTATATTTCTCCCAGGGGCCAGGCACAAAGCCTATGAAGTATTGCGCATCCGTCTACCACATATTGACAAACAGTTGATTGACTGCGCTGTCACGGACTCGCCTACACGTTGGTAAATATACTTGATCAGTAGGGACTTTTGCCAGGCCAAGGGGATTCCTGAACTGTCAAAAAGTGATGTGGGGAAGTTGTAATTTCGTACGTTCCTACTATTTTTCAACATCCTGCAATGAAAGTGTATGTACCATGGTTATGAGTCTTTGAAATAAGAGAGAAAAAACAAACAAAAAATAAACCTACCATACTAAATATATAGGTACACTGTATCAATCGCATGCCTCCACGGCATAAACATTAAAAATATGGGAGGCGGTGCCCTACTAGCGAAAAGAGGCTGCTTGCACTGCTTGCACACGCACTGAGAGCAAATGGGCCTCTTATTTAAATAAAAATCACTTTTTTCACAAATTCAACAAAGGATGAAACCAGATAATACTCGGAGCCTATGAGTCTAATTTTGCTTCAGGAGCACATCAAGAATCAAACATTCCACAATATGCGGCCATTTTCTCCTCCTCTTGACTATTGGCGAACATGTTAATACTCCGTCACGTGACAAGTTTTACACATGTCAGCCATAACACCCAAATCACAAATGACTCACCTACTGTCTTTGGCCATCATTATGTACGTATATAAATAGGTTTAGAGAAGCTAAGTGGTAGCTAAATAGGGCCAGTGAAAATGAGCGTCTATAGAAAAAAACTGGAGGTGCCACACCGGCTCAGGGCACCACCGCACAAAAGCCGGCACCTCTGAGACGATGGACACGTGCGAGGAGTTGAGCAGATTAGTGAGTGAAGGCATTTTCCTATTAGGTACAACAACTGTAACTCATGAGGGGTAGCTGTACCGGCAAGCACCATTGGGGAGAAATTTAAATTTCTCCGTACTGGAGGCATTTTGAACATATCGGCGTAACTGCTATCACAACCCTTCAATCTATATACCACTTTCTGGACAGTTAAATCATGTTACATGCCTTCTACAACAGGATTACTATCAAAATGTTATGGCTCAAATTTAGGCTATGGGGTCGCAAAGATGGATGGTACAAATACCATCGTTTGACAGTCTTAAAAAAGGTTTTGTTAACCGGTGAGCCAGAGAGCATTTTAGAACACCTGACAACTAGGCTAGACATGTATGGGCGAAATACCCGACAAAGTGGCATGCTGGTTACGCCAGCGATTCGCACAGAATCCGGCAGACGGAGGTTTTCATACTCGGTTGTACACATGTACAACGAACTTCCCCAGGCCATCCGCCAACACGGCCTGGGAAGATTCAAGTGCGAGCTGAAAAGGCACCTGATTGAGACGCAGCGACAGAATCGTGGAACAAGGTGAAGTTTAGGGTTTGCTTCCAGTGACCACTTTGTATTGTCTTATCGGTATTTTATATTAATGTTTCAGATATTTTAGCGTCATTTTCCTATCAACCATTTCGACATGTGTGTATGTGTGAATGTTTGACATGCGCGATTGTTTTACATCCCTCATCCATTTTGTTTTACCCTTTACGACTCGAGGCGTAGAATAGCCATGCGGTGTATGGAAACGTCTTACAATGTCCAATAAATAAATAAATAAATAAAAGATAGCAATGTCACAAGTTTTTTGTTTGGGGCACAACTGCACGTGCCAAGGGGTACACGGAGCACGAGCTGCGACGCAAATAGCACCACAGAGAGTTCTGGTCTGGCTTAATATTATTCCGGAATTGCGTTAGTGTGGCACATATAGGAGCACAGCTATCGGCTCGAAAGGGCATATTTTTTAAGCAGAAGATCTCAGACCAAAAATACTTTTCTGGCACGAGCTCAGAAACCTGTCGTCCGACACCATCCTGCTCATGCATGCATACGGCTAACATGTTAGCCAACATAAGAGGTCAAGTTACTTTGCCTCTGCCCCCATGTTTTTTGCTCGAGAGCTATGTGAAGAGGGTCACATTAGTCTAAAAATGTCATTTTTGTACTTTGCACATGCATAGTGCACGTGCAAAGTACGATGTCAAGTATTGAGGTTCGGCGATAGTTCGGGTGGTACCCTTGTAATATGTATGATTTCAAATATCCAGTTTAGCGAATGCCATGTAACATCTGTGGGGGATTTTCTATTACCCGGTAAGGTATGATCCCATTCCTCCACGTGCAGTTTACACCCATGTTGCTCCAAGACCCATAGGTGCGTGGAGTAATTATACAGGCCTAGGACAGCCCCATCTTCACTGTTTCGTATGACACCCATGAAAGAAGTATCGGAGCTATGTCCAGGTTCCCCATGTTAAATTTGATAACTTGACTGGACGAAATAGAAGGGAAAAAAACCAAAGGAAATTTCATGCCTATTTGATTTAGCATTCACACAAGTCCACACCTTTAACATGTTCATTAAAAATACTTTCAGGATAAAATTTAATTAACGTATAACTTGATTCAATTAGGGGCACGCGGACACACAGAGCTGCCATGGTTTTTGAGAATGAGCCATGTTTTATTATTAGAGGTATGCTTATGTATGATTTAATGTCAATAATGTGTGTGTAAAAAACACACACCAGTTTTACGAAAGTAGATGAAAATATCTGTGTAGAATGGAAGTGAAGAAATCATTGCCAGTAAGTGAAAAATGTTGATGCTGCAAGAAGTACCCAGACAAGAAGGATCAAACGAATCTAACCCATTAAAACAGGGCTACTTCAATATTTATATATAATACATAGGCCCTGGTGCCAGGAAAAAAAAAGATAAAAACCATATATCAACACAAAAAAAGGCATAATTAATGCAGGACGTGTTAAAAAACACGAGGATTATTACTAATGAAAAACAGCCAATTGTTACAATCAGTTATATTAAAAAAACAACAAACTAAAATAACTGCAAAAGGTACAGTCGAGCCTTTCTCGAGCTGTGGAAAACTTTTGCAAGGTATTATGACCTCACCCAGTACTGTACTGAGTAGGTAGGTACCACATATCTCCTGTAGATATTTAAGATGGGAGAAATGGTTCGATTAATCATGAATTTCTGAAAGGTAAGCTGCAGTATCACGGATAAAATTGAACCATCATCCACAATATCCCTTCAACAGCAAACCAAATTCCTTTCACGCACTCACTCAAATCCAGTCTCTTCAATAACCAACTACCTCAATATTCTGTCTTCTGGATTGTTGATATTCCCGCCTCAAAACACAAGGCTCGCAAGGCCTCTCTATTACCTGGCCAAGGCAATAGAGTAAAGTAATACATGGGCTCGCCCTCATTACCCTGGCTCAAGGTTACGAAGTAACTAAAATCACCCCGCACTCACATCATCACCAATATCAAATACGACGAAGTACGTCATTGTTCTGAATAGACGAAAACTAGCTAGGCCTTTCACCGAGGCCAATTCGGTACTTGGATGTCTTTGGAATCCTATTTCCATTAATGAACGCACGGTTGAGAGCAATCGAACGTTAGAAATGTTCCAAAGCATTTTCAACTTCAAACTAACCAAAGAAAATAAATCGTATTTTACGAAATATATTGAAAGGTGGAATCGGCCTCATTAAAGTGGAGATTTTGACTAAAATCACGACGTAGTTCGAGCGTCTGAAAATTTCAAAAGCTCTAAAATCGCAAAATAAAAATACCTAAACTTGCCTATATATGTTTCTTAAGGAAAAAATATATTTTGTTTCAACTCTTTTCAGTAAATAATATATATCCTAATTTCTTCATCAATGTTACCAACATTAAAAATAGCCCAAAAGTCAGGTTGACTTGGCAGCCTCTAAAATTATAAATTACTTTCACATTATTGGTGGTAATGATTGGAATCTACGTTCATTTGATCCTTCAAATGCGATTTGTATCCCATTCTAACGAAACTAATTGCCGAAAATTAAAAGTGGACGAAAACGAATGCGCCTCGATCAATCGCCTCCGAGCAACTACCCGCGTGAAGTCTTCTCGCCTGAAAATCTGGTAGCAGCAATCCCAAGCAACTTAGGCAAAAGTATGCGCCATCTTTGTATTTAACGGGCCAGAAACTTGGGACAGAAAAAGTTTGTTATACCTCCAAAACCTTTGTTCTCACTTTCCTTGCTTTCCATGTCACCGTTGGTCTATTTTCTGCGGGTTTTATATTTTAGTTTATGGCAGGCCGGCATTGTTTTGTTTCGTGCTGCGTTATACGTTGCCATCGTTTTGGCTGTGTATGGGAGTAGTAGTATCGGCGTTTGAGATTGGAGAGAACGTAATCAGGCAAGATATTATATCAATGGGGTTGGGGATTATACTTATATGGTTTGGATATTCACTGTCATAATTTAGATGCGTATTTTACCGGTTTTCATGCCCGGGATTCCTCTGCCAAGTGAGGCCAAAACAAGTCCCTGGTGAGGCCTAAATAAATTTGAAAAAGATACGTTTTCCACTTAAAATTGAGAATTTCAGGACACTGTGACTGGACTACTTACGCCAGAGACGGTCGAGGTGAATAAAAATTAGCTCATAATGTTGCTAAAAGACCATCATTCTCCAGTTTGATTCACTTTTCCCATGTTGAATTAAAGCAGGAGTGTTTTTATCATTTTTAAGAGCACGGGAAACACGTCCTTTCCCTGTAATTGAAAGAAGTGAACTGCGATATTTCGGCATGATATTGCCTCAGGTTTATAGCTCTTGTTTCCCAAGTTTGGTATTGCTGCTTGTCTTCCAAACAGTCATTAGAATCATTCATATGCTCGACAATTTTATCAATCTGCGGTACAAGTCTCCGTATTTGTATCTGTAAATCTACCTTGCTGAGAATGTTTTTTTTCATTTCTTCGGATCTACCGAAACGATCGTTGCCAAAAGTATTTATATCAAAAGACCTGTTGCTCCTTGCTTTCTTGCAAAGACGCAGAATCGTAGCTATCTAGGTTAAGATGGAGGCCCGGCACGTAAAAATTAATCACTGCTCCTCGCCACAGGGTAAACATGCTCGTAACGTAAATTCTTGGCAACGGGGTGTCCATCATGACCACGCCAGTAACACGGACATCACATCCATCAGGGCTAGACACCTCTACTCTAGACATTTACGTAATCGCTTCGGGGCTTTTTAGGTATGTACCTACCAGGGCAAACTTGTGGATCTCCGTATCTTTGCTTCTTGACAAGCAGCGTGGTGATACGTAGCGCGGTGATGGCGCTGTGATAAGTAGCGCGGTGATAGAAGTGCTGCGATAAGTAACGCTGTGATTAATAACGCTGCGATAAGTAGCGCCGGGATAAATAACCCTGCGATAGGTAGTGCTGCTATAAGTAGCGTGGTGGTAAGCAGTAATGTGCTTTTAGGCGCTGAAGCACCTCAAAACGCTAACTGATATGCAGTGTTGTATTTTTCATATGTCTTGTGCATAATTGGCGCCACTTAACACGCGCCCCGCTGGGGTCCCTTGCATGACGCGCCCCGCTGGGAGGGCGTTTTTCGCCCCCCTCCGTATCTCGTTCCCCATGAAAGCTAAAGGAAATTTATGGGCGGCGTTCGAAAGCTCTTGACAAGACGAAGGTAATTTATGGGAAGAATTTCTATGTCAGGTCAATATTGAGGTCAGCATAGGTCAAAGAATGCTCCATAGGCTTACAACAGAGCAGTGTACGTTTCCCTCTCTAGTTCTGTATTCAGGGGAGCTAGAGCAAATCTTTATGCATCATTGGATTCCCCTTATCGCGGCGAATCGAATGATGTATAATATGACCTTGTTAGGTCAAATAGTCAAAATGACCTGACCTCGACCTAGGTCAGGGTCGCAGAGTGACCTGGTATGGTCATGTTGCATATCAATCGACTCCCCGTGACAATATAAGCACAATGCAAGCAAAATGGGAGCTTTATCTCAATTCAGTGAGAAGTTATTGACAAAACAATCACTCTCTGCTCCCGTGACCTGACATGATCTTTGAGAGGTTAGATACCCAAAACCTCAACTGTATGGCCAAGATCCTGGTAAGAATAGACGGTGTGAGGATTTTCAGCTTTATCTATTCAGTATTTACTGAAAACGAGACTATTTTATTTTCACCATGGACTTATAATGGGGTGACCAAAAAATTGATCTCACCTTAGGTCACCAATATCGAAATTCCGAGATAGCAGATTTGTAGATCCTAATGATATTATCATATTGTGGAAGTTTCAAACTGATCGGTTTGCTAATGTTCCTTGGGCGCTGCTTCAAACTCGTAATTTTAGGTTTTGAGGTCGGGTCACTTGACCCTGATTAGCTCCTTGAGCTGACTTGACCTTAACTCCAAAATTTGTTCAGATGTGTAAAATTGATCAGGGATAAGGCACCGTAAGTTTTGTTGTGCTGCGTCTCTTCGTTTTTTAGCTATCTGGGAAAAACCAGGAGGGGGGGCGAATTTCGCCTCCCCCAGCGAGGCGCGTGTTAATGAAGTGGCATCATGATTTGGTGAGATGAGTGGGAATGCCCCTGGATTATGGCACATGTTCCACTGTGACTCAACCGCTATGTATGATTTCAAACACTGTGTTTGATTTCATTGTCGTGCTCATCGTTTGTGGGCGAATGTCCGTGGGCCGCAGCCGTCGATCCCGGAGTGCGCTCCTGGCCCGGTAGCGCGCTGACCCGTGCCGCCCCCTGGCTGCAGATGACCGTGGACGGACCCCTGGACATGCGCTCTCCGTCGGTGCTTGCTTCGCCGCCGGTGATGCCCTCTCCGCCGGTACTGTCGCCGCATGACCTGCCACCTAGTGGCCCAACTGAGAACCTACTGCAACCGCACCAGCACCGCCCGGCCACCACCGTGTAAGTACGCTTCACCGACCGGCCACCCGCAGTGGCGGATCCAGGGGAGGGGGAAAGAAAGCCCTCCTTTAACGGAAAATCTCGGGGCAAAACTATGTTTATGCCTCCCTCAAAGAGGTCGACCTCCTTTTTGTTCCGGCTACTTCTTAGTTTAGAAACAAGATTTTGGTACTTCAACCCTTAACTTCAAACAGAACCAGTCAACTTCCGTGTAAACATTGGGCTTTGTATACAAAAAAGTTGTGCCGATATCTGTCACCCCGTGACGTTTTTTTATATTCTAGTTTTGTTTTTCGCCTTGGGTACCCCAAAAGCTATCGTGAAGTTATATTGTGGCAAAAGTTTTCAATGCGTGATGTTTTTTTCCAATTTTGACTTGCCTCCCAAACCGACCGGCTAGATCCGCCACTGGCCACCCGTATGTCATGCTACAGCTAAATAGTTATGGCAACTCAATGTAACAGTCAAAGTCAAAGGTCTTTTTCAAGGTCAAGCCCTCATTTCCCGCCCAAAAGGTGCTGCAGTACCTGCTAAATTATTGGAAATATATCATAGTGTTACGTCATAAGTCAGTGACCTTGAATGACCTTGACCTCGAGCTTTCAGAGAACATTTTTGGGACCTTTCCTCTATGACACTAGTCCGCTTTTAGTGTGTTTCCCGTTTTTTCTCCCATAATCACTACGTTCCCCAATAGGTCTCAAACACGGCCCAGGTTTGACCTTTACGACCTCGTTTGACCTTGAAGATATAGACCTAGGTCAATGAAACTTTGCTACAATTTAGATTGCCATCGCCCCACACACCAATTACCCTCAAATGGGCGTTTTTTAACCCCCTTGGATTTGAAGATACCAGGGGGCACTTTAGCCCCCCCCTCCACTGCGCGTTGACGCCAGACACCTCTCAAGGGTGTTCAAGGGAGTTGCAGGAATACTAGACATGTATTGGGGTTGGAACGGAAGCGGATCCAAGACTGATCTGAGCTCATAGTCGCGATATGACCATACACGTCAGAAGCCGGTGACGAACGAAGTGAGAATTGGTGTGTCGTTAACATCAATAACTTTATTTTTACCAAGGTGCTTCTCATCTTCCATGGGAGTGTGTAAAGCAACTTAAGACGCTTGGGATTATATGTGCACTATGAGACAACCAACGAAATGCGTGATTTTCAACACGCTGAGTTCTCTTTGCTAAGAAGAAAAACTGCCGGGGCATTTTATGATTTATTATTTTTTATGATTATGACCGACCTCTATGATAAGTGGTTTGGAAACTAAATGCCTGGGAATCCACAACGTAAAGCCTATCCGTTTCAAGTAACATTTGTGATGAAGACTAAAGACTTCTCGTAAGTATTATGCATCATTTGATGACCTTCAACAAAACATCTGCGGGAGTCGAAAAGACGGAGCTTTCCAAACACTAGGCTTTTTCGCGAATAAAATAATCAAGATTTTCATTTTGTACGCTTCCTCACTTGAATGTAGAAACATGCTCATATAAAACCGGATTGTTTTAGCTTCTGAATTCATCCATAACTGATGTTATTCTATTTTAAATGTGCAGGGTTGTATAGGGCTCTGAGAGGGTTGCGTGCTAGTAGCCGCCCGCGATCAATTCGACGTTCAATATGGGCGCAGTAAGCCCTCAAGCAGACACTCCGGTGGGTGTCGACAAATGCTGAATGTCACGTGGCACCTGCTCACGGCTGGCACGTGCAGCAGGCAGATTATAGGATAGCAGCATCCTGAACCTACCCCGCTGTCTGACACTATTTACAAGGCGCTGCGTGCAGTGCCACTACACTGGATTATTTCCATACCACTGAGAAGTTATTGGACAGTGGGTTAGCCAGCCTGCGCCCACAGTCGTGGCTGATTAATTAGCGAAACGTTTCCCTCCTTTGTTTGGTTAAACTTAACCTTTATCTCAGTTTGCAGAAAGTGTTAAGAAAGGTATGGAAACGGAACCAAATACAATGTCATAGCTTGGTTAGATGGTGCGGTACTTGCGGCATTACGAATGTTTGCGAGGTACTAATTGTCATCACTAGTCGGACAGCACGTTATTGATGTTGAACTGACCGTTCACAGCGGAGCACGTCTGTAGAGCAGCACGTCACATTTGCTATTTCAATAATCTGGAAATGTTGCCGCAGCACGTCGGAATTCGGTGTCGTTGATGGGTTTCTCTGCCAGCTGTTGTTTGTGCCCTGAAGTTCTTCAGCGATGAGATTTGGCGTGGTCTGCAGGCGATGGGAAGCCCCCCGCCTGTGTGTTGTGTGAGGTATTTCGAAACGCTATGGGTGGAAGAAATAGTAGCGCAGCTGACTGCCAGGAGGTGGCCCTGCCTTGACACGGCGCATGTTTCTGCGGTTTCCTGGTGTCAGCCTGTGGCTGGTTTCGGGGCGGTCGTCCCTGGTGCTGAATGCTTCTAATGTGACTGCTTGGCGCTGCTCTTTACCCAGGGCCAGTGGCACGACTCTGTGGTTCTAGCCTGTGATGGGTGATTGATTGTGTTTACTGCTGTGTTGGCTTCTTTCTGTCGCATCATCAGCCTGGATTATACTGACCGGTTACACTGTGTAACAAAGTTGTATTCACCTTTTCTGCCACGGCTGAAAGCGACTGCATGACACCAAATTGATGGTGCTGATTCAGAATATGGAGTTGGATTTTCTCTAATGAGCTTGGTATGTTCTGGAATTCTCTCTCAAATCTTGCAAAAGGAGATATTTTTTTCAGTCACTGACAGAGTTGTTCAAGCCTCACAAAGTTATCAGTTGCTGCATCAGTTTGTTTGGTCAAAAAGTGGTTATTTGCGCCCTCTCTAGGACATATATCTTATTTGGGTCCTATCAGGTCACGGACCTTTGGCGTCAAAGCCAGAACTGAGTCGGCTGATTTCGGACTTGGCGTGTATTCTCACGTCGACTGTTACTCTTCATTCGTAGAATGTCCTGTGATCTCAAAGGACCTAACTTGACTGATCGAAAGGAATCTATTGAAGCTGTGCGAGTATGATGGCTTTCGCGCCCTGGCAGATCCAGGGTCTGTGAGGATGGGGCAATACAGTTCCTTGTATATACAATTATAAGGTTCTTTACTCCGACCTCAGATTTTCTTTCAAAACACGATATTTTTATGCTTTTGCGGCCCGTTGCCGCCCCCCACCACACACACACAAATCAGTGTAGATCCGCCACTGCCTTTGTGTGACCTCTGGAGTGAGTAACTTTGGTAATATCTACTGGCGTGTTCAGGACACGTTTTCTTAATGACCGCCCTCATCTCCTCAGGTTCAAGACACGCACCAAATATATCTCCTTTCATGACCCGTCTACTTTGAGGTCAATGAAAATCCCCTCCTTCAGCATGGTTTCGCTTATTCTCGGAAATTTGTTCTCTGGGTGGGTGAATCCTGTACCGTCCTTACCAGCTGATAAGGACGATGCACACTCTCGTTGAATTTAGTGGTGCACATTTCGTCTGTCCCATAGGTACATAAAACGACAGCTTTCTGTGAAACTATCCTGCATTCCGTCATTAGCCCCACTACTTTCAAATCAACATGTCTTCTGCGGTGTCTCTTGTATCGGATTAGATCCATTACGTTTTGCATTGGCTCGTCTGCTTGTTTCATTCGTCTGCTTGTCTGCCTAGAACTAAAAGGTTGCTGGTAGTCCAGTGACCCAAAATAGGTTTTGCGCTAGGGTGTCGAGTGGAAAATTCAGCTCGGAATGTATGGCGAGTGAGTGGAAAATTCCCCCAAAATGTATGGCGGAGTAAAAATTTCCCAATTTGGGTACTCAGGTGGGAAACTCTTAAAGCCCTTGTTTGAACTGAGGGATGGATATTTCCTTTAATTTTATCAAAGTAAATATTTTTAATCATCCCCAAGCAGAATTGTTTGACCATTACCATGTGAAAAATTTGGGTTAAGCAGGTAAATCTTTACCAACTGAAACCTCTTGATGCAGTTTCCAATTATTTTTAAGGAATTGGTGAATTACCACAAATAAAAACTTTTGGGGCCTCTGAGACCAACCTTTGGGGAAAGAACCCTGGGAGCCACCAAGACTACCATTTGTGGGATGACGATCAACTCTTGGGGGCTTCCCTAGACCAACTCTTGTGCCCCTCCTCTCCTCTCCTACACGACCAGCTCTAAAGGGCCCCTGAGACGAAATATCGGGGCCCCCTTAGACCAACTCTGCAGAGAGGGCCTCTGAGACCGGCAGGAAATGAAAAATGAAAGGGATTTTTCGTGCAATACCTAGTGCCAAAATTAATTATCTATGCATACACTGTAAAGTTTTTTTGTCCGGGACAACGCCCTCTTATACCTATACCTATAGTTATCGGAATTTTGGAGACCACTCCTGACCTCAATCACTGCACCTCGCAACACCTATGCTAGGGCCCAGTAGGGCTTGGTTTACACTTAACTAACCAGACTAACCAGACAAACTTTCTATCATGGCAATAAACTCTTCCAGAATCTTGCAAAAGGTTCTTTTCTTTACCTGTCAATTCCCCTGCTCCTCTTCACATATAACTCACCTTCATATGAATATGCTGCTTTCTATGAATCTAATCAAAGCTACAGCCTTTTTCTTTCTGCTGCTGTTGTTGTTTCTTCCTTTCGTCTACAATCAGCCAGGCGCGGCGTGTTGCGACAGCGTCAGAGCGACTACTACTTAAATTTCTGATCGGTTGCCGCTTGCCGGTCGCATGAGCTACATAATTTGCATTTCAAAAATTGCTCTAAATTAATTTTCTAAATCCTTATAGACTAGAAAATTATACAACTAAAAGCACACAAAAGAGGAATACTAACAATGCTTTGTCAATAACGAATATGAAACCTGCCTTTCAAAAAGCCTAAAGATGCCGCCTTATTTAGCAGATGTAAAGACGGCGTTTTGTAAGTCCAGCCGTAGTCCAGCCATACAAAGAAGTGCCGATGTTTGAAGGGTAACTGGATGCATTCTTGTTGCCCAAAAAATCATTTAATGAAAATGTAGAGTTTCAATGTATTCAAGTGCCGGACACTTTCAGTTCAACTTAAATATCAGAGTATTTATGTCTAGGGTGTCGTAGGGAGTCGGTGAATTTGGGTGTCACACGGCGTGGACGCAGCAATGAAGGGCTGATATGGATAAAAATTATTTTCTTCCCAATAAATGGTCAATTTTCTACGATACAATGTCAAAAAAATATGCTGCTTAAAATACAAATTTCAAGATAATTGTTTTTAACAACAAGATGACCAAAATGGTTTTCACTATTCTCGGTACCAGAAATACAAAAACAACGTTTCAAGAACGTAAGCCTAGAAATCATGTGCACAGATAAACTGCTTTCCAAAAATGTATCTTTCAAAGCGGTTAGCTCATTTTTGGCTACACAAGGCTAGGGTGTCTAATTTTCCACTCACCAATTTTGTGAGTGGTGGAATTTAGTTTCGGTGTTCACCCATTGGAACTTTCTCCGGTGGGGCAGGGGACTGAGCGTCTTGCCCGCGCCAGAATTTCGATTCAGTTGTTCTACTGAAAGCGGTGGAGATAAGGATGCCAGGTATAATTGGCCAGAAAAATAGAAATCGCCAGATTTTCTTCAGAAAAGCGAAAGAAGTGCATAAGAGCCGAGTTAATTTGGCGATCTTCTAGTTGATTCTCCTGCTCTCTTTTTCCAGTGGACGTTGGTAGAGGAGGCAATGGAACTGGCCTTTGTAGTAAGTATTGTTGAGTAAAATTCAATTGTAGTAAGTATTGTTTCTGTTGGAGGTGAGGGAAAATTCAGAAAAAAGTGAGTGGAAAATTTTGCTTGACTGGGTGTCGTTCTGCACCCAGCACCCCAGGTTTTGGGACACTGTGGTAGTCTATCCCCATTGTGAAGCAGAACTTTTGTAGGTCCTAAGTTCTCGACGCTATGATGAGCCTCCAATCACTTACCTAATGCTCCACTCCAGGGGAGTGGAGCATTATTATTGTTATTATTATTTATTAGCATTATTTATTATATATTATTAGCATTATTATTTACCTTATTATTATTGTAGCAAATTTTATATTGCTACAGAAGGAGAGGTCTCTCTTCCTTAGAAATGTTTCCAAGTCTCTCTGTCGCTTTCAAGAGGCCATTAAATTGATACCAAGAGCTATTAAATTCCAATCGCGTTTCCGAGAACTAAGCGGCTCAGTGGCATAAGGTAGCCGCCGTTGAGAGAGCACCGCGGAATTACTTCCAGAAGATTTGCTCAGTACAACGTCCAATCCAATATCCAATGTGTTAGCATGCCTCACCTTTCTAAGGCTATACCACTAAAGCGGGAACTACTTATATGCCGAGACCCAGAACCACAGGCGGCAGAGTTTTGGTCTAAGGATGGCATCCTCAAGTGGTCACGTCAGTTGAAGAAGTGTTAGTGGCCAGGGACATTGCCATGGATTTGTTTTGCAAGGGAAAGTACTCCGACCTGACTACGATCGGAGGGAGTGAGAACGGAGGCAGATTAAGTCAGGAGTCAGTACTGGTCGGAGAGAACGCTTCCGGGGTAGTTCACTCACGACAAATTGGGGAATAATGATAATCCGCTTTAATAATGATAAGGAAAGGCAAAGTCCACGGGCTGAGTGCCGTAATTTTTTACTGGCATCCCCTGGTTGGTTAGTTTTGAAACGCGGGCCCCATCTCTCGAATTCTGTGTAAAAACTGTATGAAATATTGGTAAACAAAGTTATTGTCGGTTTTTATGAAACGAGATAAGTTCAAATTTCACTTGTTGCTATTAATCAATGTTGCGTAGTATATCTTTTGAAATGTTTTTGTTTTTTTTGGTAAAGCTGAAGCGTTATGCGTGCATTGAAACAGGCGTTCGTTAAGTGCAGCGTCCACTGGAGCTGAGAACACGAAGAAGAACCTTTCAAAGCGGTGATACGAGTGGTGTTCCTGACAATAATTCGGGATCAAAGCTTGTTTTGTATTTCCAAAGGTCTCCAGCACGCTATTTTGAGACGTCGAATTCCCACTAGAGTCTAATTCGAAGTGGGGACAGTTGATATGCGCGTGCAGTACATCGGAGATTCCTGGGCGGACCTGAGTGAAAAAGTGTCTCATGTCGAAATATGGACAGTTTGTTTGTGTTACCAAAAAGACCGGAAATCCCTTAATGGGTTCGCGTGAAAACGAATACTAAGTCGGTGATAGCCTCTGAGTGGTTCGCCCCGGTGTAAGAAATGTTCAGAGATAACCTTCAGAGGAATTCAAACAACCGACGCGTGTCAACTTACACGGGTAAAGCCGGTCCAGGCAGCTGCTCTGAAATCGCCTGCACTCTTACTGTAGTTGGAGAGTGAGGCACGTTCTCGTGTGATCACTAGGGCGTGAAATTGGGAAAGTTTTAGGCTTCTGGATAGTTGCGTGAATGGTACTGCCCCTCTCCTCTAATGGCCTTTGCAGTGTAAGCACCCGCCTGGTCCTGATAACCAGCCGGCAGCACGAGCGTCGCCACTGGCATACTGGACACAAGTGAGGAGCCCAGTTTATCTTTAACCTTCTGCTGACAATAAACTTTCCCCTCTCTAGAACAAAAAAAAACTCATTGGGTCCGTGCTCACTGTTGCCTTCCACGCTGGCTGTTCACAAAAGTTTCCGGCTTCCCAATTTGACTGAAATCGGATTTTTTTAAACAAACTGGGGACCGCTCCCCCTGGCCCCCCAACTCCGACGCGTATTGCTGTTATGGTTGGAGAGGGAATGCTGGGTTGCGGACAGGGCGCGGGCTCGTCTCCTCACTGCGTGACGCGCAGTGTACTTGTGGAGCCTCCACAGTAACGCAACATTATTCGCGGATCTACTCTGCGAGTGTTTGTCGTTCTCAGAAAATTGTATGATCACGCTTGGCCAGCGAGACCGTAGGCAAAAAGACACGTGTGGCTGACGAAGGTTTTAGCTATGTTTTGTTTAGTTTCTACATTTCTTTCACTGATAGGCGATGCTTCTAATAATAGACGAAGTCAATTGATAAAACATTATACACAAGCAAATCGACACGGATTTTTAATCAAAGCGTAGAATACGCCATGCCGATTATCCCTATAGTTGGGCAAGTGTGCCTGTTGGGAGTAGCTCTAATGAAAATATGTCTAAATGAAATGGCGACTGGAGTCGAGTCCGCTCACGTCCGCACAGGTATTCTATGTAATGCATATGGCAATTGTGCTAAGAGGAGAACGCGGAGGTTGAGTAATAAAATCACAGCACACATGCATAATCGTGTTGTAACCCTGCGCACTGCTTACACAAAATAATCGAGTATAATACGTCAGAAACCAAGTATATATATGCCATACACCATGGGTGGAAACCCCGGGGGGTTGAGGGGTCAGGACCACCCCTGGATTTTGGGTCTCTCATAGGCTTTGTATAGGGCTTGCATTGCCGTGCTAGCGTTAACCCACCCAGGACCCCCCCTCCCTGGATCGAGAAGAGATCTCCAGCCATGCCATACACAATACAGCTAGAGAAACGGAACTAAACAAGAGAGTGACAATTTGAGTTATTTTTGAGGCAGTTGATTTTTAGGTGAAAAGTGGCGATCGAAACAACGAACCTTGTCGAATGTGTCCGCACAGTTCTATCGAATAGCTGTAGGAAATATTCCCGGGACTTTTCTGAAATGATGCTGGTGGGAACAATATGGTGACGGTGACACGTAGCACACCCAGCTCCCAAGGCGCCGAGGCAAACGACAGAGGATGTGTTATTCCAGTCCTCGACTCGACGGCGACGGTTCTGTTTTTATGCAGTTCCTTGCTAGCTGGTGCGCTGGGCCGTACTGCCAGTTCTTTTTAGTTTTATTGAACTACGGTCACGCTCAACTCTCGACTCTCGACACTGCCACGCTCAAATGCTCTCTTGCAGGGGCGCAGCCAGAGCTTTGGTATTGGAGGGTGGCACACCAACTTTGAAGGGCACCCGGGGAGAAAAAGGGCACTTTTTAACGTAACCTAAAAAACTTACTATGTCTTTGTTTATTCTCAAAATGATAGCGGAGTCGTAAATAATTCGTTCATATCAATCCTGATACATTTGTATCAGGATTGTTTTTTAATTGTGCTTCTCTCACCATGTATTAAACTGCTGGCGAAGGCCCGAAACACAGGTCGAAAGCTCCTTCAACTTGTTTAAACTCGAGTGGAGAAAGTCCTAACAACGAACTAATATTTGTTTACCTATATCATTTTCTGGGCATCTTTTGTTCAATAAAAATGCAAATCAAGCATTGACGGGGAAGGAAAACTCGATTAAAACCCGAAAAAAGTAAAAAAATATCACCAAAATGTCACGGCAGTAGCCAAAACACGACTGTTTTCGATACATTTAGGGGTAAATCAACCAACTTATACAAGTACTTAACACCAGAGAAATCAACGGAACCTGTGATATCTGTTACCATGTGCAAGGTATGAAATATTGGAGTCAAAAATTCATTTGTTATGCCCACTGGTTTTTGTTCTGACGAGTGAGCCCTGGTTGAACGCGGATTAAGTTCCTCGTCTCCCACATTCACCGTGCGACGAGGAGTGGCATAGTGACTTTGGAAGAATACAATTTTTGCTGCCGGAATAATTTGGGATATACCTTTTGAACCCGTTTACTAAGTTCCATATTCTCAAGGATCGGTCCCAGTTAAGAGTAAAGAAAAGGTGAACAGGCCGGTGGTTTGGATGGGGATGGTGTGACAGGGCTGAAAATTGTGAAGACTAGTTCTTAAGTTAAATTGATTAGTAGAAATCCTGGTTTAGGGGACTGTGCTCTGAGCTCAGGGGCACATGCCTTCTTATCATCCCTTCCCAGAATCCACCAGTATAATAAGCAATTTATATAACTAGGGGTGCCTAGGCATCACAAGTCGTTTTAGCGATGCCTCATTCCTCGTTACCTCCATTTTACAAGATGAGTTTCCATAGTGTTCTTATTCCCCATCTATTCAAGAAAGGGCCCCCAAGTAGGATCAGAGCCCTCCAGAGCAGCTTTCCCCATCCCCCCCAGTTGTGCCTCCAGGGACAAGACTATCTCAGTGACCCCGCCCCGAGATGATGGGAGTTGGCCTTGTGTCCTTATTCTCTGTCTATTCAAGACATGTAGATCAGGGCCCCCAGAGCAGCTTATGCTTCACCCAGGGACTAGACTAGCTCAGTGGCCCCAGAAATGGGGTCATCAGACTAGCTCAATGGGCCCCAGATAGACTCATAGGGCCATAAACCAGTTCAAGAATCCCCAGAACAGTCTAAGGCGCCATATCACCTGGGCCTCAGGCCAACTTTACTTAAGGCCAACTTAAGGGGCTCTCACAAGCTCAGCGCCTAGACCAGCTCAAGGTTACCCCTAGAACCCAGAGCCGCTCTTGGGCCCCAGATCAGTTCTTGGAGCCCCAGACCAGTTCAGGGGCCTCAGGTCAGGGGGCAAGATCAAGTCAGGGGCACCAAATCAGGTCAGGGATCCCTCACCAGCTCGGGGCCCAATCAGTTCAAAAGCCCCAGAGCTGCTCAGGGGACATCAGATCGGCCCATAGGGCACCAGATCAGCTTCGGGGAAAAACAATCAGATTAGTGGTCCCCGACCAGCTCGGGGCCCAGATCAGCTCGGGAGTACCAGATCAAGTCAGGAGGCTCTTAATCAGCTCAGGAGCCCCATACCATCTCAGGGGCCCTCATCAGCCTGTGTGGACCCAGCTCAGCTCAGGGCTTTAGGGATGCTCAGGAAATCACGTAATCAGCACAGGAGGCCCAGGTCAGCTTAAATGGCACCATATTAGCTCAGGGGGCACCAGACTAGCTCATAGGGCATCGGCTGGGCTCAGGAGGCACAGATCAGCTAAGGGGTCATTCAAGGGCGGACACAGATCCTAGTTTTGGGGGGGCAAACCCATGTCTGCCTCTCTTCCTGGGGGGGGGGGAGCGAATATTTTTTTGCTCTACAGACCTAGCGTAAACACCTTTTTTCAGTGCCCGACAGACCTAGTATAAGCTACCTCTCCAAGTACATAATCGCTCTCCGGGGAGGGGGGTGGAAGCGAAGATTTTTTGCTCTACAGACCTAGTGTAAACACCTTTTTACGAAAAATTTTCTGGCGTTTGGGGGGGGCCAAAAGATAGTTTGGCCCCCCTTCCAGCGCTTTGGGGGGCATGGCCGGAATGGCCCCCCTCCTGCGTCCGCCAATGGGGTCATTAGTACAGCTTAGGGAGCAATATATCTGCTCAGTGGGCATCAGATCTATCAGCTCGGGGGCCCAGATAAGTTCCTAGTCCCCAGAACAGAGCGCGGTCTAATCAGTTCAGGGAGCACCATATCAGCTCAGAGGGCAAATGGATCAGCTCAGTCTTCCCTGACCAGCTTGAGGCCCAGATCAGCTCGGGGGTACCAGATCAAGTCAGGAGGCACTTAATCAGTCCAGGAGCCCCATACCAGCTCAGGGGCCCTCATCAGCCTCAGTGGGCCCAGCTCGGCTCAGGGCCCCAGAGCTGCTAAGGAAATTGCTTAATCAACTCAGGAAGCCCAGATCAGCTTAAAGGGTACCAAATAGGCTCAGGGTGCACCAAACTAGCTCAGGGGCACCAGACTAGCTCAGAGGGCATGGGATGGGCTCAGGAGGCACTAGATCGACTCAGGGGGCATTAGTTTAGCTCAGGGTGCACCAGCTCAATCAGCCCGGGGCCAGATTAGTTCCTAGCCCCCAGACCAGAGCAGGGGCACAGATCAGCTCAGGAAACATAAGATCAGCTCAGGTTGCACCAGACCAGCTCAGGGGGTACCTGATCAGCTCGAGGGGCACCATATTGGCTCAGGGGACAGTAGATCAACTCCGGGAGGCATAAGATCAGGCCAGGGGCACCAAATCAGCTCAAGGGGCACTAAAAAAGCTAATAGGGCACCAGGCAAGCTCGGAGGCATCATACTAACTCATAAGGCATTAGATAGATTCAAAAGGCACGATAATTTGCTGAGGGGGCACCAGATTGACTCAGGGGGCACCAGATTAGCTTAGAGGGCACGTGATCAGCTCAAGGGGCCAAGACCAAGCTCAGTGGGCACCAGATGAGCTCAAGGGGCACCTGATTAGCTCCGCCCGTACAATTATTGGCGACGATGAGGCATTAGCTGGAAACGGATTACGTGCCCATACTCTTAGCGGATGCTTGAAAAGGCGACAGAATGCCTTAGCTGACCAAATAAGGCACTAAATTGTCAAACAATAGTTTTAATCGCTAAATGCAGTCTAGTTGCACCTAGGTTCAACGGCGTAGGGCACTAAATTTCGAGCGGCACGGCACAAACGGGGTACACCGCCTAGCGATCAAAAGGGCACTCCGGCACCGATGGGAGGCAGGTGCCCCCTATGCCCCCCTGGCTGCGCCCCTGCTCTCTTGTGACAAAACGGTTGGCGATTCTTTGAGACTAGCGCTGTTTGAAACAGTTATAAACTCTGTCAACTGGAAGCACTGCATAAAAGACTTCTTCGAAATCCAGGGCAGCTCTCCGGGTGAAACTATGACGCACAGAAAAGGTCTGCTTGGCTTTGGGTCGATCATCAAGAAAATCTTTGAAGTGTCGTTCGGGTATAAGCTTTGTGTCCAGATCGAAACGTTTGGTTGTGCGTAACCGCATGCCTTATCATCGCATCACTTAATGGTTGTACGTGTGACTGCTGAAAGCTTTGTTACGTACGGGGAGGGCTCGCAGGGCGAGGATAATAATTTTCCGGGTGTGACCGCAGCTTTTGCACTCTGCCTCAGCTATTGTCTACATAATTGAAGAGACTATCTACCCGGGTTTTCTTCATTTTGGGAGAGTTTCACGCGTAAATTCCATGTCCGGGTATCCTTGTTTGGTGCTTATTTTGTAATCCTAGGCTATTTTACAGAATAGTTTTGACCCCGACAACTTGCAAGATATCGAACGAGAAGTATTGTGTTTGGTCGTTTTTAAGCCAGCGATGTGCTGAGAATCAGTCTATTTGTATCTGCTAGCTTTATGCTTATTGTAGCACCCGTAGTTTTCGAAGAAAGATGCTATCGCCTTACACACAAATCAATGCAGATACACCGGCCGCTCTGCTCTCTCGGGACAAACACGCAGTGTACTAACAGTGGCGGATCCAGGGGAGAGGGTAAAAAGACATTTGCTCTCCTCTCCCAAACGGAAAAACTCGGGGAAAAACTATGTTTTGCTTCCCCCTCCCAAAGTGGTTGACCTCCTTTTTGCCCGGACTGCCATTTAGTTTATAAGCAAGATTTCGGTACTTCAACTCTCAACTTCGAACACAACCAGTCAACTTCAGTGTAAACGTTGGTCCTTGGGTGGAAAATATTTTGAGCCCATATCTTTCAGCCTGTAACTCTGTTCTTTCGACTTGGGTATCCTAAAACGTACCGCGAAGTTATATTGTAGTAAAATATTTCACCGCGTGACGTTTTTTTTTGCTCCCCCTCCCCCAACCGACCGGCTGGGGCCGCCACTGTGTACTATGAAATGATGCGGCGGCCTGTCCTTTTCTTACGGCATGTCTTCGGTCAGATATCAAAGCTTTGCATTTACTACGTTGCAATAAAAAGCCGTTTTCAAGCAGCATTCGAAAACGACCCCGAAGTCAGCTCTTGAAACTAGACAACGAGCCTGAATCTCAAGAGAGACGCTGTCGGAGACGCACTGGTCGGTCGGAAACCGCGCGGATCTGCGATTGTCCTGTGGAGACGGTTAAAACTTGTATGAGTGCTACTAATAGTTGGCATACGTGATGCAAAATTAGATCCTCAAAACACGGCATCTGAATACTTATTTTAGGGCGTTCAGACCAAATGAGCTGGCAATAATCTAAACCATGTAATTATGCATGCACAGTGACTTGCAGAATGCAAAATTGCCATTGAAGGTGGGGAAAATGAGCGTATCGAGCCCTAATGTATGTACATACATCAACAACATTGATCATACAGACATTTGCAAGCGGAAGCCTCTGGCACCGTGGAACTTGAAATTCACGCAAAACAAATACCTGAGTGGCTTTAATTGATGATTCGGGTTCGTGGCGAAAGTGGTTGTTAAACCTGTACCTAAGCTGAGCACTGACCAATTCCAGCTCAAATCGGGCGGGCGAATGGGAAAATCACACGGCACCTTTTCTATTTAGATTACATCGGGATGTCGTGACCCTTAGAACCGAAACTGAACGTTTTAGCTGGATCGGATAAAACTTTCGAAGCTATAGCCTGAGACATTTATTTTAAATATGTTTACGCTGCGTTATGTATGATAGTCATAAACACCGCAAAAGAAACATGAAAAATGCACCAAAAAGACACGCTCTTGTGTGAAATGGACCAAAAAACTAGAATCAAAGGTATAAAGACCGCCTGGAAATGGACCAAAAAACTGGAATCTATAGTATGGTATTCTTTTTTTCCTCGTTATTTTATGGAAGTTGATGTTTGATGTTGTTCCTTTGGATAGTGCAGACAAGCATATCCGTTGCTTATTTCACACAAGGTTTTACGCCTATAATGCTGCAGTAACGCATCCAAATGGTGCCTTACACGACGCTTCCACCACTCCGGTGAACAGCTATATCCATAGATCACCTCGTGCGGTTTGATATTGGTGCCATTTTATCACCACTCTTAATTAAGCCAGCTAGCCTAATTGCAATGGGTCTGATCAGGCGTGCGCGCTCAGGTCACCAACTATTTGTAGCTCTGTAATCCCGCCGATCCGGCTCATCATGCCGGCGCCGCTGAATGGGGTTATTCCGTGTCATGACCTGCATCATTGAAGCCCCGAGCCGGCGCGTGGCGGTCAGCCGTCATTCACCATGTGCATGGGCGAAGAATGGCTGCGTGGTGATCCACATGCCGACATTCCACCCAACAGAGCAGCGCGGCCTCATAAGGCCGCCCCGACCTGGATCCGCGCCCTGTCCATATAGCTGATGAGGTGGAGTGTGACAATTCAGAGTCTTACGACTGGAGCGGGCGTCGTCTCCGACACGAACTCTCCTTATCAGTGTCATAACGGTGAGACTGAGGATGGCGTGCGCGGGGACAGTCCCCCGTGTCCCTGTCGTTATAGCGGCCACCGCGTAAAGCCGTGACGACAGTTCACAAGTTGCCAACACTGGAAATCGGGCCTAGTCACGAAACATCTTGGAAACAGTATTTTTGGATAGGTCGCAATCTGACTGGTATATTTTGAGATCTTAGTGGGGGGAGGCAGATTCCCTCCCTCTGCCATCATGCAAGAATAGGGGTAGTTAGGGGCCTGACAAGGATAGAGTTGAAATCGATATAAAGTTGACCGAGGGAAAGTGTGAATGCCGTTGCACTCTATAGTATGGGGTGCTGCTTTCGACCTCACTCAACCAGCCATGGGCTGATCCAGAGAGGGGGTAAGGGGGCACGTTCCCTCCCTCTCGATCGTTGGCGCCCTCTGAAATGGTCACGGCGCCCCCGTGAAAAGTCGATGGCGCCCCCTGAAATGTCACTTCCCAGCCCTTCTCTCAGGATGCGAGTATCGGCGCTCCCATGAAAGGATTTGGCACCCACCTGATAGGTTTTCCGTCCGGAAGTGCCCCCCCCAGTCTGGATGGTGCCTCCGATCATGTGCCCCCCCCGATCGGCAATCCTGGAGAACCTATCCAAGAGAAGAAGGCAGAAGATGTTTCGAAAATTATTTTGCACAACAATCCAGCTCACGAAAGTAAATTGCTCCACGTTATTTTTCGCAGTGCGTTACGGCATGCCAAAGAGGTTGGCGCAGAATGCTACGGATAGAACTCAGCTACGCTGTGTTATATTTTTGGAGCTACGGCTGCGAGCAAATCCTTCTGGGACGTAAAGTAGGCCATTTCTGGCTCATGGGATGTGAATGTGTTGATATCAAAAGCCCAGAGCCGATGTAAATCGAGCTACCTTGCGTGTGATATTTACGTTCCGTCTAAGAAAAGAACATACGAAGGGCTACTTTCCGGTCTATACAATGGGACTGACAAGGAATATCCTGCCAACTTTCCGTGCAGAGGAGCCGAAAAATACTGCACAATATCGAACATCTTTTTTCCTCGACACTTGCCGGTCATTTTTGATAACTCTGTTTGAGAATCTTTTTTAGGATTCAGCCTTTTCTGGACAATGAAAAATATCAGATTTAACAAGCGCATTGACGGGGGGGCGGGTACCCGCCCCCACCCCCTTCGGGTTTTTCTGAAATAGCATAAAAATGGCGGCGTATTTTGCATACCTTTTTCATCATTTTTACAACTTCTGTGAAAATTTTAAGGCTAGGTCATCTCAGGTCAGGTCACCAGTACAGGTCAAGTGACCTGACCTCCAAAATTTTTAAGATAGCATAAGTCGGAACGTGGTGAACTTATCCGATTGAAACTCACATCACATAATGGGGCCACCGAGTTCTCTGAAATATGTTCCGGTATTTTTTATATCGATGACCAAAGGTCAGGTACGAGCCATGACCTCTCCATTGGAAATACATAAGAAAAATGGCTTTAACTGAATAACTTAGTAACGGATGGTGATAGAGTGTTTATTTTAGCTGCATTAGATTCGCCTTGTCTTTGCGGTTCTAATGATATGCATTTTATATAATTTGACCTTGACCTGACCTCAGGTCAGGTCAAATCCTTGATTTGATCTAGCAAGGTCAAATTATATATCATTCGATTTGGCTTGCTGCGAGGATTCATATGGTTCAAGTCGTTTTGCTCTATCTTTACTTGTTAAGATGTAATGACCGAAAACCCTTATCTACATGTTATCCCTATGAAGGCATGTTTTGACCTCTCGTGACCTTAAATGTGACCTGACAAAAAATGGGACAAATATTTTCGATGGAGAAGTGGATGGGTTATCCAACGCTCTTAACCGTTTTTCGCTACCTACCGTGGTTCTCGAGATCTTGGGGGGGCGGGTACCCCGTCAAAGCGAAGGTGGCTCAGACCCCCCGCAATGCGCGTGTTAGAATTGACCACCCTGACCGCCTTCACTGTCCTGGATAACACATTGATAGTGGCTAAATACAGATGAATTTTCCACTGCCGCTATGGTTCATTGGATAACGGCTTCCCGTTATACTGTGCTTAGGCAAATCCTGGCATTTCCGATCAATCTTTGATCTGGAGGGTTCATTGCCCTCCCCCACCCCACCCGTGGGTTCGCCTATGATCTTGTGAATGTATCATTACAAATGCACACAATTGCGTTTTACATTGGGTGTGTGATCCCCACCACCCCGGCCCCACCAACCCTGGATATACCATTGCATTGGCTCATTACGGCCATAGGCGGATCCAGGATTGCCGATTGCCGATGGATGGGGGGTACCTTTTTGGGGGAGGGGCGGCGCCATTTTTGACCGTCAAAACCTATCAAGTGGTCGCAAAATCCTATCGTTGGGCGCCGATTTTCGCATCCTAGGTGGGAGAGGATGTGAAGTGACATTTCAGGGGGCGCCGAGGGTCGATCGGGGGGCGGCACGCGCCCCCTTTGCCCCCCGGATCCGCGCATGGCTACGGCATTGATAAACCAACTATCGTAAATGATGACTTCACTCAAAGTGTTTTCCCCAAAGATACCAAACACAAATTGCTTCGTTGAATACTGCATCTGGTATTATTTACCCCCCCCAATTTCGATCGCCAGGTACGCTATTGATTGGACTCTCAAACTTCTTCCGAAACTTTATGAAACATTATACATCAGATATGCTTTCATTACATGCCGGCTAGAGAACTCGGTGGGATATCCGACGCAAGGAAAAACAGTATAGAGCATAATGATCTACGGTGTTTGATACTCCCTACCCCAGTGCCAAACAAATCAGGTGACTCAAGGTATCGGTAAGGTCTGCAATAACTTTCAATTTAATTTGGTTTCAATTTTATGGATCTGGAGCCCATAGGCGGAACCAGGAGGAGGGCAAGGGAGGGAACTTTCATCCCCCGGTGTACCCTTGGCGCTCCCTGAAATGCCGTTTCCCACCACTCTCCCAGGATGCGAGTATCGGTGCCCCCGTGATAGGATTTGGCGTCCACCTGAAAGACGTTTCCGCCCAAAGATGACGCCCCTGGTCCGGATGCCCTCCTTCCTCTCCCTCCTGATTGGAAATCCTGGATCCGCCTATGCTGAAGCTGATAAATTCCGAGATATCCATTTTGGCCACCTGTGGACGGCTGATGCTACTATGTGCACTGCCGCGCTGACATGGCGTGCCCGGCGGTGTGAAGTGTGGCACGCTGCTCCAACGGCCGCCGCCGCCGCTGCTGAGACCGCTGCCCGCGATAACTCCCCACGGACGCTCACCAGTCTGATGTCCGCACATGAACCGACTATCTGCGCTCCACCATCTGAATCATGAGACCGTTACTTTGAATTCGTTTAATTCTTTCGGGGGATTTGTATGTGGTCTTTAGGTGCACATCAGCGTAGGGGAAGGATGGTATGGTTCGGACTCTTCTTGGAACTTATCGTCTGGCGGTGAAACGAACTGGGCGTGGAAGGTGAACTGGCAGTGTACGCTCCTCAGTATCTTAGGATTACGCTGGCTGTGGAAGAAGATGAAAGCTTCAGGGGATTCAACAGCGCAGAAATAAACGTCAGACCAGGTCAATGTCCGCCCCTACTACCTGATGGGGTAGGCTCGGGTGGATGGTAGATGAGTTAGGAAAAAGTACTGGCGCGCGATATGCTATTATGCTACTTTGTTTTTGCACGTACCATGAGGTTCGGAACAACTCATCCAGCTGCCTTTGCATTCATTCGGTAATTAGTTTGATCTGGCTATTAGGTGGTGAAGACCCCGTCGAGGCATGACTCATTAGGGTCGTTAAAAAAGTTTGTTTTGTTTTTGGGACTCGAACACACTTTTTTCCCATTATATATTCAATTCTGATTTCAATGAGCCACATTCCAAGCATCGGGAAAGATCGCCTCAAAACGGTTAAAGATTTCATGTTTCAAGCGTGATTGGCCGCCCGGCGTTGCAGTCTCCCCTTGTTAAATTGGGATGAAAGGGGTGCATAACCTACCAGTAAACACAGCGTGGCATGTGCGTGCGTATAAGAGCGGTATATGGGATTTAAGATGCAGGAATTTACTTGTCAGATGTATTTGCAGCGCAATACAAATACATGTTGTTCCACAAAAGACCTGAAATTAGATTGTTCAACACCCCAGTACTCTAAATCCCGACAGAACAGGAATGCCTTCCGGAGGCGGACCTTTCTCTGGCAACATTCGTTGGAGAACGTCGGTGGGACAGGTGCTTCTCCCTTTTCTCCTGCGAACTATTTAAGAGCTCTGATACTGCTAGAAGGAGACCCTGCTGTATAATTTTTACCCTTTGGATGGCTCACGAAATCTTCCACCAGCTTCACACCACGTTCTGTGGGATCGTTCACGAGAGTAAGTTCCGAAATACCCTGAAACAGGGAAAGCTATACCAGTCACCAGCTTCTCAACGGAGCCATTTCATGTCAGAATCTTTCAGATTCAGTCGCTCGAATACTAGCCAGCTTTCAGGAATGACAAATCGGCAGAGGCTTGGTACCGAGCCGAGCTCTTCATAGCCTCTGTCGGAAACTTAAGCCTACCCGACTGAAAGGTGGATGGTTTTGCTGTTTAGATCAGGTACTGTGTCACTACGTTTTTACCTCCAGCATTTTGACTCTTATTTACGAGGCAGATTATGACTTTCTGTACATAAATAACAGCTGCGTATGCACATTGACTTCAGCGCCTCTGCACAATACCGGAGTATTTATTTATTGGGAAGACCTATCAGGGAACGTTCATGGATCATCAGGCCCGGCTAGTGCTTTGGTTCTGGAAGACATGCCAGGTCTGTTTTCCTTGAGAAGATAATCACGAATTGCGCAAGCTGGTTTACGTGTGGCTGTGAGGAGAGGTTGCCTGTTTGGAACAATTGGCTGTTTAGAAGACCCGGAGCCCACCAGCGAGCCTTATTCATGGAATATATGACATTTATGGCACAAAGTGCGTGCTATTACTGAGTCAGGTTCCGTTCATCATCCCAGAAGATACTTAGAGACGGAATGTTATATATTTTTGGAGTTTAACGACGCATCAACTGCTCAGGTCGTATGGCGTCAGAGGCGATATGCTTGGGCTGGAGCAGGGCGCCAGATTCTGCCTCTGGGTGGGCTCGAACCCACGACACCCAGCACACACAGAATGTCATTGGCCGAGCCGAGTGCAAGCGCTAACCGACTGAGCCACTCAGACCCCGAAAGAGTTAGCGGCTCCTTAAGTGGTTCTAAACCATGTATTTGAGTTCCTCAGTCGCGGATAGTCAGCTTTAGAGCCACCTATGAGCCTCAAAGCTATCCACAAAATACAGTGTAGTGCTTTCATTAAGTTAATATAGAAATCGCCCTGAATGTGCTGAAGTCAATTTGTCATCAGCTGTGGTATCTGTGCACAGAAACTTGTGTTCTGTCCCGATGGTGAGAACCACCATCTTGGAGGTAAGGAGCCAGTCACACAACAATTGGCCAAAACTGCAAACAATTCACATTTGACAAGGGCAGGCTTAAGTTTCCGATAGAGGATATGAAGAGCTCGGTGAATGCTCGGTACTAAGCCTCAGCCAGCTTGTCACTTCTGACAGCTGGCTGGTATTCGATTGCCTGAATCTGAAATATTCTGACATGAAATGGCTCCGTTGAGAAGCTGGTGACTGGTATAGCTTTCCCTGTTTCAGGGTATTCCAGAACTTACTCTCGTGAACGATCCCACAGAACGTGGCGTGAAGCTGGTGGAAGATTTCGTGAGCCATCCAAAGGGTAAACATATGCAGCAGGGTCTTCTTCTAGCAGTTTCAGAGCACTTGAATAGTTCGCAGGAGAATAGGGAGAAGCACCTGCCCCAACGACGTCCTCCAACGAATGTTACCAGAGAAAGGTTCGCCTCCGGAAGGCATTCCTGTTCTGTCGGGATTTAGAGTACTAGGGTGCTGAACCATTTGATTTCAAGTCTTTTGTGGAATAACATGTATTTGTATTGCGCTGTAAATATATCTTACAAGTAAATGCCTGCATGTTAAATCCCATCTACCGCTCTTATACGCACGCACATGCCACGCTGTGGTTTATTGGTAGGTTATGCACCCCTTTCATCCCAATTTAACAAGGGGAGACTGCAACACCGAGCGGCCAATCGCGCCTGAAACATGAAATATTGAACTGTTTTGAGGCGATCTTTCCCGTTGTTATAGATGCTTGGAATGTGGCTCATTGAAATCAGAATTGAGTATATGTAATGGGAAAAAGTGGGTTCGAGTCTGAAAAGTAAAAAGTTTTTTTTTTAACGACCCTAATGACTCATTATTTTGAAGATGTAATATTTTCCTTGGCGTGATGATCGGACCCGACGCAGGGAGAGGCCTTGCAGGCGCGTGCTCGGTAAACCCTTCGGTCTGCATTGCAAAATTATTCATGTCCATCCAGTACCTGAGGTTGGCATGCCGGAAACCAGAACTGCCTCGCTTGGAAATGTCCTCCTCTCCTGACTTCGGTCTGTATTGACTGTACTGTTCTCTCGGTGTTAACTCCCCGGTATTTTTTTACTCCCACCTGTTTACTTCCGGGTGTTCCTACTCCCCCGTATTTCTTCCTGGTGCCCCTGCTTCCCCGTAGTGACTCCCGTTGTCCCTGCTTCCCTCCGTGTTGACTTGCCGCTATCCCTGCTTCCCTCCGTAGTGACTCCCGCTATCCCTGCTTCCCTCCGTGTTGACTTCCGCTGTCCCTGCTTCCCTCTGTGTTGACTCCCTGGCGTATATCGTCTTTGTTAACTGTCCAGTGTGTACAGACCATGTTGAATATGTAGTGTTTACCGTGTTAACTCTGCAGTGTGTGCCGCCTGTGTTAACTCTGTAGTGTGAGCTGTCTGTGCTGATCCTGTTCTGTGTATGTGCTGATTCTGTTCTGTGTCTGTGCTGATCCTGGTCTATGTCTGTACTGATCCTGTTCTATGTCTGTGCTGATCCTGCTCTTTGTCTTTTCTGATCCTGTCCTGTGCCTGTGCTGATCTTGTGCTGTGTCTGTGACCCTGATCTGTGTCTGTGACCCTGATCTGTGTCTGTGATCCTGTTCTGTGTCTCTGCAGACAGTCTTCGGCGGTCAGCTCCACCGTGTCAGCCCAGTCGGCGCCGCGCTGCTCGGTGGCGGCGGCACAGCTGCTGCAGCGGCCGCCGCCCCCGCCCACCGTCCAGCCACCGCCGCCGCCGCCCCCGCCCGAGGCCGTCCAGTTCCAGATCAAACTGTCGGACGGCCAGGTGATCCCCCTCACCATGCAGCCGGCCACCCAGCCGTCGCCGATGGAGGCGAGCCCCGCCGCCCCCGCCCCCGCCCCCGCCACCACTGCCGCCGCCGCCGCCGGGGACCACGTCAGACAGGTAGGGCACCGCTGACTGGAAACTTACCACGCGCATTGACGTGGGCGGTTACCCCCCTCCGAAGGTCTCGAATACTACACTAGTTAGCAGCCAAAAGCATCAAATGGTGTTCGATGGCCTGACCTAAACTCTTTAAAAAATGTTCTATAATATTTTTTACCGAGTCGAATTCAAGGTCACTATAACGTGATGTACTGTGATTGACGGGTTTTCGGTCATAGCTTCTGACGTAGAAGAGGGCTCTTTACAGCTCTATAACAAAACTGTATAAACATGTGAAATCCCTTAGAATGATCCGAATGATCTATAATTTGATCGTGCTGTGTCAAACCTACGATTTTACCTGACGTAGGGCCAAATCAGGTTCACATTGGGTCAAAACGTTTGGGTTGACCGGGGCCAAATCTGCTTCCACCAGTGAATCGTTTGTTTGGACGATAATGTGTTTGGCCCAGATACTTGCAGAGAGACACAAAAGTACATACACTGGCCATTAGGGTGCATCAAGTGCCCCATGATTTTGTTTTTTGATAAATTAGCTTCGCGGCCCATCACATTTTGTTGTTTCAGACATGAAAACCTCAAATCCCAATTTTTTGGAAAATCTGTATTGGGCTAGGGGTGCCACCTAGCGGTCAAAGTTTCCATTTTTTGCAATTTTAATATTCGTTGGATCGCCCGTGAAAATTTTATTATCATAAAATCGGGCCCAGCAGTGGTCAAATACTGTTTTTTCAAGCTCCAAGTTACCTGTGTAGTCCCTTTCGCGCATTTTGGACGCCAGTTAGGGGTGCCACCTGACGGTAGAAGTTTGCAACGTTTGGCGTTTTGGTGAGTTTTTATCGAACATAATTGTTGAACCATCCTGGATTTGAACTTTGTTGTAATTATGAACAACTATCGCTGTAGGTCCAAAGTACCTGTTAAAGGCATTTATAAATTTTGACAATGAGTGACATCTGGTGGCCGTAAATAATTTTTTAGTTTTTAATAAATTAATGACTATGAAAAAAATGAGTGAGAAGTTTTGGTTGAGGTCCAACGAATATTTGTGTCGCAAATCCCTCTCAAGTGACAGATATCACCTTTAAAATTTCCGGACCAATATTTAATCTTCCTTTTTCGTTGTTTTTCAACAAATCATCCATTTTCTTTCATAATGTTTCATAGTTTTTGGGATTTCTCGCACGAGCTCCTCTCATTTCAGTAATCCACTGGAGCACAGTGGACGGCTCGGTTGAAATATTTCGTGAAATAACCAGATCGTTCATCGATCTGAGGTAGTATTCCTATACAATGACAGTTATACAGTGACAGTTATACAATACAATGACAGTTATACAATGCTGAGACCAAAACATCTTGATTCATCAATCTATGAAATGCTTGAAGGTTCCAGCTGAAGTACTTTGCCTAAAAAACACCGTTGTGGAAGCTAAGGTCATGTACGATGATTAAAGGGAATGTGGCACCTTGGTCGAATCCTGGAATTTAGTGTAATTAGGCATACTTTTAGCTGAAAATAATGAAACCACTCATGATTTATCTGCAAAAAATATACAATAAGCGTAATATTTTGATTTTTAAAATACTCCTCTAGGAAAAGAAATAAATATCTGCTTGTGGATGATGTCATGATTTGGCAACCACTACCATACTTGAAACGCTTCAAGGGCTTCAATTGGCTGATGCTCATCGTGAAGTCAGCATATGTCGTCACACCAGCAGCTCACAACAATGGCCGCCCGGCGAGGGGTAGATGAGGGGTAGGTGTCAGGTAGGTTTTAGTTTTTTTCTACGGAAATATCGAGTTCCAAGACAAATGATATAACCTGCTTTACAACTTGGCTATCTCCGTTAAAAACACGTTATGAAGTTGCCACATTCCCTTTAACGCCAACAGCCGATGTTTCCAAATTGACACGAAATGTCTTAGATTGTTGTATTCATGTTACTTTAGGTTATTGCTTATGTTATTATTGTAGTTAACATAACACCGATCTTTCGATAACAAATACGAAATTTGTAAGAGACATTCAAAGCACAACTCACGGCCTATTTGATTGACTTTCGGGGCTTATCGACGTACCAACTGCCAGGGTCATACGGCATCGCCAACTCTTTCCCTTTGGAAGGGTTTTTGGGAGCCAGCTGGCTCCTCGTTCAAGTAAGTCCCCTGGCCTTGAACCCGGGTCGGCTGCGTGGAAGCCAGCTGCGCTGACCACTCCACTACTGCGCTCACAACTCATGGCCTCGGCAACACGTCATGTTCAGTTCCGCTAGTTTTGATCACTGATAGTCACACTTGACTGTTTCTGTTTCTACTATTCACACAACCCCAATTTATTGAGCACACAGATTACTCGTGTTTCGGTTTCCTTGAGCGTGGATCATGCTGCCTTTTCCGTTTTTTTCCGACCGCTTGCAGAATGTTCTGCAAGTGTCGCTTAGACTGCGCTGTCGTTTGAAAGTCCGAGGCCATCTTTCCTCCCCTTACGGCGGTATCATTAGGAACATGTATGGCCCTGGGCTTTACCCTAGATGCCTGGTAGGTAGGTTAGTCGGGCCTGTCACTGACATCCAGCTCTAGGAACCCGGTGTCCAGCTTCAGGAGTCTGAATTTAGACCACGATTCAGGTTCAGCCAGGTCTACCACCTTAGTCTCTTTGCTCAAACTCTGCAAAAACATGGTTTCCCGGACCCACTTCCTTGACGACTGAGAGGTGCCTCGGGTATGATCTTGAGCTTCACCACCGGAAAACGTTTTACAAGTCCCCATAACAGGACAAGTGCTGGTTAAGATTCAGATCATGCCATGGGGAATCCACCGCGTCCTCGCATATCATCCATTACAAGCCATAGATAGAGGTGATGAAGGTCCCGAACCGCCAAAGCTTTGACATAAGTTCCTGCGTTGGGGCTTTTTCGTCGTGAACGTAAAGAATGTGGTGCTCGGACGTGCATAACTTCATCGCATAAGGCAGGCTGCTCATCCATCTAGCTCTACGCATTGCTCCTGAGCGTCGAAAATATACATCTGGACTATTTGAGCTAAGGGAAGTAATTCCTAGTTCTCTGAACTCCCCATGGTCGTCACGGCTCTGTTTCGGACTGACAGTTTGAAGGAGGTTCTCTTTGAGTTCCGTCAGGAACGGGCGACTTTCTGGTGACGTTGAGTTTATTTGAAAGATAAACTCAACCGTCTTTCATATTTCGCTTATCTTGATAAAGAACCAATTTCGAAATATTGCTCATCTTTTTGGCCCGTTTTTTCTTCAATTTATAATGAATGTAAGTAGGTTTTTGTTAGAATTATTGGTTAGGCAAGCATAATTTCTCAATATCGAGTTTGTTGAAAACACTGACGTGGACTTTTCCCCCGACTTAGTGCCTGTCCGCAGACCAGAGCAGAGCCTTGTTCAGCCGATCTTGGATTTGGATGCAGGCGGCTGATCGATGACCTGTGTTCGACCCTGTTGTTTCAAACACGATGTTCACCACTGCGTCTGAGCACTCCCGCCGTTCAAGAAGCTCAACCGTCAAATTCGATGTGGGGGAGCCGTATTTTCCATTCGTTCTCTTACTCTACCACGGTTTAACCAGCAATTTGATTCCATGTCCGCTCCCCACTACTTGTCTCCGTCTTTCTTCGTTCTTAGCCTTGTGTGTACGAGAAGGCATCAAATTACGGCAAAACGGTAGTTTATCACCCCAAAAATTAGCTGTAGGCAGGACCAATGTCCTCATTAAATAAAAACGGATGAACGGAAACCAATATGATTTTGAAACTTCGGCCTCCAGGTGGTGCCATAAAAAGAAATCCAAAATGCACGAAATCCGTCTCGCAAGTACCCTGAGGTCGATTCAGCAAAATCTCGTTTCAACTGGACCAAAATACAAAATGATTCTGTCCACACATATAATGAAACAAATTGTAAAACAACTGCCAAAATTTATTTTACACCACCAGGAGGCACCCCTAATAGATGTCTAAAATCCACGAAATTGGGCATGCATGTGCTTTTAGACCAGTACAACAGTGTTTGGTTACAAAACAGTCCACTAATAAAATGAGACGACTTCTGAGGTCGATCCAAAGTATATCCAAAAATGGTCAAAATTGAAAACTTTGGCCGCTAGGTGGCACCCCTAGCCCCTTTCGAAATTTCAAAATCTTTCATATTTGGACTTACTAGGTCCAAGGCAAAAAATTGGGCCGGGCCGCGTAGCTAATTTCAAAAGTCGGGGCATTTGATGCACCCTACTGGCCATATAACACATTAGAATATCATCAATACTGCAGGGATATGACAAACCCAATTGCATCAGAATAAACGTTGTATCTCCATTTCCGACGAAGATGAAGAGCCATTGTACCCATGCGTTTTCAATGGAGAGGTCATAACTCGTACCTGACCTTATGTCATCAATATAAAACAATCCCGAGCAATACTTTGTAGTGCCCGGTGGGCTCATTATGTAATATGGATTTCAAATCGATAGATTAATCCTGCTCTTACTCATACTATTTTAACTTTGATAGGAGGTGAAGTCACTTGACCCGCACTGGTGACCTGGAATGACCTGGGCCCGAAATTTTGGCAGAAGCTACAAAAAGGATCTGAGTAAAAGTATGCCAAGTACGGTGCTGATGGCCAAAACCCGGAGGGAGGGGGATACCCGTTCCCCGTCAATGCATGTGTTCAGGGGCCAGCCAGAGCTTGTATGGGGGCACACCAACTTTGGGGGCACCCAGGAAAAAAGGCACTTTTAACGTAACCTAAAAACTTACTCTATCTTTGTTTATATCATTTTTGGGCATCTTTGGTTCAATAGAAATGCAAATAAATCATTGACGGAGAAGGAAAACTCGATTAAAACCGAAAAAAGAAAAATATCACCAAAATGCCATGGAAGTAGCCAAAACATGACTTCTTGGATAGATTTAAGGACAGCCAACTCATGCAAGTACTTAACATCAGAGAAATCAGCGGAGCATGTGATATCTGTTACAATGTGCAGGTTAAGGCATATTGGAGTCGAAAATTATTTTGTTATGCCCACTGGTTTTGTCGTGACGAGTGAGCCCTGGCTGAACGCGGATTAAGTTCCTTGCGTCCCGCAATCGCCATGGGACGAGGAGTGGCATAGTGTCTGTGGAAGAACACATTTTTGCTGCCGGAAAAATTTGGGAGATACCTTTTGAACGCGTTTATTAAGTTCCATATTCTCAAGGCTCGGTCCCAGTTAAGAGTAAATAAAGGTGAACAGGCCTGTGGCTTGGATGGGGATGGTGTGACAGGGCGGAAAATTGTGAAAACTATTTCTTCATTTAAATTAATTAGTAGAAATCCAGGTTTAGAGGACTGTGCTCTGAGCTCAGGGCACATGCCTTTTTATCATCCCTTCCCAGAATCCACTAGTATAATAAGCAATTTATATAACCAGGGGTGCCTAGGCATCACAAGCCGTTTTAGAGATTCCTCATTCCTCGTTAGCTCCGTTTTACAAGGGAGCTTCCATTGTGTTCTTACTTCCCATCTATTCAAGACCAGCTCTGGGGCCCCCAAGTGTGGGTCAGAGGCCTCCAGAGCACCTTCCCCCATCCCCCAGTTGTGCCTCCAGGGACCAGACTAGCTCATTGACCCCGCCCCGAGATGATCGGAGCTGGCCTTGTGTTCTTATTATCTGTCTATTCAAGACCACCTCAGGGGCCCCTGATGTAGATCAGGGCCCCAGGCAGCTCATGCTTCACCCAGGGACTAGACTAGCTCATTGTCTTCAGAGATGAGGGCGTCAGACTAGCTCAATGGGCCACAGATAGGCTCATAGGGCCTTAAACCAGTTCAAGAAGCCCCAGAACAGTTTAAAGCGTCAGATCACTTCAGGGGCCTCAAGCCAACTTAAGGGGCTCTCACAAGCTCAGCGCCCAGACCAGCTCAGGGTACCCTCAGAACCTAGATCCGCTCTTGGGCCTCAGATCAACTCTTGGGGCCCCAGATCAGTTCAGGGGCCTCAAGTCAGGTCAGGGGCAAGATCAAGTCAGGGGCACTAATTCAGCTCAGGAATCCCTCACCAGCTCGGGGCCCAAGCATTCAAAAGCCCCAGAGCTGCTCAGGAGACACCAGATCGGCCCATAGGGCACCAGATCAGCCTAGGGGACAAACAATCAGATCAGTGGTCCCCGACCAGCTCGCGGCCCAGATCAGCTCGGGAATACCAGATCAAGTCAGGAGGCACTTCATCAGCTCAGGAGCCCCATACCATCTCAGGGCCCTCACCAACCCCTATGGGCCCAGCTCAACTCAGGGCCTGGGAGCTGCTCAGGAAATCACGTAATTAACCCAGGAGGCCCGGGTCAGTTTAAAGGGCACCATATTAGCCATGGGGCACCAGATTAGCTCAGAGGGAATAAGATGGCCTCAGGAGAGACACTGATGACTCAGCAGGCACCATATCGACTCAGGGGCATTAGTTAAGTTCAGGAGGCAGTATATCTGCTCAGGGTGCACCAGATCGATCAGCACAAGGGGCACGTTCAAGTCAGGGGCACTAAATCACCTTAGGATCCCTCACCAGCTCGGGGCCCAATCAGTTCAAAAGCCCCAGAGCTGCTCAGGGGACACCAGATTCCCATAGGGCACCAGATCAGCTTCGGGGACAAACAATCAGATCAGTGGTCCCCGATTAGCTCGAGAATACCAGATCAAGTCAGGAGGCACTTAATCAGCTCAGGAGCCCCATACCATCTCAGGGCCCTCATCAGCTTCTGTGGGCCCAGCTCAGCTCAGGACTTTAGAGCTGCTCATGAAATCACGTAAGGAGGCCCAGATCAGCTTAAAGGGCACCAGACTACTCAGGGGCACCATACTAGCTCAGAGGGCATCAGATGGGCTCAGGAGGCACCAGATCGACTAAGGGCATTAGTGCAGCTCAGGTGGCACCAGATCGATCCGCTCGGGGTCCAGATCAGCTCCCAGCCCCCGACTATGGCAGGAGCCTAAATCAGCCAAGGAGCAATATAACAGCTCAGGGACACAAGGTGGGCTCAGGGCCCACCAAACCAGCTCAGGGGGGACCAGACCATCTAAGGAGACATCAATAATCAGTTGAGGGGCACCTAATCAGCTGAAGAGGCACCATATTGACTTAGGAGACAGAATCAACTTGGGGAGGCATGAGATCAGCTCGGGGGTCCGAATCAGCTCAAGGGGCACTAAATCAGCTCTTAGGGCACCAAACAAGCTCGGAATCATTAGACTAACCCTGAGGGCATTATATAGGTTCAGGAGGCACAATTATTTGCTCAGTGGGGCACTCGATTGACTCAGGGGCACCAGATCAGCTTAGAGGGCAAGTAATCAGCTCAAGGGGCCAAGACCAGCTGAGAGGCCACGAGATGAGCTCAAGGAGCACCAGATTGGCTTCACCCGTACGATTATTGGCGACGATTAGGCATTAGGTGGACACATACTAGGTGCCCATACTCTCCCCGGGTACTTGGAAAGGCGACAGAATGCCCTAGCTGACCGAAAAGTGTATTAAGTTGTCCAACAATAGTTTCAATCGCTACATGCGGTCCAGTTACATCTAGGTTTAACGGCGTAAGGCACTAAATTTCGAGCGGCACGGCCCAAATTGGGTACACCACCTGGCAATCAAAAGGGCACCCCGGCAGTGATGGGGCACGTGCCCTCTGTGCCTTCCTGGCTGCACCCCTGGACAGTAGATCAACTCCGGGAGGCATTGAATAAGCTCAGGGGCCGGGATCAGCTCAAGGGGCACTAAAACAGCTAAAAGGACACCAGGCAAGCTCAGGCATCAGACTAACTTAGAGAGCATTATATAGGTTCAGAAGGCACAATTATTTATTCAGGGAGGGGGCACCAGATTGACTACGAGGGCATCAGATCAGCTCAGAAGGCACATGATCACCTCCAGGGGGCACCAGATGAGCTCCACCCGTACGATTATTGGCGACGATGAGGCATTATCTGGAAACGGATTACGTGCCTATACTCTTCCCGGGTGCTTGAAAGGCACAGAATGCTCTAGCTGACCAAAAAGGCACTTAATTGTCAAACAATAGTTTAAATCGCTAAATGCGGTCTAGTTCCATCTAGGTTCAACGGCGTAGGGCACTAAATTTCGAGCGGCGCGGCCAAAGGGGGTACACCACCTGGCAATCAAAAGGGCACCCGGCACCGATGGGGCACGTGCCCCCGTGCCCCCCGCTGTGGCCCTGGACAGAAGATAAACTACGGGAGGCATTAAATAAGTTCAGGGGCCCGGATCAGCTCAAGGACACTAAAACAGCTAATAGGGCACCAGGCAAGCTCGAGGCATCAGACTAACTCAGAGAGCATTATATAGATTCAGAAGGCACAATTATTTTCTCAGGGGGCACCAGATTGACTACGAGGGCATCAGTTCAGCTCAGAGGGCACATGATCAGCTCCAGGGTTCAAGACCAGCGCTCAGGGGCACCAGATGAGCTCAAGGGGTACCAGATGAGCTCTGCCCATACGATTATTGGCGACGATGAGGCATTATCTGGAAACGGATTACGTGCCTATACTCTTCCCGGGTGCTTGGAAAATTGACAGAATGCCCTAACTGACCAAAAAGGCACTTAATTGTCAAACAATAGTTTAAATCGCTAAATGCAGTCTAGTTCCATCTAGGCTCAACGGCGTAGGTCACTAAATTTCGAGCGGCACGGCCCAAAGAGGGCACATCACCTGGTAATCAAAAGGGCACCCCGGCACCGATGGGGGCACGTGCCCCTGGGCCCCCCGGCTGCGCCCCTGCATGTGTTACTCCCTCCTACACGTTTAGCCATTACCAGGGCTTTCTCGGATTCCCACTAGAGATACGTGCTGCTGTCTGATCGTTTAGGCGGAACAGTTTGTGCTTAGATTTGCGCTTCACTTTTATTTTCTGATACCGCTTCTCGTTGACGTGTCAATAGAACCAACTGCGCACAGCGCTAAAAGAGAAAAAAGGAAACGCTTCATATCCAATGATAGCAACGGTGTCCTATCATTGGGAAGCATTCTAAAAAATGAGTGCTGTTTCGAGGATTGGAACGCATGTTGGAAGGGCTGCGGTACAGCGGTGTTCTGGTGTCGCGGAGTTTTCTAGAGCTCCAATGACTTGCAACCAGAATCTACTGCAAAAACCAGCCAATTTACAATAAATCTACCTTTATTCAATTGATAGGCCGATTATTGCCCATTCAGTTCAAATGATGACCACAGAATGCTTACGGTTCACCAAGTGACGCATCATCCTTCCCCAAATCACTGTGACAAACTGCGCTGCTTGAAGGTAGAACGCCCTGACTATTGAGAGCTGTTTGTTGTCCAGAAATATAGAACTGTCAAATCTGCTTGCTTCAAAACTGGCAGCACTTGTTTTGTAAAAATGATAATCGTGATATACGAAAATTCCGTTTCCTATCTTTATTTTCCACGCTTTTCTAAAAAAAGGTCGCATGAATGCAATTTGTTTCGTAGCTATTTTCCGATGGGTTGGAATTGTGAATTCTGAACGAATATCCCGGTAAAATCCAAAGGTGGATGCTCTCATTTAATGAAGAACTCATCCAAAAATAATCGCAGTGTGTGAATTGGCCAGACGTGGACAAGTCGTTTCGTCTTTTGGTGGCATGTTGGGTTTTCTGAAGAAATGATCCCAAATGCTTCCATATTTGAAAACTAGCATTTCCGCTCTTGGAAATAGCGTTTCCAATTATGGGCCATCGTCATCAATATTGGGTACGTAAATTTTTTTTAGAAAGCTGACCACAAGTCCCCTCTTTCCACTCTGTCGCGATCTCTCCCGTAAAGAAGGCCCGGTACATCCTTCGCTACTTGTTTACTACGTCTATACGGGAAACACCCGCATCAGTCCGCAGCCGTCAAACTAACTGCAGAGGGCGTGTCCGCGGCCGCTGCTGGTCCTTGCAGCTGCGGGCCGCACACAATGCTTTCTGGTTGCTCTCTGTTTATGCGGTTTGTATCCCGGCCCCGCGGTCGTGTCACCTCGGAACGACGTGGTGCCGTGTGGCCCCGGTCGTAACGCGGCTCTCCAGCTGCTGCTCTGGGCACTCGGCCGGGGCCGTAACAGCGCTGAATGCCCCGGTCCTAACAGCACTGTGCCGCCGTGAGCTCAGTCGCGCTCCATCATTGTGGCCAGCGAGCTCCACCAGTGGGCCCAGTGGCCGGACCACGTCCGCTTGTAAGCATTTATCATTGTTGTTTTTGTTTGCGTCTGTGTCTCGTCGCAACATAAATCACGTGGATCCGCTGGGTCCGTCCGGCGTCGCTGACGACGAGCCGGCCGCTGCGGCCTGCGGAACACGGGACTGGGCCACACGGCTGGACCCGCCGATTGAAGTTGAATATGCAAATGTCTCAAAAGGCATATTTGTTGCATATTTGGATAGCATTGCATCAGTCTTGACATTCATCTTTTCAGCATTTCTTATAACAGCCGCTCGTCAACAAGAAAACAGCAAGGTTGAAATTATCCCCGAGATACAAACGTTTTATTTATCTACAGTAACGATTCGGGATTTTGTCCTTCTATAGCTCTGGTCCTGCTTTGGCGTAAATGCATGAGATTTATAACTATTGGCAGCGTGATAGTTATATTATGTGTGACGCCTCTGGTGTCGGGTTAATTTCTACCCAGGAGTGTCGTCACCATGGGGCCGTGGCCCTAATGGTCACAAATTCACAGGCGCCTGGTCCCCATGTGATTTTAGAGGTCTTCAGCTAGACTCAGGAGACCCCTTTCGATTGTAGAAGCCTTTGATTGCCTCAGGGGTCTGGTGGACTATAAATGGAGTACCAGCAAGGACATAGGACCACTTTTTGGCATTGGGCTTTTCTTGACCTGTTAGCGGAGGCCCCTGCCCGGAGAAAGGATTTCCTGAAAAGGTCAAAGAGGCCCAATTCGACGACAGGTAGTAGTAGTAGTAGTAGTATAAATTTGTATTATGTTAGGCACAGGGCATTTTTTAAGGAAAAGTCAGTGGGGGGCATTTCTTGTGCTGGCCATTATAGCGTCTTCAAGGGGTCAAGACCCCATTTTGAGGGGTTTAATACAACTCAGACGCGTTAGTGTTAAAAAAATGTTTTTCAGTTTTCTAGTTATTGCAAGTTTAGAGATTAAATGTGCTGCCGAGGGCTGCCAGGTTTTTCAGCGGAAAAGTCAAACGGAGTTAGAAAAGGGGGCCAAGAGGGGCAAAATTTTATTTCCACTAAAATAGCCTAATAAAAACCATAAAAGCCAGTTTTGAGGCTAAAACGACCCCTAGCGGTAGTCATAAAACCACAGAAAAAGCGACTTGTATCACTGTTTAAAACTAATTGTTGAAAGTTTGATATTGACTTGACGCAATATTTTCATCACACTACCCATCTAATAGGAAGCCAGGGGTGCCCTTCCAACCCCGCGTGGCCATCGAACGATTTATCCACATAATCAGGACATTTTTTTGGGATCATAAATCACGGCCCCCCCCACCCACTTTTTGACCAATAATTTCCTGATCTCAGTCAAAATGGGAGTGAACCGGAAATTTGTATAACCAGCCGCTGCGGAAGCCAACGAGGAGCCCAAATTCGAAAAGTTGTTGGTACTAACGTGGAAAGTTTGCTATCAGCATCAAGTTGAAGTTTGGCTGGCCCCTCACGTTTTTGCCGGTGGCGACGATTATGTATGCTACCACCACAATAATAAATTAAAAGGCTAATCACTTCATACCGCCACACCAGCAACCAGTCTTACGCACTTTGACTACACCGTATCCCGTCTAATCCACGAAACGAGCTCTTAGCGCTGACAACTGACTGCGTGTGAAATGAGAGCATCATGCAATGTCATGGTACTGGCTGGGATGTGGGCTTCCGGTCGGATAGAACAGATGTTTGATTGGTTGTAGGCTAGCGTTCTTCTCCAGCGTTGTGATTAGTTGATGCTGAGGCTGCTTTGCCGGGATTTCCCGTAACTATGCGCTTTGTACCGTCTTCACACGATGGAGTAGACAGCCAGGGGTGGAAATTTTTTAACACAATTTTTGTGGATTGCCAATTTGGGACCAGAAATAGAACAAAGTTATAATTATCGGGTGGTGTTCTGTCTTATTTTCGTTAGGTGAGTCTGCATTTGGTCAATCTTAAGTCATCTGTGTATTTCACTGGGGGGCCAATTTCCGGGCACTGGGGGGCATTTCGGCCGACTGGGGGGGAAATGGCCCCCCTGTTAACATGTTAAAAAGTGGCCTGGTTAGGCATATACACAAAACAGCATACAACATAATGGATTGGCGCAAAAGCTCAAAAGCTTAATTCAAAGCGCCTCTCCAAGTCATGACTATTATTTATAGAAAAGAAAAATCATTAGTAAAACATCAACTAAACATAACTAGCCGCCGCCACGGCCACTGGCTGCCCCGCCCACGTGCCCGATGGCGAAGTACCGCCACCTCGCCCGCCGGACACCACACGACTACGCGTGTTCAGCGCCGACACTAGGTAGCTCTGAACGGCTCCGGCCACGGCTCGGCCCCGCTCGGCTTGTAGTGTTGTGCCTGTTGCAAGTATGTTCAGGAGCTGTGTTTGCTGTGTTTGTCTGGCGTCAATGTTGTGAGCTAACAGTGTGTTTAAGAGAGAATGTCGATGGGTATCATAAAGAGGACAGTTGAGAATGAAGTGTTTAGAATTTTCTATGTGGAATCCGCATGGACAACCTGGAGTTAAGGATTTCTGAATTTGATAAAGATATGCATTAAGTGGAAGAGTGTCAGTTCTTAGTCGGAGGTAGAGTGTGTTCTGTATTTTTTACCGTACAAAAGGTATCCGGCTGGAGCTGGGGCACCCAATAACTTGTTTATTTCCTTTTTAAACAAATTGAAAGAAACCTGACAACGAATGCTTTGCGGCAAGTTATTCCAATTTCTAATGGTGGTGGAAAAATAGGTGTTCCGAAAGCTAGATGTGCGGTGATGAGGGACGGAAAAAAGTTTGCATTTCTCAAGTATAATTCTGTCCTTGCATGTCTCGTGTCAGGTAGTAGATTTTGAATATAGTCCGGAAAAGGAGTGGGTAATCGACAGTTTGTGAAAGAAAGTCAGTCGGTCAATTTCTCGTCTTGTTTTTAACTACTCTAATCCTCGCTCATTCCTCAGACTCTCAGAGGATGCCCTAATTGGCGTTCCTGTTATCAATCTTAAAATTCTGTTTTGTTGTCTCTCAAGTCTTGTGCTGTCGTGTACCGTCAAATGTCCGTCATAAACACTGTCACAGTAATCATAATAGGGTCGGATGTACATCTTATATATTTCAAGGAGAACCTGCCTGGGCATGAATTTTGCTACTGCATATACTGGACTCAGTGTTATGTTTACTTTCTTTAAGATAGCATTAACGTGCTGGTGGAATCTTAAGTCTTTAGATAATATAAGGCCTAGATGTTTGTGACTTTCCACGTGCGGAATGTCGTGCCCCCCAAAATTTAAACGAAATGTTTCTGTGTTGTTTTTGTGACTGAATGTTTGTTGAAGAGTCTTTGTTGCGTTAAAGGTTATAGCCCATCTCTTTCCGTATTCGTGAATAGCGTCTAGTTTGTTTTGTGTAAATTGTCGTGATGTGTCAAACTTCTGTCTACTGTGGGAGGTTAGGAGGGCCACGTCATCAGCGAACAAATGGATGTCACTCGTCCTGTCCTTCGTAATGTTGTCTAGGTACATGAGGGCCAACAAAGGCCCCAAAACTGAACCCTGGGGCATCCTGCGCTTAAAGTTTTTGGCGATGAAAATATTTCTGTGCCCGGTACCTTAACTTTTTGGACCCTGTGTGTTAAATACGATTCTAACCATCGAAGAATTGGGCTAGAGATGAAGAATTCTTTTTGCATTTATGAAGTAAGCCAGCGTGCCAATTTTTTTTTGAAATAGCTCGAAATATCCAAAAATACTGCAGTAACATCGCGACCCTCGGCCAGGTTTCTGTATATGGTATGTGTCAGGCACGTCAGTTGGAATTCAGTACTATAGTTCGGTCGGTAACTGCTCTGTCTGTCAGAAAGTAAATTGTGATTGGTCAGGTGACTATATATTGCACGAAAAAACTATTTTTTCCAATAATTTTGAAACACAAGACAGCAAGCTTATTGGGCGATAATTACGGAAATTGGAATGTGATCCCTTCTTTTTAAATATGGGGGTAACGTTTGCAATGGTCCAGACATTAGGAAATATTCCCAACTGAAGATATTTATTGAAAAGTAATGTTAAGGGGCGTGCGATCAGAATGGCGGTCATTTTTAAAACTTTCGTGGGAATTTCGTCAGGGCCTGTTGATTTATTCGCGTCTAAGGAATTTAAGAGTCGCAGTACTTCAGCCTCAGTCACGTGAATACCTTCGAGGTATGGTAAAGGCTCGTCTGCTGTCTGTTGTTGTGCGAAGTCCTGTGGTAACGTCAGCCCTGTTGTGTCAAGCTGGGTTTGTGATACAAAAAAGTCATTAAGAAGTTCAGCCTTTTCCTGATCACTGGTGACAATGTCATTCGTGAGGTTCAAAAGTGGGGGGATGTGCGATGTCTGTTTCCGGCCTATCATTTTCCCAAGTATGGCGTGATATTTATGAGGATTCTGCTTATTTTCTATCAATTGAGTTACGGATGCTTTAAAATGTGCTGCTTTAAGTCTTGTGTTAAGAGCTGTTGTTGTGTTCCGTTGTTGTCTCCATTTGGCCCATGCATTCTGAGACTGTTGCTGCATAAGGTTATGGGTAACATGGGGTCAAGTTCTTTTCTTAAGCTCCAGCAGTTGTTGCTTCTTTTTAGCTTCCCTAAACAGCCTGTTTCTTTTACGAATATTTTGTTTTAGCTCTGAACTCATCCATGATTTGTCATTCAGTCTAACATTGATTGTTTGTGCGAGGGCTGCCAAGGTACGTAAGTAGCCTGGAATCTGCGTTGAGTACGTACCAATGGCGATGAGGGTACCTCTGCGAAGTGGTGCGAGGGGCCCCACTAACGGCAGAGGTACCCTCGTCGCCATTGATACGTACTCAACGCAGATTCCAGGCTACTTACGTACGTTGGCAGCCCTCTGACTAACAAAGAGGACCCCTATGGCGCAGATAGTGTTCATAAGTCAGCCGTAGGAGATGACCTTTCCAACATTTCTAGGCCAGGCTCTTAAATAAGTCCAGGAGGCCCTGTCCTGCGAAGTCAGTAGCACGTGGAGGCCCCACTTGAAGGAGAGGAGGGCCCCCAGCATCATTCATTGATATGTGCCTCAGTTATATACAAGGCTGCTAACATGCATAGCAAACCTTGTGAATAACAGTATCGCACTTGGGATCTGTTCAAATATGAGGTCAGCATAAATTCGGGGTGTCTGGACCCCTCCCCCTTTGTCAGCAATCTTCAGTAAATGGCTAGCACCGTACCACTGTACCCTTGACCCCTATTATATGGCCTACCCCCTTCCTCAGTAATTTCCAGACCTCCCTCTCGTCAGCAAAACTTCCATCCACCTTGAAAACAATAGAGAAAGACGCCAAAGGTGTAGCAAGCAAAAGGTGAAAGAAGTCGGCGGGAATTTCAGTTTCAGATTTTCGCGGTAAAGCTTATTTCCGCGGTGCATTCAGGTGTGGACCCAGGCAGAGAGGAAAAGGTTATGTGCTTTCCCGCCCAGCCCTTATTTTTCCGATTAGAAAAACACATTTTTAAAACGATTTTGCGCCCCGTGCCCCCCCCTGCCCCGAAACCTTTGGCCTAAATTGGATATACAATAGTGTGTAGAAGCTTAGATATGTGCATTGGAATAAAGAACTTTTCACCAAAAAAGCAAACAACAAAGCATCGTGATTATGCGCTAATGATTTAACCCTCGCCCCGGTGGTCCTCTTAGCCACCTTCGCCCTGTTGGGGGTTTCAAACACCCCCTCGAATTCGGCTCTTATGCGGGGTAGCGAAAAATCGCAAAGGCTGGTGGATAGCTCATGTAAATTCTTGAAGAACTACCTCGGTCATTTTTTAGCTCAGGTCAATATTGAGGTCACGACAGGTCAAAGAAGGTTGCATGTTAGAGCAGTGTTTTTGGGCTCTAGCGTCCGACAGAGTTAAGTAAGAACAATTTTTTTGGCACCATTTGCTTCCTCTCGTTACGGCGAATGGAATGATGTATGATATGACTATACTGAGTCAAAACACAAAAATGACCTGACCTCAGGTCAGGTCTCTCTGAAAACCGCTATCAAAGGTCGTAGATATAAAATTGCAACATGAATATAGAAAGGGACCCAGGATACTACGATTTAGAGAATACGAAGGTGCTCTCAGCTATATGTACCCAAATACAGCCCAATTCCTGTTTTCCCCATGTATTTCCAATGGAGAGGTCATGATCCTTACCTGGCCCTAGGTCATCGATTTGAAAAATCCGGAACACATTTTGTAACACTCGGTGGGGCCATTATGTGGTAAAAGTTTCAATCCGATAGATTCTCCCATTTCTTACTTATGCCGCCTTAAACATTTTTGGAGGTGAGGTCACTTGACCTGTACTTGTGACCTGACCTGAGATTACCAACCTTGAAATTGTGGGAAAAGTTGTGGAGTTGATTAAGGATAAGGTGTGCCAAGTACGGCGGCGCTTCGCGCAGCCGTTTTTCGTTCCGCTGGAAAAAACCCGAGGGGGCGTGTCCAAACCGCCCACGACGCCGGGGTTAACAATTGACGGGGGGTACCCGCCCCCTCGGGTTTTTCGGAGATAGTAGAAAGCGGCGCGTAGCGCCGCCGTACTTGGTATTCCTTTCCTCATCATTTTACAACTGTGAAAATTTTAAGGTTAGGTCATCTCAGGTCAGGTCACCAGTACAGGTCAAGTGACCCGACCTCAAAAAAGTTTAAGATAGCATAAGTCGGAGCAGGGTGAACTTATCCGATGAAACTCATATCACATAATGGCCCCACCGAGTTCTCAACATATGTTCCGGTATTTTGATATCGATGACCTAAGGTCAGGACGAGCATGACCTCTCCATGAAATACATGGGAAAAATGTTTTTTACGGAATAACTCAGTAACGGATGGTGATAGAGCATTTATTTTAGCTGCATTAGATTCGCCTGGGCTTTGCGGTTCTAATGATATGCATTTTATATATTTGACCCTGACCTGACCTCAGGTCAGGTCAAATCCTGATTGACCTAGCAAGGTCAAATTATATATCATTCGATTCGGCTTGCTAAGAGGATTCATACAGTTCAAGTCGTTTGCTCTATCTTTCTTGTTCAGATGTAATGCCCGAAAAAATGAATTTACATGTTATCCCTATGACGGGCATGTTTGACCTCCGTGACCTCAAATGTGACCTGACAAAAATGGTTCAATTGTCTTCGATGGAGAAGTGGATGGGCAGCCCAACGCCGTTTACCGTTTTCGCTACCTACCGTGGTTCTCGAGATCTTAGGGGGGTACCCGCCCCCGTCAACGAAGTGGCTAGACCCCCGTCAATGCGCTTGTTAAGATAGATCAAGTGGACAATGTTTCCTAAAAACTGAAAAATTAAAAGGATCCACCCATCTTTGTGGGCTTAAGCCAAACCTACAGAGTTCCCGGTTAATAGAACGATCCCAGGTCAGCCGATAATCTGTCGTCCGCTCCGGAAATACCGCTTAATCAGTCATTTTATTCATGCTTAGAAACTTAGCACTCTTGCTTTGATATCTTGCCATCTTATAGCATGTAATGCCATGTAGTGGCAGAATTCACACAAGGACAAATTGAGCTATTAAAGGAAGAACAGCATGCTTCCATGATGCTCCGCTGGTGTTCCCCTCCCCTCTCTCCGTCAACAATTGTCAGCAAGTCAGTCCCCTCTCCCATCCCACCCCGCCCCACCTATTCTGCCAGCGATCAGTAAATGCCAGACACCTCACCCCTTCAGTCGCTGACGTCATAGAGAACAGACCCTTATGATTAAAGACCCAAGCATGCATAAGAGATCCCAAATTAATAAAAAGGAGGTCTTCATTTAATAAAAGAGTTGCTGCTGCCGGGGGTGAAGAGAAAGAGAAGGGGAAATAAATTAACCCCTTGAGTGGGAAAAACATATAGCAAAACAAATACCTAACGAGCCCTACCCCCTCCAGCCTAGACGCTCTCGTGGAGTCTGGCCCCTATAGGAAGACAGTGGTGGTGGCGCCACTGCTTCTGCCTCGGTCTCCCCAGACTGTTTTTTTCGGATCCGCCATTCTGCTGGCCATTTCCACAGCGTCATCAACTAGAATGTCCAATCTTATGGTGGAATCAGAAAATGATGGTCATCATCGTCCAAGTCCTGGCCTTCTTGTGGTGCCAGGCAGTGAAGCGCCTCTGTTCACGCCATTTCTCGGTGGGCCTGTGATCACTATCTTGGTCTACGTAGCACGGCTAACGATGTTCCATTCGCCACTTTCTTAAAAAACGCATTGCTGTGTCCTCGTATCCGAGCGCCCCAGGAGAAGAAAACACGTTTGGCGTCGTGATGAAGGCCTACCAAACTCTGCGGAAACGTCGCCAGCCTGGTCCCTCTCAGCCGCAGCCCCCGTTCGAATTGCCTGGCAGTTTGCGGCGGTGACGTCATCGCCGCGATGCCGCAGGCGTTTTGCGGCTTGAAGTATCGGCAAACTGGGTATATGTGACATGGTCAGTTAAGCTTGCAATTGACTGAAAGACGTTAAAAATGGCTTAGATGACAAGTTTGATCATATTTCTGGCCTGTACAGAGTTTGTGCAGCCCTAAGACCGGCCTGCAGTGAATTCGAGGGCTTTTCTCGCAGTAATTTTCCGTTGCTCTTAAGAGTCATTATCAGTGTAATAGTATTGTAATTTCATCCTTCACGTCATCATTACTTAGACGAAAATACGAAGTACGGGTTTTTCCAATGGAGGTTTCTTAGCGAGACAAACAAATCGTTTGAGGTACCGCGCGGTCGCGGGTCCAGAACTTATTTTGGGGAGGCTAGAAAACTCAAACCTCCCCCACTGCCAGTGGCGGATACAAGGGAACTAGGGCTCGAGCCCCCCCAATGTTAGTGTCTAGTAAATGCATAGGCCGATGCTGATGTGAGGCAATGGCGAGGAGGCTCGAACCCCCTTGTCCATACCCCAAAAATTCCTGTACCCGCCACAAGCCATAGCCTCCGAACAGTCTTTGCTTATACAGATATTAGTAGACATCTCGGAGGGGTCTCCTCGAAATTTAGGAGGCTCGTGAGCCCCATAACCTCCTTATATCCGCCACTGGTACCATAGGCGGATCCAGGAGATAAAGCCCGGGCGGGTGTCCCCCGATGGGCCCTCGAGGTCACATCTGAAATGGTCACAGCGCCTCCTGAAAGGTCGATGGCGCCACCTGAAATATCGCTTTCCATCCCCACCCCTCCCGCTCCACAGGATGCGGAAAGCAGCGCCCGCCGATAGGATTTGGCACCCACCTGATGGATTTTGTCAGCCCAAAAATGGCGCCCCCTGGTCTGGATGACACCCCCTCCCGTGAAGAATGGCCCCGCCCCCTTTCTGACTGGCAATCCTGGATCTGCTTATGAGTAGTGCCCTGTAAAAAAAAACAGCCGAATTGCAATAACTTTGGGTAAAATTTAATCACATTTACGGGTTTCAATGGGGTGAGTCAGAGGCGTAGCCAGGGAATTTTTACGGGGGGACAGGAGTGGTCCGGCAATGATGACAAGGGAGGGGGAAGAGTTGGCACTTGGCGGATGTAGGAGACAAGGGGGCACTTGGTCCTCCAATAGACAATGGGGAGCACATTCCACGTCCATGATGCTTTGGACGCCCATGACTGCAACTGTTAGAGCGATCGGCACGTGTTGCATTTAGGCCTTGAGTAGCGGCTATAATCCGGCTCTGAGGTGCGATCTTTCCTACTGTCGTTCCTGTTTCCGTATTCGCCCAAACCCAGTTCCTTCACCCCGTATGTCGTTTCATTGGTTTTTATTCTCGCTCTGTCCTGTCATGTTTCGCTTTTACAGTGTTGCGGCTCAGTAAAAACCGTAGTAGGATTGCCAGACTAGTATAATTTTTGGTATAACGTACCAAAACTACTAGATTTGTCAACATTATTCACTCCACAGACATTAAAGTGCAAAAAGTGTATTGCATAGCTCTTTTCTTAAATATCTAAGTTTAATTTATCCGAAAAAGCTTAAATTTTAACAGTCAAAATAAGGAGATGTTTCCTTCTTTAGTGGATACCAAGAAAACAACCAAAATTTTACTAGTAGAAAGCTTGAACCAACCTGGGATTCTAAGGTCTTGCTCAGCCTGAGGTCTCCGCGTTTCCTCCTTCACCCTTTGCCTTGGAGTGTTGTGTCGCTCGTACTGTTGTTTGGATGTGCCATCAAAGGAAATGTGTCACCTTTGCAGTGGGATTTGCACTGAGATAGCTATGCGAAAGAGCATGTTGAGAAATCCGTAGTTTGACTTATCTTGTGTTCCAAGACTCCCCAATTGTAGTTCCATATCATGTGTTGAGAGCGAGCAGCGGCCCCGCGTCGGCCCTGCGTGGGTTCCCCCACCGCCGAACGGCCGCTGCCAGCCATTAGGCGTGTTGGGAGTATCCGTGCGCTAGAAAGTAGTGCGGTCATGTAAAAACTGTTGATTCGTAAAAAGGTGAGAGGTTTTGTGGTATGATCTGCGCGACTGATAGGTGAGTTCAATTCCGACTAAGGTGCCACATTTCCTTAACACGCGCCCCGCTGGGGTCCCTTGCATGACGCGCCCCGCTGGGGGGCGTTTCCCACCCCCTCCGTATCTCGTTCCCCACGAAAGCTAAAGGAAAATTACGGGTGGCGTTAGAAAGCTCTTGACAAGACGAAGAGATTTTATACGAGTAATTTTTATTTCAGGTCAATATTGAGGTCAGCATAGGTCAAAGAAGGCTCCATAGGCTTACAACAGAGCAGTGTACATTTCCCTCTCTAAATCTGCCCTCAGGGAAGCTAGAGCAAATATTTATGCATCATTGGATTCCTCTCATCACGGTGAATTGAATGAGGTATAATATGACCTTGCTAGGTCAAATAGTCAAAATGACGTGAATTCGACCTAGGTCAGGGTCACAGAGTGACCTGGTATGGTCATGTTGCATATCAATCGACTCCCCGTGACAATATAAGCACAATGCAAGCAAAATGGGAGCTTTATCGCAATTCAGTGTAAAGTTATTGGCAAAACAATCACCCTCTGCTCCCGTGACCTGATATGATCTTTGAGAGGTCAGAAACTCAAAACCTCAACTTTATGGCCAAGATCCTGGTAAGAATAGACGGTTTGGTGATTTTCAGCTTTATCTATCCAGCATTTACTGAAAACGAGACTATTTTATTTTCACCATGGACTTATAATGGGGTGACCAAAAAATTTACCCCACCTTAGGTCAACAATATCAAAATTCTGAGATAACAGATTTGTAGACCCTAATGACCTTATTATATTGTGGAAGTTTCAAAGTGATCAATTTGCTAATGTTCACTGGGCGCTGCTTCAAACTCGTAATTTTAGGTTTTGAGGTCGGGTGACTTAACCCTGAATAGCTCCTTGACCTGACATGACCTCAAGTAAAAATTTGGGTCAGATGTATAAAATTGATCAGGGATAAGGTACTGCAAGTTTCTTTGTTCTGTGTCTCTTCGTTTTTAGCTATCTGGGGAAAACCAGGAGTGGGGCGAATTTCGCTCCCCCCCCAGCGGGGCGCGTGTTAAAAGGGAATGTGGCACCTTGGTGGAATCCAACAATTTATTGTAATTAGGGGTGCTTTTAGCCGAAAATCGTGGAAGCGTCCATGATTTCTCTGAAAAAAAGTACAATAAGCTGAATATTTATATTTTTAAAATGTTCCTCTAGGGAGAGAAATAAATATCTGCCTGTGAATGATGTCATGATCTGGCAACCACGACCATATTCAACAGACTTCCAGGGTCTCGGTTGACTGATACTCACCATGGCGTCAGCATATGTCGTCACACCAACAGCTGCCAACTGTGGCCTGCTGCTGCGGGTACATGTGGGGTACATTTTAGGTAGGTTCTTAGCATTTTTCTACGGAAATGTTTAGTTTCAAGACAAGTGATATATTGAGTACCGAGTTTTCCGGCATGCTTGACAACTTGGCTATCTCAATTAAAATCACGTTATAAAGATGCCACATTCCCTTTAACAACGGGCAAGCTCAAAATATGGCTTACAATTAAATATAAAATTAATTATATTACTTATTTTTAGTAGTAATGGTTTACAAGTAAATTATAAATCTATTTTACAAATACAATTTAAAACATAACTTTTTTAATATTAGGTTTAAATACATTTATACAAATTTACTTTTTATAAGTAAAACTCATTTACCAAGGTAGACCTAATATACTAGGTACAAAGTAAAATACCGTATATCAAATAAAATAAAACAAATGTTTTTTACTACTCAATTATAAAATTATTTAAATACTTTTTACTAATACTAAAAGTAAACAAATATAATTAATTAAAATTTTACATTATATTTGAATCATTTTTTGCTTTATATATAAATACTTTTTATCTTTTAATAATCTTATATAACAAATAAAAATATATAATTTAAAATAAGTTAAATTTAAATCATTATTTAAATTACTTAAACTTAAATAATTATACTATACCTGTACTAAAAATTTAATATAAAATATGTAATATAACTTCCTGTTTTTTCTATAAAAACAGGATATGGGGGGTTAAAAGACAGGATACCTATGAGACGAACCAATGCGTGTGATCAGGAATGCCAATTCCTGCCGTTCATGAATTATATCAGAATTGGGGCCGTTCATGAATTACGAGTACGTACCACCTATTTTTATTTTCTCCTCACCCTTTCCCTATGCTTTCTGACATCCATGTGTGATGTTTGATAATGCTGTGCTGACCCCCGTCCTCCCACTTTGCATTATTTAATTCCCTTCTTTTGCGCTACATAGCTTATGAACCGAACCGATTGCCTATGGAAACATTATCGGAACCGTTTCGTGCGGACTTTATTTGTCGGACTCATTTCTGTTGTTGGGCTGCTTATGCTGTACTCTTGCAAAGACATCAACGGGATAACGTGGCTTGTCTACTGAAATTGGTCTCATCCTTTGTTTTGTGTCGTGTCTGCTTATGTTGCACTCTTACAAAAACATCAACGGGATATCGTGGCTTGTACAAATGTTTTTTTTTTTTTATTTGCACTCTTACAAAAACATCAACGGGATATTGTGGCTTGCTACTGAAATTGGCCTTATACTTTATTTTGTGTCGTATCTGCTTATGCGCAGCGACGCTTGGTGTTAAATTGCGTACTTTTCCCGTGCGAGATACTCGTTTTTTTCTTGTGATCTTGTGTATCTTGTGATCTTTCTTATATTTGGCTACCATCCGTATAATTCGGCCTGAATATTAGATTCTGTTTTTGTATTACAAGCTTGTTAACCCTATTCGCCCGTGGATGATGGATACACGGTAGATGATGCATAATTATACAAATGTATTAAACCCCCAGGATAATATAAAACAATGTGAATATAACTACTAAAAAGAGTGCAGTAAACTCCTGACAAATCAAAACTTGATATGTATTATTTTGCATGGTCAATTTCATCACAAATTTGGCTCTTTAAATCCGTCAGAATTTAGTATTATTATAGTTAAAAAAACGCAACCATATTTAGATAGCAAACAGTGACAGTTGTGAAATTGAGTTGGGGCTGTGAGGCGCGCTCCCGCCTCGCTCCGGCTGCCACTGAGGTTCGCTGGGGTAGTCCGTGCTCGCTGCCGCTGAGGTTCGCTGGGGTAGTCCGTGCTCGCTGCCGCTGAGGTTCGCTGAGGTAGTCCGTGCTCGCTGCCGCTGAGGTTCGCTGGGGTAGTCCGTGCTCGCTGCCGCTGAGTTTCGCTGGGGTAGTCCGTGCTCGCTGCCGCTGAGTTTCGCTGGGGTAGTCCGTGCTCGCTGCCGCTAGGTTCGCTGGGGTAGTCCGTGCTCGCTGCCGCTGAGGTTCGCTGGGCAGTCCGTGCTCGCTGCCGCTGAGTTTCGCTGGGGTAGTCGTCTCGCTGCCGCTAGGTTCGCTGGGGTAGTCGCGCTCGCTGCCGCTGAGGTTCGCTGGGGTAGTCCGTGCTCGCTGCCGCTAGGTTCGCTGGGGCAGTCGTCTGCTGCCGCTAGTTTCGCTGGTAGTCCGTGCTCGCTGCCGCTGAGGTTCGCTGGGGCAGTCCGTGCTCGCTGCCGCTGAGGTTCGCTGGGGCAGTCCGTGCTCGCTGCCGCCGGGGTAGGCTCGCTATTAACGTGTTTTTGCCCGTGTGCCGCTGGCGTCGGCTGAAGTCGGCACATGGTCAGCGCTGATCCCGTTATCTTGATGACTGGCACAAGCCTGCTGGCTGTTGACACACCCCCGTCCGTCTTCTGTATGCTGTTCCGTTTGCTGTAAAATTGTTGCGGCACTGTCGCGCTTGTCCCCACCTGCCAAGCGCCGCTGTAGAAGCGGCCGGAAAAGACGGTGCCGGCAGGCTGCTTATCTCGGGTATGAGTGCCAGGCTCCGCCCCGCGCGCCGCTTTAATCTGAGGATAGAGCCGCTTCAAGTGATTAGGCTGCGGGGGCGGTGGAACTCAGCAGGTGTGTGAGATGAGGCGGCGGACCTAATTTTGACGGCCCAGGGCTGCACTTATGCCAGCGTTCCAAGTGCTGCTGAGTGCTTCTAAGCGGACCGTAGCAAAAGCCTCGCGTGACGTGAGATGGCCTTTTGAATGCTGCGCACTGGCGGGTCCGGGGAGTCAGGGGCCTGTGCCCTTCAGGCTCGGAAAGGTAATCTGCCGCCGTCTCCCACACCGTCCACCTGTACATTAAATATAAGCAAAAAAACGAACATATGTAGATGATCGAACGGAAATCTCACCCAGGGTGTAAAATTATGCCGAATAGAGAGAAAACAATACTTTATTACCGGCTGTTGTTTTTCCCCTTCGCGGGGGCCGGTAGTGTGGTCAGTAGCTGTACCAGCCACCCGGTTCAAGCGGCGGCTTCTAACAAGACACTGGCTCAAAACCCTTCCAACAGGAAAAGTTGGCACCATATATCCTGCAGTTGGTGCGTCATAAGGCCAATAATTATTATTATTTTCCCCTTCGCCCTCACCCCCTCCCCCTCTGTTCGCCGTGCAGTCGTGTGTAACGCTTCGAAACTAACCGGCGGGACACTAGACCTGACCTGCGTGGCACCTGTAGCGTTTTACAACGACGCTCCCGCGTCGTGTCGTGCGTGAGCGGTGTGTCACGCTCGTGACGTGACGTGACGTGACGGGCCGGGCGCGACTGGCTGAGCGCTGACGCCTGAGCCACCGCCGACGGGTGAGCTGTAGTACCGCAGGCAGAACTGCGGACGGTGCCCGCCGAACTCATACCGCTCTGCATCAGTGCTGGTCGAAGACGCGGCCGGAATGCTGTCGCAGCATTCCGGCCGCAATGGCTGCGGGCGGTGCTGCGACCGACCCGAAGCGAGGCAGAGGCGCGCTCGTCTCCGGGGACCCAGCACCACCGGGCTGGAAAGTCGAAAACTGTTTTCAATCGCGCACGTCTGCGCAGAGACATCTGCATAATACATTGGTTATGCATCGACCATCGATCGGGAGGTCTGCGTGATAGCGGAGCCTAATTTCCGATGTGTTTGTGTCGCCAGAAGGGTTTGTTGACGGGCGAAGCGAAGGTCGTATGTATTTATGCTCCATCCTGCGTGTTGAAGCGTCCCACCACTATAAATTGGAAGGTTGAAAGCTAATAGCTCTGGTGCCTCCGGGTACTTGTTTTGATTAGTTTGGGGGCGGATGAAGTTCACACCTCGTCGGCTTTGCTGGATTGGGTATGGGAATACGATAATCGGTATCGGTGTCCGGGGATCAAATTGATCCCTACGAGAAAGTGAAATATATCCCGTGGTCTGGCAGCGGGATTGCCGAGATCAGAGAACATGCGAAAATCACATTTGGCAAACCTGCGATTGAAGGTTTATATTTCCATAATCTGGTATATGTTTTCCAAAGCAGGCCAAATAAGCCCACCCCCCTCAAAGCAGGCCAATCGGCGACACATTCAAGAGATGATGCCGAAGAGCTTGTTCACTTGGAAAATAATCAATTTCTGATTAAAACTGTTGTAAGGCAAGAACATAAGGCTTGCAAAGCTAGCCAAACATTATCGCAGTAACTATCGAGCAGACCTAAACGTTTAGAAGTTAAGAATTACATTCAGAAGCACGATTTCCCAAAAAAGTCGAGTTTATGAGCCTAGTCGCCAACTCTCGAGTGACCACCTCAATGACTTTAGCCGATAAGCCGGATAAACGTTGACCTGGGAAACGGTGCACTGACCTCGCCAGATTTGAGGCAGGTCTGCCCGCCAACAAAGACTCGCGGGCTGGTAAACGTCGTCCTAATGCTTACATTGATCCCAGCTGCTCTGCTTGGCCCGGAAGTTTTCCACCACTTCCAACAGTTTCAGTGCTTTCGCGAAATAGTGCCAAGTGAGTGAAGTAGCCTGAACTGGCCAGATTCAGTGAATTGATGCTGGCATGGTTACTGACACACTTCTCTTGTTACATGTTATCGGTGTAGCGGCCTGTTCCCGGTGTTATCGGTGTAGCCCTGTTCCCCGGTATGTGACTGTGTAGCCCTGTTCCCCGGAATGTGACTGTGTAGCCCTGTTCCCCGGTATGTGACTGTGTGGCCCTGTTCCCCGGAATGTGACTGTGTGGCCCGGTCCCCGGTATGTGACCCCGGTATGTGACTGTGTGGCCCTGTTCCCCAATATGTGACTGCGGTGTCCCGGTCCCCAACATGTGACTGTGTAGCCCTGTTCCCCGGTATGTGACTGTGTAGCCCTGTTCCCCGGTATGTGACTGTGTAGCCCTGTTCCCCGGTATGTGACTGTGTAGCCCTGTTCCCCGGTATGTGACTGTGTAGCCCTGTTCCCCGGTATGTGACTGTGTGGCGCCGGTCCCCGTTATGTGACTGTGTGGCCCTGTTCCCCAATATGTGACTGCGGTGTCCCGGTCCCCAACATAAGACTGTGTAGCCCTGTTCCCCGGTATGTGACTGTGTAGCCCTGTTCCCCGGTATGTGACTTGTAGCCCTGTTCCCCGGTATGTGACTGTGTTGCCCTGTTCCCCGGTATGTGACTGTGTGGTGCCGGTCCCCGGTATGTGACTGTGTGGCCCTTTTCCCCAATATGTGATGCGGTGTCCCGGTCCCCAACATGTGACTGTGTAGCCCTGTTCCCCGGTATGTGACTGTGTGGCCCTGTTTCCCAACATGTGACTGCGTGTCCCGGTCCCCAACATGTGACTGTGAGCCCTGTTCCCCGGTATGTGACTGTGTGGCCCTGTTTCCCAACATGTGACTGCGGTGTCCCGGTCCCCAACATGTGACTGTGTAGCCCTGTTCCCCGGTATGTGACTGTGTGGCGCCGGTCCCCGGTATGTGACTGTGTGGCGCCGGTCCCCGGTATGTGACTGTGTCGCCCTGTTCCCCAATATGGACTGCGGTGTCCCGGTCCCCAACATGTGACTGTGTAGCCCTGTTCCCCGGTATGTGACTGTGTGGCGCCGGTCCCCGGTATGTGGCCGCGTAGCCCTGTTCCCCAATATGTGACTGCGGTGTCCGGGTCCCCAACATGTGACTGTGTAGCCCTGTTCCCCGGTATGTGACTGTGTAGCCCTGTTCCCCGGAATATCACTGTGTAGCCCTGTTCCCCGGTATGTGACTGTGTAGCCCTGTTCCCCGGAATATCACTGTGTAGCCCTGTTCCCCGGAATATCACTGTGTAGCCCTGTTCCCCGGTATGTGACTGTGTAGCCCTGTTCCCCGGAATATCACTGTGTAGCCCTGTTCCCCGGTATGTGACTGTGTAGCCCTGTTCCCCGGTATGCGACTGTGTAGCCCTGTTCCCCGGTATGTGACTGTGTAGCCCTGTTCCCCGGTATGTGACCGTGTAGCCCTGTTCCCCGGTATGTGACCGTGTGGGGCCGGTCCCCGGTGTGTGACTGTGTAGCCCTGTTCCCCGGTATGCGACTGTGTAACCCTGTTCCCCGGTATGTGACTGTGTAGCCCTGTTCCCCGGAATATCACTGTGTAGCCCTGTTCCCCGGTATGTGACTGTGTAGCCCTGTTCCCCGGTATGTGACTGTGTGGGGCCGGTCCCCGGTATGTGACTCTGTAGCCCTGTTCCCCGGTATGCGACTGTGTAGCCCTGTTCCCCGGTGTGTGACTGTGTAGCGCCTGTTCCCCGGAATATCACTGTGTAGCCCTGTTCCCCGGTATGTGACTGTGTAGCCCTGTTCCCCGGTGTGTGACTGTGTAGCCCTGTTCCCCGGTATGTGACTGTGTAGCCCTGTTCCCCGGATATCACTGTGTAGCCCTGTTCCCCGGTATGTGACTGTGTAGCCCTGTTCCCTGTTACGTGACTGTGTAGCCCTGTTCCCCGGTATGCGACTGTGTAGCCCTGTTCCCCGGTATGCGACTGTGTAGCCCTGTTCCCTGTTATGTGGCTGCGATGTTCAGCTCCCCGGTGTGACTGCCCGTTGTGGCTGGCAGCGGCTGAGGCACAGTATTCAGCGGCAGCAGCTGCCGACCGCCGCTCAGCAGCAGCGGCTGCCTACCGCCCCCGCCCCCGCCGCCGCCCAGCAGCAGAGAACGGCCGCCCACCCGGCGCTGGCGCTGCAGGAGGCCAAGTCGGAGGAGAGCCTCCGGCGGGAGCGCAACAGGTGAGTCAGCTGAGCCAGGCGCAGGTGTGGTCCCTGGTGGTGGTGGGAGGGGAACAGAGACCCTGCGCAGCTCTAACCAAGTCCTCTGCACGCCGACCTATTAGCCTGATTAAACTTGTAGCAAGTAAGGGATTGATTTTCCCATCCCCGTAATACCTTCCCAACAAGGTCGGGGCTGGTGACGTCATATGGTCTTAGCATTCGGAGTGTCGTAAAGCCCCAAGGCACCACGCATACAAGGGATCATCGAAATAGGACAATATGGCATTCAACTGAACAGTAGACCAAAACACAGACATAAACCCTTGCACTTACAGGGGGGTTTGTTGCACCCCACCCCTAAGGTTTTTCAAGAATTGAAAACGAACTTTTTAAGTTAGAGCCTTGAAAGTTTGTATAGCTTCTGGGGCATTTATTGCGAATGTTGGACAAAAAATGTTCCTACCTTTCAAGGTCACGGAGCTATGACCTCAAGAGTGGAATCATGTTGAGGTCATTTGGGCGTGTGTACCCGTTTTCACGTGAATGCTCTAGACTCTCGTCGTTCTTGCAGCAACATTTGTTCATGAACTGACCCAGAATATTTTCTTCCAACCTTCGAGGATCACTTTTATGAAATTAGACCTTTTATGACCTTTTTGACATTCAATGACCTTGATTTGACCTTGCGTGATCTCAGTGATAAATATGTGTCAAATAACGACTACATATGCATGTTTCGATTCGGTATTTCGAAATGAGATGAACGCCAAATTAGTTGACTTGTGTCCGATACGGACTTGACCTTTTTCGACCTGTGACCTTTTTTTGGTCTTGAAAGGGATGTAAACAATAAAAGATGAAGAAGCAAGCACTTACTGGGCGTAAATGATGCATAATGACCCATGAGTAGTCTTGAATATGGTATGTGGTTCAATTTCCACTTTGTTGCTAGACTACGTTTACTTTATTGACCAACAGGCTAACAATACAGATAAAGGACACTGTCAAAATGATCAGATGTTATAAAAGTCAATTGCACAAAAAAGACGTTTAATACAGACACCACCTAATCAATACAAGGGGTTAAGCAGGGATAATAACAGGCCAATTGTGCGGTAGAATAGTCAATTTAAATGATGTGGACACTGAACTAGTTGACTTGCTTCCAATATGGACTTGACCTTTTTACCTATTCATTGAGGTCAACCAGGTCATTGATCTGACCTGGAAGTTGACCTGATGACCCGATATTTTGATGAAAGAAGCCTTTGACGTTGTTTAAAGTGCTAAATTAGAATTTAGGGTTCAAAATGACCCCACTGAATCTGAAAATTAGACGTATTGGGCACTTTCGAGTTTTACCGGTTAGTGACCTTTGACATTTGACCTCACCTGCATTACCTAGATGGGTCACATAGGTGTATAGCACATGAATCGACGCGAGAATGTCAGATTTTCAATTTAATGGCCATACAAATGTGATTTGTTACCAAAATTCCGATCAATAGCAGCCAAAACGGCAAAATGGATTGCAACAGGGCAAAAACCAGGTCATTGACCTGACCTGGAAGGTGACTTTACGATTTAAGGTCATACAAATTGGTATCAATCGCGGGTATTCGACCAACACGCTGGTTTTTACCGCAGAGCTCTGCGTCAATTAGGGGCCAATCGCGAGGGGGGGTCGCAACAACCCCTCGCCATGTACGCGCGAAGGTGGCGAAAACCCGAGTACGTGCAAGGGTTAAGGCTTGTTAGAACGTCTAGTAGCGTAACGGTCAAGAACAGAGGCGGTCGGTATTTAGGTTTTAGGACGTGCGTCGTTTTCTTGGGTCACGTATGGCCCGTTAAAGGCGTGCCAACCTTCTGGGTCACAAATGACCCGTTAAAGCCACATCATCGTCTTTTCCACCCGCGTGGGCGCAACATTCCTGACAATCGGTGCCTGATCGGCGGGGCTGTTTCGCCGTGCCATTTCAAGATGATTTAAAGCACACATTTTCCTCGAGCTTTCAGCCCTTTTCAACCACTCTTCCCCCTCCCCCAGTGTAGCTATTAATTGTTTTTTTTTGTAATATATTGTATGTAATATTTTTTATTCAGTACATTGTTAGATGAAGATGAAGTATGTATTTGAAGGTGCTTGCAGTTGTGTGCTGCGTAGGTTGTCTGAGCCCGCAGCTATCGATTCGCCTGTTGTTGTTCTATATCATGTGTACGTTTCGGTCGAGTGGGAAAATTGGAGCAGATTTCAACGAAATGGGATACGGGCCGGGCATCTTGAAAGCCCAGTCACTGTGGGCCCAACTCAGCGGGTTTTATTGTTGCAGCTCCTGTCGCAGCCAAGGGCCTTTTATGGCGTCACAGCTGGCCCAAACTGCACCTTGTAATTATTCACAGGAAACGCTAGCGAAATTGTCTTACTCTTGAGTGCTCGAGTTCTCCAAGTGAAACCTTCTGGGTATCCTGCCAGACCTCTTGTTTGAGTTCTTGCTTTGTAAATCGGAAATGTTCCTCGATAGCTACCATATCCCGCTTTATCGCCTGCTGTTTCTTTCTGAAGTTCACAAACTTTGTTTTATTGCGTGGCAAGTGACAGTGTTTCGGTAATTTTCGCAAACTTTGGATGTGTTGGAGCTGTTTTGTCGTGATGTCCTTCTGCTGTCTCTCAGTCTTGTGTAAACATTTCAGTGTAGGGTCTCAGGGCTTCCCGAATGAGCGGGCGCGGAAAGTAGTCGGTTTTGTTAGAAGAGTTGGCAGCAAATGCACTTCGTTAACCCGCTATCCAATCGCGAACTTGTCCTTCTGGGCGTTGCTGCTGAAGGCGACCAAAAGGGCTCGGATGTGACGTTTTTACCAAGAGGTTGTGCGCAAGCGTGTATGCAGGATTAGTCCCGCCCTTACCGGGGGTAATTCATTAGACCGCATCACCAGGAGGCCTTAAAAGGCCTCCGGCGTGACGGGATCCCGTTTGAAGAGCTTTCAAGTCGATTGCCTCCAGGAGTGGCCTTACACCGATCGACGGGATATAATAAAGAATCCCAATTGTGGTGATTGGTTGCTAGACGGCTGTTGGGCGTACCCGCATCATATTACATCCGGTAACTATACAGGACTCGCGACAGACCTACTCAGGTGTTCTGAAGTTCTTGGAAGTCTGGCCCCACGGGCATTCTCCGCGTTGCTTGATGTCTCGATGGCAAACTTGTAAATTGTCTGCCCCGTAACCTAACATGGACTCCGCCGCCGCCGCAAGCGCCGTGCATCCCCCTTCGGTGCAGTGAAGACCTTAACGCTGTTGTTTTTGGCAGCGATGCACAATCGCCTAGTTTGTGGGTTCCTTTGGCTTTAGGGGGTTTGTTCCGACAGTATTTGTGATGTTGGAGTGGGCTGCTCTCTCAGCCTTTTCTTTGGCTGTGCGGCGAAGAGGTCGGATTTCGACAGGTGTGGGCTTCGCGTACGACGGGCTTGACATCTGATATCTACTCACTCCAAGCACAGCCCCCTCTCCACTCCTCTGCGGATACTACTGCCAGTCCATTTCGTTAATACCAAACCCTGCTTCACGCGCACAAGCCATTCCCATGACATCGTTCCCTTTGTACGTACCGACTGGACGTACTATGACTCAGGATACATGAGCTGCGTCAGTGCGCTCTGTATATGTCCCGGCCGCGGGGACGTACTAACCGACTCCTGTTACCAGGAGTCCCGAAGACAGACTCCTGGTTACGTACGTCGATAAATCCGGTTCTGTTCTTGGCACGCAAATGCATCGTATTGAATCTTCTTTTTCATAAATTTTGTTCTAAGTTGTTTTAGTCCGAGTTTGTCCAGTTCGGTTTTTGGAGTCTCAGTCTCAGTCTCACTAAAGCCCTCAAGGGACTTGTCACTGAGATTCCGACCCCTCCACCCGAACGAGTAACTCCCACAATGAAGGTTTCATCTAGAAGCCAAAAATGTAATGTTCCGCAAAGCACAGGGAAGTTCGTCCCGCTCAGGTCGCCCCCTCAACAGTTAGTTGCCAGCCGACCCACGTCGGGTAAATATTGAGCGCCGAAGCGTCTCGATGGGAACCGATCCCAAGCCTGGACATGCACTGCCACTGCATGCTTCTGAATAGCGGAGCCCAACGCTCTATCAACTGAGCTACGGGGGCGGCCATCTGCTCATGTATCGTGGGTAAATATAATGTCCAACTCTAAAAGTGAATATTCGCCCGTGCTTTGGTCCCTTGCCTAGGCTTTACGACGAATAGAATGTTAAAGTCGCCGGTAGCCAGTGGTGAGCGTTGGGCGGCCAGCTCTCGACATGCAGTGGCAGTGCATGTCCAGGCGGATCGCTTCCCGAGACGCTCCGGCGCTCAATAGTTACCCGACGTACAGGTGCGCACACGGGAGAGGTGACGAGCGGGGCGGCCGTCCCTGTGCTTGTGGGACGTTAAACTGCTCAAATAACCCTCCATTGAGGGAGTTGCGTTCGGGTGGGGGGTCGGGGTCTCCGTGACAAGTCCCTTATGACTAGTGAGACCAATCAGCAGCCTTACCAGGAACAACTGAACAAAATTTTTAAAAAAGTGCTTGATGTGACCCTAGCATAAATGAGTGCCCTGTGTTTTCCCCGTAACTAATGAATATCGCACACATATGCATACATTCATGTTCTTGTAATGGATGTGCATTGCACATCCATTACAAGTGATTACAAGAGACCTGTGTTTTTTACCTTGCACAATGTGCAAGGTAAAAACACGGTATGAAATGTAGTGGCATTATCTTTCTATTTGTTCCCATAATCGTGCCGTTTTGGTGTTGTTCGGTTTTGGTTTGTGCAGTTTGTGGTTTGGTTTGTTTTGGTTTGGTGCAGTTCGGGTACTGGTTCAACGGTAGCGCGCTCCCCCTCAGCTAGCGGTGTATTCAAGCCTCGTCGTCGGTCGCAGCCACTCGGGAGGCCCGGCATCTGTTGAGATCCCGACAAATATTTGCAACGTGATCATCAAACTGATGTTCCGACGACGAAACGCTATTCGACAGCGAATTCGCTGTCTTTCACAGGCTCACTGCGCAGCCCGCGAGGCCTCGCTGTTCGCTGGGATGTATTTGTTTGGTTTGCAGTTAGAATGGAGGTCGGACGTACACCCAGTAAGAGTGCACATCCCCTGATTGTGATATAGCATAAATTGCGCAGCTGGGTTGCATGCGATTTCCCAGTTCACTGGATTTCTTATTGACAAATGCGTTGGTCTACGTATGCATTTTAGATTTGGATCAACATGAATGCATGCCTCGTAGAAAAACACCTTGGATAGTTTCAGGAAATGGTAGCACACTGAAAGCATTGAAAGTTCCAAAGAAAGTTTTTCGGGTGGTTCCAGTTGATTTACAGCAGCATGTCTGAGATGATAGTGTTTCCGAATAATAATAAATAATAATATAGCGGCACATTTTACCAAACACCGTGTGAATGATGTGTACGTCACTCGGCCTGTCGGAAGCCTGGCGTGTTTCGCTTCGCGCTCACCGACTTCAGCTCTGTCCATTATATCAGTAACGTAATGGAATGAAAACAGACGCTCTGTTGTCACTGGAGCCGCTGCGCGCGGAGATAGTCGCGGCGCGGCGGGCAAGCAGTTACTCTCACGAAGGCACTGAACAAACACACTGACTTGTGTCGGTGTCTTCCAAACGCAACGTATTCACAATTTCGTCGCGTATTCCCATTAGAGGGCAGAGAGGAGCAGAAATGGACAATGTATAGGTCTTCTCTTGATTGATGGTAATGAAAATGCACGTTATGTTGACACTAATTATTTTTTCACTATTTGTGATATTTCTTAGCCAGGACTGAGTCCGTAAAAATAGTATTCGGAGTAGGAGACTTGTGACCATAATGTACACCATAGGCCAGGATTGTCGCCCCGGGGGACTGGTGAATCACTCCTCCGCTCTTAGAGTAGAGGGACCGGTTCATTTCCCACTTTTTACCGATAATATATTTCTCAACTCTGTATTTTGCGCCCATACTATTACAAAATTTTCAATATCATTAAGAATGTGTTTTCTTTGGATATCGTCCTGAGGTCTCAGCGTATTGGCAAAAGTGTCATTTTACCCTGCCTGGTTGACTAAGCAAGGGGAAAAATTGGGCATGGTTTCCCTCGCTTCGCTCCCCCCCGTCCCGGCTCGAAAAGCCCGAGGCGCCACCCTTGGTACATGATCCACGAAACAGACAACAGACGAGACCAATTTTGGGCCATGGTTCATGGCATTTCTTTGTGTACAAACTGGAGACCACTTTTGTCCCCTAGATCCTTAGATTTTTATATAATGGGGACCAATGCCCTTCTAGCCCTGAACAACTGAAAACATGCTCCCCGTTTGACAAGAGCAATTATGCTCTTTCCCAAAGGTCCCTATTGCCCCGCGCCCAAATTCATTGTGCAAAACAGGTGCTCGATAAGGAAAGCAAGAGTGCCCTTCCAGCTATTGACATTCTATATCATTTATATTCGACAAAGCAGAAGAAACAGATTTAGTTTTCGCCTCAACATTTACCATCGAACCAATCCCTGCAACTAGAGCCAGAAGCTTGGGTTCGACTCATTGAGTGATACCGAAGTGAGAGAAAAACTGTTTTCATTGTATTCACTCACAAAGTCAGTACAAGCGTTTGTTGAGTCTAAAATCTAAAAAAGTAAAAGTTGCCTACCCTGGCATTGCCTGATGATAGACGCCCTTTAACAGTAGCACCATGGGAAGATGTTTCTATGCTCATTATAATGCAACTCTCTTCCTGTTTCAAATAACGTTCAGTAATATCATGCATGGACATTTATGAACTTAACACGCGCATTGACGGCGGTCTGAGCCACCTTTGCTTTGACGGGGGGTGGCGGGTACCCGCCCCCGCCCCCTAAGATCTCGAGAACCGCGCTAGGTAGCGAAAAACGGTTAAAAGCGTTAGGTAGCCCATCCACTTCTCCATCGAAAATATTTGAACCATTTTTTGTCAGGTCACATTTAAGGTCACTAGAGGTCAAAACATGCCGTCATAGGGATAACGTAAATGAAGGTTTTGGTCATTACATCTGAACAAGTAAAGATAGAGCAAAACGATGTGAACTATATGAATCTTCCCAGCAAGCCGAATCGAATGATATATAATATGACCTTACTAGGTCGAATCAAGGATTTGACCTAACCTGAGGTCAGGTCAAGGTAAAATTAGATAAAATGCATATCATTAGAACTGCAAAGACAAGGAAAATCTAATGCAATCAACATAAACGCTCTATCACCATTCGTTACTTAGTTATTCAGTTCAAACCATTTTTCCCATGTATTTATAATGGAGAGGTCATGGCTCGTACCTGACCTTAGATCATCGATATCAAAGATACCGGAAAATATCTTAGAAAACTTGGTGGGCCTATTATGTGATATGAGTTTCAATCCGATAAGTTTACCCTGCTCCGACTTACGCTATCCTAAACTTTTTTTAGGTCAGGTCACTTGACCTGTACTGGTGACCTGACCTGGGATAACCTAACCTTAAACATTTGATAGAAGTTGTAAAATGATGAGAGAAAAGGTATACCAAGTACGGCGGCGCTACGCGCTGCCGTTTTTATGCTATCTTCGAAAAACCCGAGGGGCGGGTACCCGCCCCCCCCCACCGTCAATGCGCGTGTTAAATACTTATTACTGGAAGGAGCATAACTGAGGCCAGTTGTGGATGTCAAATGGCATTAAAGGGAATGTGGCACTTCGGTCTAATTCCAAACAAGTGGCAAAAGGGAAATCTATTTTGAAAATAATGGATTTGACATTATTTTGCTGAGAAGTACTGATGACTCTTCCCTCCGCTTGCTATAAAAAGTCTCTTAATTAGTGTGACGTCAAATGGGTGTGGTATCTGGCAATGCCTTGTGCCAGATTGAACCTGTTTCAGCTGCGTCAATAATGAACACGAATACGAATGAAACGTTTTTATTGAAATGTCGCCATCAGGAAAAAAGTGATATTTTTCAATTTCTTCTACTTTTCTTGATCTATTGCAACATTTTTCTCGTTCCAAACTTGTCAATAAAACGAGTTATACGCATTTGTAATTGATGGTACCAAAGCCATGTTTAGCACGTGTGTTTTAAAGAGGTCCGCGCAGCACGCGCAGTGAAACTTGAGCTGACGTCACTCTCCTGACACATTACGAATATGACGTCTCATCTGGGGGACGGCGTCGGTAGGGGTGAATTTCTACCCTTTTTCCGCGAACGGAAAAATCTGGGGCAAATGGAATATGGATCAAATGGTTCTCGGCCTGCTCTACCAGCTCTATCACATGGTTATCTCTGTTCAAATCCCATTATGAAGGTGCCACATTGTGACCTTGCTGTGACCATATGACCTTGACCGCACGTCACCGTGCAGAGGCGCGCCCAATGATTGCAACAACATAAATTTGTGGATTACTTCCTTCTGCTTAATTTCATTCGCCATAGCGCAGAGGCAGACTCGGGATCGGAGATGTGTGCCATGGTCACGCCTTATACAGATTTGAAGCAGCGCTGGGTGATGATGATTGGTATTTTAGGGCACCTCAGCTTCTTTGGCTACATGTGCCCGGGAAGCAGTGCTGGTGGACACATCTTACACGAAAACGAGAGTGATTAGTACGACACTGCCGGTAATCTGCAGATACACTAATCGTAGTAACTGGTAAGCATACAACAATTATTGTGGCAAGTTGCCCCACGTTTTGGCACAAATGAGTGTGTTATGTGTTCTGCTTCAATGATGTTTTATATTGGATCCATTTATACATTGGATGTCTCAAGCATGCAATTGATGCCCACATCTTGGCCATTTTGCCAGTGCCGTGCCGTGAGGTCATGTGAGGCCATGGCGTGCTGGCAGACTCACCGGCTCGTGTGGCAGGTGTGGCTGCCACCTCCTCGCCCTGCCCCCCGCGCCGGGTTCAGGATTGTCGTTTTTCCCGGTCGGCTGCGCTGCGGCACCGCCGGGTCCCAGCTCACCATTGAATGTGTTGGGCGGCTCAGCTCCGGGCTTTACGCCCTGCTGGTGCTGAATCAAGCTGAAACGCTATGCTTCAACGGGGTGCTCCCTGCCCTGGGCATATATAGGCCGCGAGTGTGTGGTTGACAAGGCTTCCAATATTTTATTGTAGTTTGACCGTGATATCATACCTCGGCATTCGAAATATCTAAATTTTGGTTTAAAGCAAATTCACTTTGTTCGCGCTCGGCGCTTTTGGTTCGCCAAACTGATTTAGCATGGCCTTGTCATCAGAAACGAGATATCGAGAAAGTCTAAATCCCTCCATCAAAGTCTCCTTCGAACTCGCATTCAAGTGATCTCACGCCAATGTTGGCAACGCTATTCACGTCTTTCTTATGCGAGGGCTGCCTAGTCGTGCTAAACCACTCGTCTTTAAGGCGCGGATGAGGGGGCCTCGATGCGGCAATGCTAGATGACAGAGAGAAAGCCTGCAACTGGCAGGTTAGGGGCTCCGAATTAGAATCTAGATTGAAGATGAGCTAGCACAGCCATTATTGTTGTGGTGGATTACGATCTTCAATGTCTTTACGAGTGGACAAGCTGGGCTGTAATGTGCTGCCATGTGCGCGCATAGCGTCCGTTGATATGCTTCTTTGGATGAATGCGATAACGTTTAGTGTGATGTACCTAACTATCGACTGTGGCATCCTTTGGCGGAGTGTTGTGGGAATGAACAAGGACCCTAAAAGATGATGAAACAGATGACAGTAAAATTGCTAAAAGACTTGCAGCCTAAAAAGCCAAAGTCTAGAAACTAAAACGTCTAACCCTAAAAAGCCCAAAAAAGGCTACGTCAAGGTAAAGATAAGGAAAAAAGCGTGGGATGAGGTGAATGCAACGTTTCGGTCTTATACCGTCGTCAGGCGAGGGGTGCAAGATGGAGGTGGCTAGAGGCCGGAGGTAAACTTTTTCCAAATACCGAGTGACTGGAGGCCTAAGGAAAACTTTTGGCCGAAACAAAAAGTGCTGGCAATTGTAACACCCTCTTACCGTAGGAGAAAGGGAGCACCGTGTGTGGTGTGTGTTTATATGTCTGTGAGCATGCGTTTGAGTGGGTGCCGGCGTATGTCGAGTTTACCGCAAGAGTGGCAGGAAGATGTTTGGGTGTTGAGAGTAGGCCTGTATGAACGAACACTTACGTGACGCTAGAAATAAGAGGCAGGAAACGCCTTTCGGACGACACAGATTAACCACGCATCCGAATCATGAGCTGGCAGCAGACAACCTGAGCATCAAAATTCTAAAATGCGCCAGGGATGGCCCAAACAGAAAAATCGCAGAATCATTCCTCATTCGGCAATACAGACCTACTCTGTGTGTTCTCCTGACCTCTAAGTGTGTTCAAAACTCGTCCGACCGGGAGATTTGATATTGATCACCCCTCTCCGTCAGCGTTCAGTTAACTTCCGCTCGCTCTGACCCTGTTTTCCAGCGGCTCCACCTGGATGAGCTTGGTTAATCCGTTGACGCGCGACAACCGAATAGAGTCTTCAGCCAGCTCTTCCCATCGCAATAATATTCCCCGCCAATTGTTGATGAACCGACTGGGAAGCCCATACACATTTACCCCTTTAACCAGCGCCATGCTGACTTCAGGCACTACCACAGTCCGCTGGGAATGCTTGAAAACAACATGCGCTTCCACCAATGTAACGGACCGATCTTAGCGACGAAACCTCTTTTCCAAACATCCACATTTACGAGTGATGCAAGGCAGGGACCTGACATCTGCTCTGATGTCATGGATAGCCCGAGGCGTTTACCGGCCTTGACACAGAGGCATGGTGCACTGAACTATTCGGTCATTTGCTCAAAAGGGTCGTCTTCCTAATTGTTTGAAAAATGTCCACAAAATTATAAGTTTAGGTGATACGGAACTTTTGGAACACAATTTAGTCGTGTAACTAGGAAATCCCACAACGATAAATTGGTCTCAGAGCTTACCGCTCCGCAAATATAAATATAGAATTCGTGTAATATTACCCTCCCAGCCCCATTGATATTACCCTCCCGACCCCATCTTCTCCAAGTGATTGCCTCACTTTACGTGCCTACAGAAATTTGTAAGCTTCTAAAGCGCGATTTCTCTCCTGTATGGTGAGTGCGGAGACGATAGGAATAAGAAAATGTTTTTTTCGTATTTTCTGCATGACTGATAGCTGAGTTGTCTTAATATCATATAAAGCTATCGATAACGTCGCAGTCCGAATAACATTGTGTCAGAATCCAGATAGAGAGGTCAGTGTCACGTCGCGTCGTCAGCTCCAGCTCTCTGTCTCCCGCTGTCTGCGCTGTGCTTTTCATCAGAAGTGATAGGACCAAATAATAATGTTAACATAACGTTACCAATACAACATGCTATCTGGCATAGACGGATCCAGGGGGTAAGGGGCACGTGCCCCCCCGATCGACCCTCGGCGCCCCCTGAAATGGTCCCGGCGCCCCCCCGAAATGTCGCTTCCGCCCCCCCCCCCCCCGCCAAGGATGCGAAAATCGGCGCCCACCGATAGGATTTTGCGCCAAACTGATAGGTTTTGCCGGTCAAAAGTGGCGCCGCCCGGGAATGTGCCCCCCCTCGATCGATAATCCTGAATCCGCCTATGTTATCTGGAAATTGTGGGTGTATGTCAGTGTCCTTATGCGGCATTGTCCCTACATTTTTGCAAAACACAATTCCTCTAGAATCTAAAGATCAGGTGGATCCCAGAAACACCCAGATTGTTCTCTATCTAAGCTGGTCCTGTAAATTTGGCACAATGAAGCTTGGGTGAAATGTAGCCCACTTAAGTCCTCAGTGTTCTTGATTTGTGAAATCGTATCAGGCTACTTAACCACCGACGCGAGCCAATACCTCGCAAGGTGCGCAGGTTCTTGGGCCTCTGCTCAGAGTTTGAGACTTCTACGCCTTGCTTCTGACGAGGACGTTTGAAAGTTGGGACGCTTCCGCCCTGCTCCACCTCCAATGACATTTGGTATTAAGATTTATGAATTCAGCGAAATATGCTGCGATTATAAGCCGGCAGGTGTTAGATTAGTTTTCAAGTCAGGCTTGCACAGGTCAACAGAGATCAGAGAAACTCCCGGTTCGAAAATCTGATTGAGAGCTCAAGGAGTTCTGCTGTTTGTGATCACCAGGCATGACTGTTAATCGACTCATCGGGGCGAAGAAAAGTCGAAGAGGAACATATTTCGTGGCTGTTTTATTGACCACTTAATTGACACTACGGTGTTGGAAGTTTCGGAAAAATATTATTCCACTTGAATTATTTGCATTGTGTCCAGTATTCAGATAGGTTTTGTTTTCAATGACATTTCGTGAACACCCTCGTTTGCGAAGTTAAGCTCCTATGCGGCTAAGAAACGTCGTGATTGTGCAAATGCTCTGAGATTTTTAGATATTTTTGCCAAATATGGTCTTCCAACGACAATGTTTGCTGAAAATCTTGGTGGTGATTGAAGAGCTTAACCTTCTCCCGGATGGTTTTTTTAGACCCCCTTGGGTTTTTCCGAAGTGACCAAAAAACGGCGGCGCGCAGCGCCGCCAAACTTAGTCCAGCTGTTCGTTTATCATTCTTAATTTTTCCTGAAAACTGTAGCTCAAGGTCATATCAGGTCAGGTCATCAGGCCAGGTGGAATGACCTCACCTCAAAAATGCCTAGGACTGCATAACTGAAAGGAGGGTTAATCGATCAAGTTGGAACTCACCAAATATTGGGCCCACCAGGAGTTACAACATATGTTCCGGGATTTATTATATTGGTGACCTAAGGTCATGTGCAGAGAATGACCTCCGCATTGTAAATACATGGGGAAAATCATGGAGTGAGCTTTTCTCAGTAAGTATGGATAGAATCAACCTCAAACATCGGTTGTGACTTGTTCTTAGCCCATTTCTGAAGTTGATGCCAAAAATATTGATGTGTGGCCTTTGAAAGATCACCTTAGTGGTAAACATCAAAGGCCCTGCTGATTTATTTGATGTTAACTAATTCCATGAGTTGGCTGACATGCCCTAAAATATATCGAAAACTGCAGCGTTTAAACAAAATATTAAGATCATATTTTTGTGGCTCAACAGATAAGGAAGGAGGCAGGTAACATGCTGGGAAAAACCAATGGTTTCGATAAATCATACTTTTGTACCTTGAGCACTGTTTCAGGGGAAAATTAAGCTATTTCTTGCTATTCGCTATTCCTGGATCATGGGATATATCGGGAAACAAGACCAGAGAGCAGAGACTTCTAGCAGATGATTACAAGATTTTATGCATCATGGCCAACCCAGAAAAAATAAAAAGATGACATTGAACAAATGCAAGCAAACCTAGAAAACAAAGTAAGTGCAAGTGAACTTCCTCAGAAATCATTTCAAGCCATGCAACTTAATAAAACCCACTTTCTATGCTGAAAAATGTACTTGTTTTAGGGCCAGAGATGAACACATTTTACCAAACTTTTAAGGGCATCTTCAGAAAAAAATAAGCGACAGCAGAATTCATGTCATTTAATATTTAAATTTACCCCATGTTTATGTATCTACCACAATCTCCTGCACAGTCACAATCTTCTGAACATACCAAGGGCTGACCAAATTCAAATGATATCTCGTAGGAATCTTCCAGATTTCATAAACTGGGAAATTCTGAAACACACCTTTTGTTGGCCAATGTTTCTTACCTTTGCTACAGAATACACATTTCCCATGTTCCAGGTAACACATATCTGTCAATGGAGGGTCTCTCAAAAAAAGTTTAACAGAGAGAACCCAAGCAAAATATCTATCAGAAATTCAATAACAACAACAAATAAATACTGGAACCACCCCACTCCCACTGACAACAGCAAACAATCAAGCGAGCGAGCACAGGCGAGAGGGCGAGCGAAAGAAGCGAGAGCCACGCAATGGAAAAAATGCAGCGTACAACTTTTTTAGCGTCCGTCTTTTGGAGGAATTGTCATATGGCAGCACAAAACTTCGGACTACCCGTTCTGTATTACCCTGGTACAACTAATGACCTTTCAATGTCATGTTGCATATCTCTCGAATCCTTGGGTCGTGTTTACTAGTATGATACCCAATTTAAGACCGTATCGTGTTCTCTTCAAAAGTTATAGACACAATCAATTTAAAAAAGTCATGACTTTTGGGGACCCCTGAGAACCTTGTTATTGACCTGACCTCAACATGAATGTCAGCATGCAGATTGTTGGTTTCAAGAGCTTTCGAATGATAGTTAGAAACTTGATCTAGGTCTTCTGGAATCCAAGTTACACCCTGGTTTTGTCGATCTCATTTTAGAACAGAATTGCCTTACATGAATGTAAAATTGATGTCATAACTCGTTGACCTGACCTGACGCCGATTTTTGTTCATAAGTTGTCAAGTTGATCACTTTAGAGGCCTGAAAAGCGACACACGTCTCATTTAACTCCGCTTGAAATTTGTCGCGAAAATCAGAGTGCGGTCCGTCCGGAGCCCTGTAGGCGCTAATGGGTTGAGGAATGCCTTAAGCTTGGATTTTTTGGCAATTATATAATGAGATTTTTTCATTTAATTATTTTTTCTAATGCATTATTTTTTAGGTTTCTGTGGTGGTTATGATCTGACCTGATTATATATATATATATATATATATATATATATATATATATATATATATATATATATATATATATATATATATATATATATATATAATTGCAATGTGTTTTAGTCTTAATTGACAAGCTTGTGTTGCTGCAATTCTTTTTGCATTTTATCGCCTGTGGTAATGGTAGGGAATCCCCCAGACTTATGCAGCTTTTCTTCGCCAGACTTTATGTGCTCAGGGCGGCCGAGGGTAGTGGAATCGCTACGTACATTTTTTGTTCGCATTTGCCAATCTTTGTGAGGCATCGGATATTTGAATCTCTCCTGAAAATAATGGCATTCTCCCGGCAGAACGGTGCATTTTGTTCCGTTGTCCCAGGCTCTGCTTCCCTGGAGTAAGCGAATATTCCAGTATCCTGTATTTCCGGCCTTCGCCAGCTGGAACACGATCCAAACTGGTCCCCTACCGGGGCACGGTGTGTGGACGCGGAGGTCAGGCGAGAACTATAGAATGAACGTGAAGGCAAATGTACTGGCAAAGTCGGACCTCTCTTGATTTTCTACTTTTCCCGCGCAGAAATATGGACCGGGGCAGAAAATGTACAAGTGGTCGGTTCAGCACTCGTCTTTTTACAATTTTTTCATTATTTTTACAATTTTTACATTTTTTTCATTATTTTTACTCCCGCAGGGGACCAATTTTCATCTGCCGGACTCGTTTGCACCTGCTGACAGGTCCGGCACATGGATAATTGGGTACGGGATTTGACGACACCCGCGACCCCAGTTGGCTGGATGGGTTTCGCCCCCGCCTTCGGGCGAGAGGCCAAATCGAAACTCTCATCCTCATCCTCTCCAGGCCTTCCTAAATTCAAATCCCACCAACTCATTGTTCCTTTTCCTTTTCTTTCCTTATTTCCTTGTCTCTCCATGCCTTTCCACCCGTATCCTTTCTGTCCACTCCTAAATACCCCTCCTATCCACTGTCCGCGATGTCTAGCCCGGCGTGTCTCCGTGGGTGGCGGGGATGTGTGCACTCTTGCTCGTCTTGAATGTGGACATCTCGGTCGCGTGTGGCGCGCGGCTGGGCTGGACAGCGCAGACTGAAAAATCATCATAATTGGTGGTTTAGGGCGCGCCGACAACAAAGGTCATGTGGCCAGCGCAGACCGAGCCGCTTCCTTTTCCAACTCATAACTTCCCGGTTACCCACCTTTTCCCAGTGTCATGGGCGTCCCCGCACGTGCCTATGATTCCTGGATGGTCTGGGTGTACGTGGGCCTCCGGCTCGTGTGGCTGACGATTGGATCCCTCTAATCTCCGGCCCTGCGAGACGGGGGCTCGCTTCTCTCGGACCAGCCGGGAATCAGTTGTGACGAGCAGGTGGTAGTCGCCTGCTCCGATGAGGCCGTGTGGGGGCGCCTGTCTTTTTAAGGTGAGCTGCGTACCGACCCGTACCCCGGGATGAAGGAGTCCTGGTAGCTGAGCTGAGGTAGGCGCTGTTTTGGTTCGTGTGCCTCTAGCAACACTCTACTTTGGTCTGGATTTCCGCAAGGGCGGGGAACTCTTGAAGGCATCGACAAGAGTAGCAGCATTGTAAAAGTCTGTCGGCCTTTGGTGGGGCTCGGCTGCCCCTCCCTCCTTGGGTGAAGTCCCAACTTCACCCGGGGAGGGTGGGGTGTCCGCTTCCCGCCTGGGGTCGTCTAGGCTAGGTGCAAGGGGGGACCGTCGTCGGGGCAGGGGGTTTGGTGAGTCTCTCTCCCCCTCTGTAACGGCGGCGTCTCCCCCCCGTATAGCCAGCCCGTGCGTCGTCTCGCCTCGTAGCACCCTCGTCGGAAGGGGGCGCACGTGGCTGGTTGAATTTAAGAACGTTTTCATGGATACACTCAACACCGCAAACCCCTCCCCTCCCCTCCCCCTTCAGGGTGGTGGGAACGAAACTGCCGGCTCTCAAAGGGCCACTTTAAAGCTCTCCCGCCCGCGTGTTGTAATGATCCGCGGTGTAGACAGCCCCCTTTCATCACTTTCGCCGTTTCAACGCAAGGAGGCATGTGAGCGACTTGGCATGGTGATGAGGTGCAGCTGCCTTCGGGACGGCGTCCTGGAGGTGGAGCTCAGTAGCCCAGCAGATGCACAGTGTGCACTCGAAACGACAGAACTGCGATACACGAAGCGAGAAGCGGAGCAGAGGAAAGTAATGAAGGTGAATGTCACGATTGTACCACACAAGACAAAGAATTTTTCGAAGGGTGTCATTACATGTTTTGATCTGAAAGGGGTTCCGGATGAGGAGATAGTTGATGGACTCATGGAGAGCGGTGTAGTGGAGGCGAGGCGAAAAGTAGTGCGGCGAAAAGTAGGAGGGATTCTCGAGGGGACTGACACTGTGATACTGACCTTTGATAGTGTATTTTTGCCGGCGGACGTGAATGTCGGATGTGTGAAGATTCGGGTCAGGCCCTATGTTCCCAACCCGATGCGGTGCTTTTCCTGCCAACGCTATGGTCATGCAGCCAGATTTTGTAAAGGAAAGAAAGTGTGTGAGCGATGTGGATCAAACGAGCATGACGGAAGGGACTGTGACGCACGAGCGCTTTACTGCATAAACTGTAAAGGATCACACTCTGCAAATGATAAAAACTGTCCACGTATGAAGACAGAAAAGGAGATTCCTTCTGTCATGGTCGCGAAACGTATTCCATTTAGGGCTGCGAGGGAAGCCAATGAGACCTCCTACCCTCAGAGATCATATGCAGAGACAGTGGGCGGAATAGCGACCGCCGTAGCGGCGCCTTCAAGGACGCCAGTGACACCGCGGATGACCCCGGAGGAGGTCATTCGTTCCCTGACCCTGGCGGACTTTATCCGCCTGGCAGGGAGGATGGGGCTGGCCATTTCTGGCCACCCCGCCGCCCCGACATCGCAGCCGGAGGCGGCACCTTCTCCACCCATCCCTCCCGCCCCTCCCCCGCCGCCTGTGGCCCCGGCTGGGGGCGGGGAGCAGGGGACCACTCCTGCCCCCAACACCCCGTCTGAGACTCCCGCCACTCCGAGGCAAAGGGTGCCCTTGGCGGCACCGGAGTCTGACCCCCATCAAGCGACCGAGTGTTGGACGACGGTGGGCAAGGGTGGGAAGCGACGTCAACTGCCGTCCCCAGTCCAGCCCCCCGTTGAAATCTCTGTTGACGATCAGCCCTCTACTCCTGCCTTTTCTCCTCTGTCCGATAATCAGCCCCGTCCGCCTCCCCCACCGCCGCCGACGTTGGTTGCGGCTGTCAGGAGGCAGTTTGAGGGGTCACGGAGGGAGGATAGCACTAGGGGAAGATCTCCCACCAAACGTGTGGCATACGGGACTCCTCCAGGCCAGCCACAACCTTCTAAAGCCCGAGCAGCATCAATAGGGACATCTAGGCCTGGGGCATCGTCTCGACCCAGGCAAAGTGGGGTGCCTTCTGGGCCCCCAAAGAAAACCTATGGGCCAGGAGGCCCATACTGGAAATAACAAGTAGCTCCTCTGGTAGGCGCTCACCCTAACTTCCACCCCCATCATTAACACGTTTTTGCAGTGGAACTGTCGTGGAATTCGCACTAGCGCCGGGGATCTCCAGGCTTTTATATAAGATCCAGGGGACTGGCAGCTATATGCCTGTAAGAAACTAAACTCTCAGCTGAGATCCCATTCTCCCTTACAGGTTTTTCAATATTTCGAAAGGATTTACAACGTAACCCAGTCGCCCACGGTGGTGTTCTTCTCGCAATCAATAATGATATACCAGCAAAGCAAATCTCACTCCAAACACGGCTGCAAGCCGTCGCAGCACGTATATATATATATATATATATATATATATATATATATATATATATATATCGCTCGAAGGCAGATTTCGCTCTGCTCTATATACCTACCCCCTGGGGTAGACCTGCCCACTCGTGAACTAAATTTGCTTATATCTGAGCTACCACCGCCCATCCTTCTTTTGGGAGAATTTAATGCTCACCACAACGCTTGGGGGTGTGAAGATATTAACTCTCGGGGTCGCCACCTCGATCATTTTATCCAGGGTGTGAGCCTTTGTATTTTAAACACCGGAGCACCAACACATCTTACTATTCCATCCGGTCGGGAATCAGCATTGGATCTTAGCCTTTGCAGCCCAGAGCTATCTGCTCTGTTTAGCTGGGCTGTGTGCGGTGACCCCAGGGGAAGTGACCATTTCCCTGTTTTAGTGACTTGTGACAACACATCTGTTTTAGGCACGAGACCGCAACGTTGGAAGATGAAAAATGCTGATATGTCCTTATTTAGCTCCCTCGTGGATGACTATTTGGAAACCTTTTCAACCCAAACACTGTTCACAGTCGACCAGTTTACAGCTATCCTCCGAGACGCTGCTTATGCTTCTATACCGCGAACATCAAAAAACCCTCGGCGACCACCGGTACCGTGGTGGAGCATGGAATGTCGTGACGCTGTCCGAGAGCGGCGGCGCGCTTTCAGACAGTTTAAACGAAATTCCTCTCAGCAAAACTTAAATATGTATCGGAAATCTCGAGCCGCCTGCAGGTGCACAATAAAACAAGCAAAGAGAAAATGTTGGAGAGAATACGTAGGTAGACTGAATCGATTTACGCCATTGTCCCAAGTGTTTGCTCAAATCCGCCGTATCGAAGGCAGGTCGGTCTCCACACCACTACCAACTTTCCAGATTGGTGGTAGGAATATATTCAATCCATCAGAAGTAGCCGACTGTATAGGAAATGCGATTGCACAGCGCTGTAGTTCAGTTAGGGAGGATGTCTCATTTATGTGATATAAAGCCCTAGCTGAACAGAAAATTATACATTTTGGAACCACCAGCACACTGTCATACAATAAGCCCTTCACCTTGCATGAGCCAGCAGCAGCCATTCGTGGACTCCACCCTGTGGCCGAGGGACCGGATTTAATTCACAATGATATGTTTAAAGCATTATCGCAGAGCGCACTTAGGGTACTGCTGGCCTCATTCAATATGATGTGGGAGTCCGGCAAATTTATACCGGCGTGGCGGGCGGCTATAGTGATACCAATCCTTAACCCGCGCCCCACCGGGGGTCCAGCGCCACCTTCGCCCCACGGGGGGCCATCGATGGCCCCCCCTCTAACTCCGAAAATATGGGCGTTAGCGCAAATATGCAAAGTGCACTAGAAAGCTCGCGTGAATTTAGTAAGAAATTACTTCACATGTTTTAGTGCTCAGGTCAATGGTTTGACCTCCAGAGATCAAATTAGGTCAATATCGGCTATTTTCACTCAAATATGCAATGCTTAAGCAAACTGGGCATAACTCTTATGCCATGAGAGCTATTGAGGTCTGGTAAAGTGCATTTGATAGGAAATTGTCAGTCCATTTTCCGCTATGTGAAACGTAAAGACCTGCCGCCAGTGGTTTGACCTCCAGAGGTCACCTCGTAACCTAAGATGACCTGAGGTCACGAAAGGTCAGAAAGTGATCTTGCCGTATATCAAATGAAAGCCAGTGACCCGACAAACACGATGGTGTTTGTTTCAGCGCTCTAGCTTAATTAGGTCAAAAGTTATTGTCAAAATACTGTTTTTGACCCCTGGTCACCTTGGATGACCTTGGAGAGGTCAAAGGGAAAATATGGCCCCTGGAATCCGTGAAAGGGTGTCCAAGAACGCTTTTCTGATCAACCTGAGCATTTTCAATAGTTTTGTGCCTTTTAGACCATAAGACAGCTTTTCCCCATGCTTTTTCAATGGGAGAGGTCACCTCGTGACCTGACCTCAGGGCACGAAATCGAAAAATCCCGGATATACACCTTGTAGACCCTGGAGTAGGAAGTTTCAAATCAATCGACTTTGAAATGTAGCTCTTACAGAGCTCTAAAGTTGAAGTGAGGTGACCTTGGTTGACCTCGTCTGGTGACCTGACCTTGGGTGACCCGGTGTAAAAAATTTCAGGGATGATGGGAAAATGATGCAGTGAGAGGTAGAGCCCTCAACCGCGGTGCTGCGCCTCTTCGTTTTTCTGCTATCCCGGAAAAACCTTAGGGGGCCATCGATGCCCCCCCGGTGGGGGAGGGTTAAACCTGGTAAATCTGGACTGGACCCTTTGCACTTTAGGCCGATCTCGCTTACCTCGTGCATGTGCAAGTTCGAAAAAATTGTGAATGTAAGACTCGTTTGGTATTTGGAAAGCCGGGGCATCATCAATAACAACCAGTGTGAGTTTCGTAGAGGCCGCAGTACGGTGGACCACTTGGTATCACTTGACACCTCAGTGTGAATTGCATTTAAAGAGAGGCGTCACCTGGGAGCCGTCTTCTTTGATGCCATGGCCGCTTATGATACAGCGTGGCGACAAAGTATCCTTTTAAAGTTGCATAAGTGTGGTATCAGAGGTCAGATGGGGTTCTTTATGAAAATTTTTGACATATAGGACGTTCCGTGTCAGAGTAGGTGGTACATACTCAAACACCTTTTACCAAGAAGAAGGCATTCCGCAGGGGAGCGTCGCTAGTATCTGCCTCTTCGCTCTGGCCATAAATGACGTCACGCATTCACTCCCACCTTCCATTCAGGCATCCATTTTCGTGGACGACATCGCAGTATGGGCAAAGGCTTCAACAACGCCGGCACTTTCCCGTCAGCTCCAGCTGGCCGTTAACCCATTAACGCCCGCACCTACTTTCAGCTTTCAAATTGGCGAAACAAATGTTTTCCTATATTTAGAATATGCCCAATAAGATGTTTGGAAAGTTTAAATCGATACCACTTTTAGATTCTGAGATATGACACCGGACAAAAATGACCCGCTGGGCGTTTGGGACATCGGCTGGCACTGCGCGGCCGGCTCCCCGGCGGCGCAGTCACCGCACTCAGCGGCCCAATGCGCACCGCTTTTACTGCAGCTTTGTGAAGTGTTTTTATTTCCTCTTGTATATTGGCCATAGTAAAATGTTTAGACAGTTTTATGTTCTTAAGGTTTAATTAAAGACAACACTCACTGCATATTTGCAAATAGTATACAATAGTGGTTAGCCTAGACTGATGATTTGCGGGGGATAGACTAAAATTGTAAACATCATAGTATTTTAAGAATATTTGTGAATATCAAAGGTTTTGGGAAACCGTTTCTTTTGTCTCTACCCCCATCCTCCTCCGCCTCCCAGACTTTGTGACTGATGCTCACTGAGCTTTCAACGAGTAATCGTAATATTCAGCTTACAGATGAAAAATTGTATAAACTCAATCCGTTATCTCCCCTCACGCGGTGTAAATTTGCTTGTTTAATCTCCAAATCTCCAAACGGGTCCATTTCCATCTTTCCAACTTTTCTTTGGAGCAAGAAGCGCGCTCCATAGTTGCATCAATATGAACCTCCACATTTCCAGGCACGCCACCGGTCATTGTAACGCTGGTCAGCTCATCATCTTTCTCATCCTCATGACTAATATCTTTGTGATGGTATGATCATGATATGCCTCTGATCCGCTCCGCTATCTTGCGCACTTAAAACAACTTATTTTGCTTCTTTTCCTACAAAACATTTGATCTGTGGCATTGCTAACAACTATGCTTTCGACATATTTATGTCACCATGGCTGGAGATTTCTTCTCGAGCTAGGAGGGGTTCTGGATGGTTTAACTCTGTCACTGCAATCTAAGCCCTAGACAAAGTCTGTGGGAGACCAAAAATCCAGGCAGGTCTTGACCCCTCCTCCTAACCCCCGGGATATTCACTCATGGTAGTTTCACTTGACTAGAACCAAGCCGAAATAGTGCTAGTTGCGTTTTAGACAGAAGTTCTAGAACTTCCCATGCTTTCACCTATTTTATACTGCTCCAGAAGTTTGACACTGCACCATCTTGTCAAAACAAACCAGCGCGGCGACCGCGATAATTTCCAACTCACTTTGTCAGCTGGTCATTGGCTTTCAATCAGCAGTGGACACAAGGGGGCTAGGAAGGCCCAAGACCCCCTCCCCTCCCCTCCACCGAAATGCCAGTGTGCCTATAGTAAATGCATTACTGAGGGCTGTTCCGAGGCCATGGCGGGGAGGCTCGAGACACCTAACCCCCCCCCCCACCACCACCCAATGAAGTCCTCAATCCGCTACTGTTCCCTATCTTCTCTATCCACTACACACAATCCATCAAGGGGAAAAGACAAGGCTCTGCCAGCTTAACAGTGAAGTCAGTGCTAAAATTTCGATAAGTTTTCAAAACCCCTGAAAATTGCATTTAATAACGCCTTCACAAAATACTGGAACCACCTTGCCTGTTTCCGTTAAAAATATGTGATAATCATTCCCAAAATAAGACAGACCCCGAAAACGTTAGGAAGCATTTCATGAACTTCAAAATTTCCAAACGTATCTACATTGCACTAAAAATCTTCAGAGTTGATGAAAATTATATAAACTGGCAACCCTGCATTCGCAGGACCCACAATGCCTCCCTTCCCTCCAAGTAACATTATGGAACTAACGCACCAGACGGGAGGACAGGACACATCCCTTCCCTCATTTTCAGCGGACCGCAGATGTCCGCAACGCCCAGCGGGTCATTTTTGTCCGCTTCATATTTGACGATGTCTCATGGCAAAGCCGTTCAAGAAAATCTTACTGCTTCTTCACCATCTGACTCCTACTGGTCTTGGCTTAATGTGAATCATGCAAACCCTTTTCAGCTTTCCATATGTTATTGCGAGAAACAAAATTTGCAGAGCTATCTCACGCTGACCAAAACCTCACCAAAATAAGTTCCTCCAAAATCGTCCCATAAAAACCTAGAATTTGGAAATGAATTTTTCCAGCTTTTTCACGCTCTGAAACACACATCCATATCATAAACATTAAGATCGCTTCACTGGTACCGATTCTGCAGCCTGTCAAAATCAGAGGACAAAAATGACCCGCTGGGCGTTAATGGGTTAATTGTCTGGAACGCGGGAGTAGAAAAAACGGGCTATACTTTTCGACTGAAAAAACCGCGGGTGTTCATTTTTGTCGCAGGCGCAGGGCCTGTCCGGAACCAACGGTATCGTTGCGCGGCAAAACTATCCCTTTTCAACCGACGGCAAAATTTCTCGGGGTGACATTTGATAAACGGCTAACTTACAGCACACACATTAGGAATGTCCGTGACAAGTGTTTCAAATCCTTAAATGTCCTAAAATGTGCATCTCGTCTATCGTGCGGAGCTGACAGGAAAACACTTCTCACTTTATATCGGTCCCTTGTCCGTTCCAAGATGGACTTCGCCTGTTTCGTCTACGACTCAGCATCGAAATCAGCCAAACGGTGTCTGGATACGATCCATCATCGCGCACTCAGAGTAGCTACAGGAGCATTTAGGACCACACCGCGCGCCAGCCTGCTGGTGGAGGCTAACGAACCACCTCTCTCAATGAGACGACGCATGCTGGGACAGCGCTATGCGTACAAACTGGCCCAGTCTCCGCCCCATCCCACGTACAACGCCGTTTTCTCGCATGACATGCTGCGTTTGTTTGTGAACAGCGAAAGGGGACTTCCCCTAGGTGTGCGTGTGCATCGCCTCTCGGGCGAATGTGGTATCCAACGCCGTATCATAAGTCGCAGCGAGCTCTCGGATATCCCACCATGGGAACTAATACCACCAAAGGCTGACACGACTCTTGCGGGCAGAACCAAATCTGACACCACTCGTCTGGAACTTAAATATTTAGCCCTCGAACACATCGCAAAATATGCAGATTATGTCCAGTTTTTCACCGATGGATCAAAAACTGAGTTCGGCGTGGGACGTGCTTTTGTGACTGACTCAGTGACTAGAAATTTCTCACTGTCACCTTTTTCATCTGTCTTTACCTCGGAACTTACTGCATTAGACAAAGCTCTCTGTTTCATAGAAGTCAGTGACGACACCAGAAATGTAATTTTCACCGACAGTCTTAGTAGTGTCCAGGCTTTGAGTGCTTTAAATCCAAGTGACGGGCTTGTATTAAAGATTGTTCTCCACCTACCTCGACTCGCCGGACAGGGTAAGGATATAACCCTCTGTTGGGTGCCGAGTCATGTCGGTATCCGACTGGATGAAGCGGCTGATGCTGCAGCCCGGCGAGCTGCTCAGAGACCCTGTAGAAGAAGACAGTCGATTCCTGCTCGAGATCTTTTCCCACATATATCTGGTCACCTTCGCAATGTATGGCAACAGGAATGGCAGGAGCAAACAAATAACAAGCTCAGGGTAATAAAACCCAACATTGGTGAGTGGCTGTCCTCTATGCGCTCCCATCGCCGTGAGGAGGTGGCTCTCTGCCGTTTGCGAACTGGCCATTGTCTGGCCACTCACCGATATCTGCTATGTGAGCCCAGGGCTTATTGCCGGCGATGTGCGACCCCCTTGTCGCTGCGGCACGTCCTGGTGTCGTGTCCGGAGTATGATAATCTCAGGCTTTCACATTTCGGTTCACGTCTTTTCACACTGTCTCATCTGATTGGCCCGGACTCGGACATGATTGAGAAAGTGCTAGATTGTCTAAGAGCAGCCGTTTTCGTGATTGTATTTGACCCGGGCTGAGGACTTGTGCTTTGATAGGGAGTGACAATGTGAATGTGAGTTTTTTCTACGAACTGTGTTGGTTAAAATTTTTGGAAATCCCCTTCTTGTTACCACTCTCTGAGAACCGATTGGACTGATGTGAACCTTCTTTTAGCTATTTTGTTTACAGACACAACTAACTGCAAGGAGTAAGGGTAACAAGGCAGTGTTCAGCGGATGTATATTTTACGTTGTGTTTTACTGGCAGTGACATGGGCGCTATATGACCTTTAGGGTTGGCGCGCCCTTAAGCCCAAATCATCATCATTCATTATTTTTACTGCAGTAGCCAAGCTCTGTTTATAACGAAAGACCAATTAAAGGTGTCCATTGTTAGCATATTTAAGCTAATAATATTTCACGCACATCTTGCGTGAAGTAATGTGGTATTGTGAAATAAGTTAATACCGTAATGCAAAAATATTGTACTGTAATGTGATGCCAGAAGTCGTTCACTGTGTGAAGTTTAATCCAACATCTGTTCCAGACTCATTACTCCAGCCCGAATGATCTCTTCCCCAGTCTGGTTTTACACAAGCGCGCTCCCGTTGGCCCTGTTTCCATCGCTATTTTATGGATAGTTTTCTAGTTAAGCCGTTGATGCATTCCACCTGTGATGCAACCTGCTCCGGTGTCTGTTACCAGAGCGAGCAACGAGCTGGTGTTTTTGTGTGGAGATGCTCCGAATGAAGGTGCCGATGCGGGAAGTCGCAGCACCACAATGGGCGCCCAAGCGTCGTTTCGCACACACAAAGTGCAGGTTACTCTGCAGTCAGTTGCCACTGGGGAACATTTTAGCCGGCTGCTTGCTTGGAAACTGTCCACCTGGGCATGCAGAAGGCTTTCAAAAATGCAGTTCTATTACCGCTCCCTTTCCGCATGCATAGGCTTTTCATACGATATGAATGGGCCTAGTCATCAACGTCACTGGCGTGAAAAACCGGGGAGTGCTAGTTTGATAGTGATGGCACGGTTATGTTCAGGTGCTGTGCGTAGAAGTCTACAAGTTAGGATCAAATGATAGAGGGGAAATAAATGGAAGTCTATTTATTTTGTTTTTAATTTATCCTTTGGTCTGTCCTCCACCTTGATGTTGTTTTGCTAATACGCGACTTTATGACCAAATCAAATCGTGTTGCGCCTCAATAGCCAGACGTCGGGTAACGCTTCTTTTGATAAGCCTAGGTTGCACAGAGCTCTTGCGCGGCGTAGCGAACGTTTGTTAAGCTTGCTATGGTTTTAATAATGCTAAGGAACCCTTGAGACCGGGTTTCCGCCCCTTTGCTCTTGGTGCTATAAGCGAAAGTCTAAATTCCGAGTATTTTCAGGAAAATAGATTTCCAAGTTGGCTAAGAAACATACCTACTGCTGAATTCTGGGAAGGAAAAGTAAAAAATTGTGAAAGATTTCCAAGTTGGCTAAGAAACATACCTACTGCTGAATTCTGGGAAGGAAAAGCACCGAATTCTGGGAAGGAAAAGTAAAAAATTGTGAAAGATTTCCAAGGTGGCTAAAAAAACATACCTACTGCTGAATTCCGGGAGGGGAAAGTAAAAAAAATGTTGAAAGTCAGAATTATTCAAATTCCCTTATCTGGTACGTTCATTAGATAGCTCCAAACCATTCTGAACAGCTATATGTTTCTGTTTAACTGGCTGGTATGGCTATGTGGTAGTATGGTTGTATTTTTTCAGAGCCTTACGGGCGTATGAACTTCTCGATTATTTTGCGGGGACATGGTCAGAAAAAATTAGTTTCAATTTATTCGTTATTGACTGTGCTATACGTCTAAATGTTTCAACTGTGGGTACAGCATTATTTTGGTAAGATAACTTTCGATTCTACCAGAAATATAATTTTTGGGCAGAACTTGATGAATTCATCATCATGCATGTACGCCCCCTGACGCGTGACACTGCGTAATGACCCAGGACCAACAAATGATACCTTATTTAACAGGTGAGGGCAAGAAGTTTATCAGTGCTTGCCAAATAAGTAAACTCCAAATCTGTAACGCGAACTTGATTTTAAAAATACAATATTCAAAAAAATTGCTGGCTAAAACTGGATTTAAAATCAGCGCATAAACTTTGTTAATAAGACATGTTCTTGGGCCAGAACTGTTTTGGCTGCCGAGTAAGAGTGACATCGAAGTACATAGCATCGCAATGCAGGTGATAGTACTTGTTATGTTTTGAAGACATGTTTTTTCTTCGAAAGTCGGAAAATATGATTCTATGGATTGGCTCGGATCTATGCAGCGGACCTACCAGACAATAAAATTGGAATAATTTTGACCTTCCATTTACCCCCCGTACGATTTGTATATTTATAGATCTTCGTGGAGAGAAACATTATCAGTCGTCTCCTTTCTGGATCAATAGTCTATTAAAAATGACAGCAGCCTTGAATTTATATATCGGACAGCCGAGCTGTGAAGTTGTAAAAGTATCTCAAACCAGTAAACGTGAGCGGGTTTATATTTTTGAATGACACATCTTTCCCTTTCAGCAGTGCTTTTGATGATTTATGTTTGCGTGGCCATGAACTGTGACCGTCCCTTTGCCCCTGTGGTAGACAAGTGACCACAGCTTGTGAGCTAAGGATCATGAGGTAGTTTTCTGGCATTTGAATGACTACAGAGGGTTCAGCACCTCTGCTGCGGCATGCTAGCGTTGGATTGCGGCCTTCACAGCCATAGAGAAGTGACATTTATCCTTTTTGGGCATTCTTTGCGTTAACAAAAATATTTTGATGCCGATAGACCACCGTAACTTGAAAATAGTGAACATTATTTGCAGATATGCTTCATAATACCATTATCAGCATTATTTGAAGACATTTCAGCAAACGTCCACTTGGGTCCAGCCCGGAAATGGAGGGAATTTAAGAAAGGATCTCTGATTGTTTTCTGAGTCAATTTGGATATGCCTCTGAACTTCCACCAGTAGCTTTATGGAGGTGAAACTAAACTAATTGTAGATAGGTTTTGAAGTGCTGCGGCGAGGAGCATGATGATAAGTAGATAAGGTGATGATAAGTTGATAAGGAGGCCTGTCCCCTCGAATCCGGAAATGTAAAAAACACTGAAGATTATATATTCGGCCACAGCCCTTCATCAGAACCGTGTAGAAAATATCCAAAATTCTCGGTCATAGTGTTGCCAGACTACACTATGTCATGGTGAGGTCACATCTCGGTCATAGTGTAGTCTGGCTACACTATGACCGATAATTTTGGATATTTTCTGCACGGTTCTGATGAAGGGCTGTGTCCGAATATATAATCTTCAGTGTTTTTTTTACATTTCCGGATTGGAGGGGACAGGCCACCTTATCAACTTATCATCTCCTTATCTACTTAAACTTATTGTATTTGGTCTTTTCTCGGTTAGGGAAACCACAAAAGATTTCGGGGCGCGATATAGCCTAGATGCTGAAAGCGCCCTATAAACCCCAATACACACACAGAAACGATTTCGACATAAATGACGTCACGTCCAGCTCCACCCATAGCACGTGTTTGGTAGTCTGAGAGGTTCTGGCGTCTTCTGTAAAATAGACTGTGAATGAGAGGTTTTGTGCTTACCTCCCAACGGAAGGTCACTTTATTCAGTGTCAACAGTGTGCCAGCCGTTAGGGTATATAGTGCCCAAGTGCCTTCGAGAGATTAGATCGTATCGCGCGCCTGAGTGATTGCGGTCGTCTGCGAATCATTAGTCACACAACATTGACCGGGCCCAGATCCCCAGATCCGCGGCGCCAACAAAGCCCAATGCCCTTGTTCTGACAGGCCCGTTCCTCGGCTCTGACTGGCCTAGCCCCCGTCATAGATTGAGCCAGTCCCTGGCTCTGACTGAGCCAGTCTCCTGTTCTGACTGGTCCGGTCCCTGGCTCTGACTGAGCCAGTCTCCTGTTCTGACTGGTCCAGTCCCTGGCTCTGACTGGCCGAGTCCCTGACTCTGACTGGCTCAGTCCCCGGTGTGGACTGAGCCTGTCCCGGGACACCAATCGTTCGGCCCGGTCTCGCCAGTGACACGGACTGAGCCAGTCCTCTGGCTCCGACTGAGGCTGTCCCCGGCTCTGATTCAGTGCCTTGGCTCTGACTGGGGCAGTCTCCAGCGTGAACTGAGCTGCCACGGGACCGGTAGTGAGAGCATGTCGGACTGGCACGGTTTCCAGACTCCCGCGGGATCAGCAATACCATGAATCGGCCCAGCGGTGACGCAGGGATGTCGACATAGGCCGGGAAAACGGTCAGTTTCGGTCAACTGACATCGCATGTGCCCGGAATGTAGGCGATGACCGCGCTGGACTCGGACAGCTGGGCGGTCTTCGACCGTATCAGCTACCGATGGCACTTCTATAGCTTGATAGCCATACGCTTTGATCGGGGTCCATTTGGAAGCGGCTGATCCGGCCCTGCTGGAATCAGCTGCGCACCAGGGTGCCACGCACCCCGGTCGGTGGTCGTACCGACGTATGGTCGTTTGTGACCAACGCCTACCGACCGTGGCCGCAGTCAATTGCAGCAGGACCACTCTGAGGCTTTGCCGTTGGTGGCAGTCATCTATCCGGCGCCGGTAGCTCTGGGGCATTCGACGCCAACTGACTCCATTTTTATTTGTCTTTATGTCACCGCTTGTAAGTGCTCTTGTTTAGTTGTGACGCAAAGCTCCCGTTTTTTCTGAAACATTCGGTGTTACAAAATATATATTTCAATACTCTATTTTTTCGTTTGCACAAACTACGGATGCCACCCGCCCGAATGATCGCCAATCACGTGATCCAGTGCTCACCGGAAGTGTGGGGGCTTGACTCGCTTCCGTCCGTACATCACCCAGGACTATCGCGCCCGCAAAATGACGTATTCCAGGTTCCATTGTTTTCTTTTTTTAAATTTGTGCATGGTTGTCTGATATGTTATTGGTCAAGTTTTGGGCGAAATCCGAGTGGTACATTACATTAGAATTTCAGTTGCAATGTTGTCCCAATTTGTTTGGCACAGAAATTGGCCCATTTTTGCTGAAGTCAAATCAGAACGACGTAATCTACGATAAGTATAACAAGTTTGGTCTAAAGAACTTTTTCCCGAGGCTTTATATTTTGAAATCCTGATGGTGTATGACTATGACACTAGGGTCGTCAAAAAACTCGTTTTACTTTTCAGACTGAAACCTACTTTTTCCCTGTTGTATATTCAATTTTAATCTCAATGAGCCACATTCAAAGCGTCTACGACAAAGACAAAGATCGCCTCAAAACGGTTAAAGATTTCATGTTTCAGGCGCCAGATTGCCCTCCCGCTTGACCATTGCTTTGACATGGATTTCGCTAGGGGGGATGAAAACACCCACACTTCTCACCCAAAGATTTCCTAGATCAGCTGGGTTTCGACATACCTTCAGAATCGCATGCGAGCGAGCGGTGCGGTGAGCCCAAATCCGTAGTTTTTTATCTACGGAGGATAATTGGTAGTTTCCCGTCCCCTTCTTTGTTGGAGTTGACGCTATAGGTTCTGACCGTCACCGGGCTGTGAGGGCCGTAAATTGCCGGGTTTTTCCCATTGTAAGGCGAAAAATTGTGCTACATATATTTATGGGAGCATCCGTATTTTTATTTTGACAGGAAATTTCCCTGTTGTGTGTTATAAAGGTCATCTTGACATCCTCTGAGGGCGACATCTGGATTAGCTGTAGAACTAAAAACTGAAATCCTCAACTTTAAACCATTTTAAGACATATGAAGATACTAGCCATCCATTTTTATAGGAAACAAAAAGTTCAAATCTGGCAACCTTTCAAATTAATCAGTCTGGCCTCGGAGGTGCTGAAGCTGTGACAGGGCAAAAGTAATTAGGTAATGCTGGTGAGATTATATTTGTCACGCCGGCGTATTCCCGTGATGCCAGACAAAGGTGATGGAAAGACAAGGGATGGAAATGAAACCGACGAGTCACCGTTCCTGTCTCATAAAAACGGTGTTTACACAATTTTGCCGATCAAGAAACTTCTGATCTGCATAAAGAAATATGGTTTTATATGCGATCCGTGGTGCAGTGGCAAATATTGCCATTTTAGCCGCGTTTTATCACTGGATTGCATTTTGGACGGTGTTACCCAAATAGAAACATCCAGACCTTCCTCTGGTCCTCTAAAGAGAAATAAATTTGAATTTGTCACATTTTATGATATTTTTGACAACGAAATTATGAGTAAAAAGGATTCAAAGACTGGTCGAAAAAGAATGTATGTTTGGTCATGCCGGTCTCTTAAAAGAAAAGGCTGATTCAATAAAGGCCTTCAGTATCAATATAAAAGAGTCAATATTGGCTCACTAACAATCGCCATTCTTCAATATTTTTTTTAAGAATCAAGTCTGGGAGCACATTTCACACAGTCTAGGGTATGCCCTCGGACTTATTCTGAGTTTCCCCCATCCTCTTACAGGGGGAAGGTAGTAAGAACCCTCTCGCGATTCGTGCAAAAACCAGCGACGCTGTGATCGTACGTACAAACAAGGTGATACATCTGGCATGGTGTCTGCAAATGTTATTGGCTGCGTCTTTCGTTGGTCCGCTGCACTGGTGGGAGAGGGTGGGGCGGGGTCACTTGCAGGGTCACTGCCGCGACGCGGAGACTAATGTGTCAACGCCCCTTGGCGGCATCGCCACGGTGTGAGGCGATTTTCGCCCATCTTGCAAAGCCGTGTCTTGGCAGGATTGGCCACTGCAACGTCAGCTTTTTCTAGCTGGGAATCAGGGGAGAAGAAAATCTTCTCAGCCACCGTACAAGTGTTGCCGGACTGTTGTTTGCGGATGCGACAGGCGCAAACAGCGGCGATAGATTAGGCACTGAGTGATTGCATTTGTGTAATCGATGCCTTTGGGTAGATTCGTGATTGTACGCACATTGGCTAGGAATGGTGATTGAGTTTTCATTTTGACGTAATTTTGTTCACACTGTCGTTGCAATTGGATTCATGTGTACCATGGCTACGTAAAGGGCTTGAGGCCAGAGCTATCATTTGACATTTGGTTAATCTTATCCTTGAGAGTTGATTAATATGTACCCTGTCAATATTACCCCTTAGTGACCTCGATGTCACCTTGGGGCACGCCATTTTGATAGGATGACATGGTATAATCAATTGTGTATCATTCGATTTGCCATAACGAGAGGCTACTAATCATTTCTAAAAATTACCTGTATGTCAAACCAATCAGAGGATTGAGCGAGCTAAAAAATGATAATCTATCACTTGATTTGACCTGCCATGACCTCAGTATTCACCTTAACCAAACTGAGTGATTTGGTGGTATAGTCATTTCCCACAGACTATCCGACACCTCGCGCCTTTTTCGCTGACTCTCATAGGAGCCGAGATTGAGGGTGGTTTTTGGAACACCCGATAGCTACCCCATAAGGTGGATCGGAGGCCCATTGGAGCGGGGCTTAGCAACACTTTGGCGAAAAATACCGTTCTCCCACCACAGCCGCGGCGTCAGCACCATAAAGATAGCGGGGAAAGGGTGAAAATACTGAGTTTGTGTGGTGCCCAACATCGGGACGAAGCCTGCTCTCCTCAGCAGGTTCTGTCAGTGAGATTCAGCTGAACTGGAGATGTTGGTGGTCAGAGCATGCATGGCCTGAAACATGACAGCTGTGGTTGGTAGTTGTGGGTTTTCATCGCTTAACATTTGAGCACACAAGTCAGGGTCTGGTTTTTGGTGCTCAATTATTGCTTTCTAGTTTTGATAACGAACGGAATGCTTTTCCTATAGATGCCTTTGAATTTCCGCCAAATTGATGACTCTTCCGTAGATTTATACAGCCTGACTATTCATGAAACCACATAGTTGTGGAGAACTTTGGCTTTTGCCGTATAATATAAGCTTGAACTAGCCCCTAGTCTTCGCTTGAACGCGGTTACGGTGAGAAATTGTGTATGTCCTCTCTGCGATCCTCTTGTAACACGCGCATTGACGGGGGTCTGAGCCACCTTTGCTTTGACGGGGGAGGGGAGGCGGCGGGTACCCGTCCCCCCTAAGATCTCGAGAACCACGGTAGGTAGCGAAAAACGGTAAACAGCGTTGGGTAGCCCATCCACTTCTCCGTCGAAAACATTTGAACCATTTCTGGGTTAGGTCACATTTAAGGTCACGAGAGGTCAAACATGCCGTCGTAGGGATAGCATGTAAATGAAGGTTTTCGGCCATTACATCTGAACAAGTAAAGATAGAGCAAAACGACTTGAACTACATGAATCCTCGCAGCAAGCCGAATCGAATGATATATAATTTGACCTTGCTAGGTCAAATCAAGGATTTGACCTGACCTAAAAAGTAAATATAGAGCAAAACTACTTGAACTATATGAATCCTCGCAGCAAGCCGAATCGAGTGATATATAATTTGACCTTGCTAGGTCAAATCAAGTATTTGACCTGACTTGAGGTCAGGTCAAGGTCAAATTATATAAAATGTATACCATTAGAACCGCAAAGACAAGGCGAATCTAATGCAGCTAAAACAAACGCTCCATCACCATCCGTTACTGAGTTACTCAGTCAAAACCATTTTTCCCATGAATTTCCAATGGAGAGGTCATGGCTCGTACCTGACCTTAGGTCATCGATATCAAACATACTGGAACTTAGAGAACTCGGTGGATCCATTATGTGATATGAGTTTTAATCGGGTAAGTTCACCCTGTTCTAATAATGCTATGTTAAACTTGTTTTTAGGTCAGGTCACTTGACCTGTACTGGTGACCTGACCTGAAATGCCCTAACCTTAAAATGTTCACAGATAGAAATGATGAGAGAAAATGTATGCCAAGTACGGTGGCGCTACGCGCCGCCGTTTTTATGCTTTTTCCGAAAAACCCGAGGGGTGGTGGGTACCCTCCATCAATGCGCGTGTAAACAACCTCGTCGATACGTTATGGGGCAGACATACGCGTCAGAGCGCGGTGCTCCCGTTAACCGCGTTCTGTAGGCGGGGTCCTATCAGTAACTGGCGGGCGGGGTCCTCCCAGTAACTGTGTTCGGTGGGGGAGGGGTGCTCTCTTTAGCCGTGTTCGGTGGACGGGGTGCTCTCTTTAGCCGTGTTCGGTGGACGGGGTGCTCTCTTTAGCCGTGTTCGGTGGGCGGGGCCCCCCGTGCCGTGTTCGGGAGCGGGTCCTCCCAGTAGCAGTGTTGGGGGGGTCCTCCAGGAGAATTGTTCGGGGGCGGAGTCCTCCCAGTAGCCGTGTTCGGTGGCGGGTCCCCAGTAGCCGTGTTAGGGCGGGGTCCAAAACCTGTACGGGGCGGTCTCTAGCCGTGTTCGGCGGGCGGGTACTCGGTAGTCGTGTCGGTGGGTGGGGTGCCTCAGCCGTGTTCGGTGGACGGGGTGCTTAGCCGTGTTCGGTGGGCGGGGTCCTCCCAGTAGCCGTGTTCGGTGGGCGGGGTGCCTCTTAGCCGTGTTAGTGGGCGGGGTCCTCCCAGTAGCCGTGTTAGGGCGGGGTCCTCCCAATAACCGTGTACGGTGGGCGGGTGCTCCCTTTAGCCGTGTTCGGCGGGCGGGTACTCGGTAGCCGTGTTCGGTGGGTGGGTGCTTCTTTAGCCGTGTTCGGTGAGCGGGGTCCTCCAATAGCAGTGTTTGGTGGGGAGGGTGCTCCCTTTAGCCGTATTTGGTGGGCGGGGTGGTCTCTTTAGCCGTGTTCGGTGGAAGGGGTGCCTCTTTAGCCGTGTTCGTTGGTCGGGGTCCTCCCAGTAGCAGTGTTCGGTGGGCGGGGTGCTCTTTAGCCGTGTTCGGTGGACGGGGTGCTCCTTTAGCCGTATTTGGTGGGCGGGGTGCTCTCTTTAGCCGTGTTCGGTGGACGGGGTGCTCTCTTTAGCCGTGTTTGGTGGTCGGGGTCCTCCCGGTAGCCGTGTTCGGTGGGCGGGTGCTCTCTTTAGCCGTATTCGGTGGGCGGGGTCCTCCCGGTAGCCGTGTTTGGTGGGCGGGGTCCTCCCAGTAGCAGTGTTCGGCGGGCGGGATGCTCTCTTTAGCCGTGTTCGGCGGGCGGGGTCCTCCCAGTTGCTGCTTGGTGGCGGTGTGCCCCCAATGGCCGCGCGTCGTGGCCCAGAGGGGCTGGTTGCCGGGCGGCGCCGCCTCACCACCCGCTATCTATGTTGACGGCGGCGCTGGTGTGTTTTGCGCCGCCGCCCGCAGCTGGGAGCGCAGCCGGGCGCCTGGACCGGCTAGGTCGGCGCGGCGTTTGGACAGTGTTCGGCAGAGCTTCTCCTCCGGCTGGACGGTCGGCCAAATGACCATGGACGGAGCGGGTGGCAGGAAGGAGAAAATGCCGGGTGTCGGGGAAAAACATTCAAACGCTGGTGGACAATCTTGAAGCACAATTTGTCAGGATTCTGTGCTGTTTACATCCGTACACATTAATTGCAGTAGAGTGCAGCAAGCCAGTGAACGCGAGCAGTCGCTCGTGGCGTCCGGAACTGGTTTTGTAGGCTTTTGTGGATAAACCTATGTTAAGTGCGGTTAGCCGAGTTGCAACTAATTTTTGCACGAAGATACTTTTTGAACCCTGACTATTTGCAGTTTTTTAAGGAACATCGTATAATTGCTGCGATTCAACGGCGTAGCAGCTGAAAAGGTTATACAACGTCGCAAATTCCACCCGGTTGGGGCTTTTAAGTCTGCAATTGCATTTATTCAGGGAACCAGCCCCTGACCCCAAGCCACCCATTGCTATATTTTCTTTAGCCAGTGCTCAAACAGTGGGCGGTGACCAGGGAATGCCTACCTTGCGTTATGGAATTACGCTGCGCTGCGTTTTTCTGGAACAAAATTACGTTGGGAACTACACCGCGAGATTCGTGATGGGTTACGGTAAGCTACACCTACAGCTATGGTACGAAATATATTGTTAGTGCGAGCTCCAGGACTGGAGTATGGAAATCGAGCATAAGTTATGCAATTGAAAAAAGCAACTGACATGTCTGGTTGGCAGTAAGACGCGATGTTTTCCTCCCTATTTCGCTCACCGTCCAACCTCCTTTTTACCAGACCTTGGGGAGGATGCGCCAGGGACCTTTGAATATTTTCGCGGTTTTTACCGTAGATTCTATTAATGGACGAACTGTAGTGCTGTTTACACGCGGTGACATTTGCCAGCTCCTTGGTAATTGCCACGGTACTCGGTACTAGGTACATACATGCGCAGCTCGGTCGTTCTCGGATGCGATGGCAAGGCCGGACGAGGGGCAGCGCTCAATCGGTTATTGACCCGCCGGTCAGAAGGTATCCTTCAGTGCGGTTTGCGGTTTCCTTCATAGAAAGTCAAGCGCGCGCCCAGCTTTGCGATGAGTGAAGTATAAGGACTCTCGATTTCGTGTTATAAATAGATTGAAGTTAACACACGCACTGAGGGGGGCGTCGGAGGGCCCCACCTATTGTGCCGAGGTGGTCGGAGAACCGCTCGTAGCTTAAAAAACGGTCATCAGCCCCAGTGCTTCCTGTTAAATGGTGTTACCCGGTCTGACGTATAGTATACTATGACGTCATAGTTAAGATAAATCAATGTAACGGTCAGGGCCAAAGGTCATGGGAAAAGGCCAATCATCATTTCCCGCCAAACAGTTGTTATAGTGCTAGTTATAGGGCACATTATAGGTGGTATACCATATTTTGACCTTATAGGTAAATGACCTTGAATGAGCTTGACCCTAAAATTGTAGAGAAGATCTTTTGTGACATTCCTTTTATGACCTGGTCTGCATTTAGCTTATTCTCGTCTTTTCCCTGCATAAGCATGGCATTTCCCAACAGGTCCCCAGCATGGCCAAGTTTTGACCTTTATGGCCGGGTTTGACCTTAAATATATTGACCTAGGTTAATAAAAATTGGCGGGCGCGGTATAGCCTAGATGCTGAAAGCGCCCTATAAACCCCAATACACACTAATAAAAGTTGGCTTTGATGAAGATCACCATAGCCCCCACTCGCTCCCCAATCGGGGTTTTTTCTGCGCCTCTTAGTTTCCGAAATCTTAGGGGCCTACCAGCGCCCCTCCAGTGCGCGTTAGTACCAGAGTACTCCAGTGCGTTAATACTCCAGTGCGGGTGTTAAGTCTGGAAGAAAGCAACAGCTGTTCGTGCTGAAGCCTAATCTTAAAACATAGCCCCAAGATCAGACCACGTGGAACCAATGGCGTAAACTTTCAGCATTTGAGGGATTGGGCCTTCCTTGCACCTTGGATGTGTCAGTGCTTAAAGTTGGTTCAATTGGGCATCGGTTCAATTATGTATTCAATTCGGTATAATGTATGTGTACGGAAGTTTTGTGCCCCCCCCCCCCGCCCACTTGATTCGGAATGATATCCCTCAGGCTTCCGTACTGGATATGTTTTCCGGCTCTACGTCGGCCGTGTGCTCTAGGACAGCCAGTGCGTAGTTTTGCGTAGAAGACTTCGTGCCCCGCCTCCATTGGTTACGACCGGACCGGGCTCCGTTTGTCTCCACTGGACAGATACCCGTGTCAACGCTCTTACCCCAGCGCCCCGGCACTGTCCCGCCGGGGCCGAAGAGCAGCCGCGAGAAGTCGGAAAGATAATCGAGCCGACAGGGAAACCTTATGGCCTATCGTGTTCTTAGCAATGTGATTAGGGTATATTAGTATGCATCCCCTATGATTGCATATAGTCCGTGATCTTGAATATTCTTGACCCGAAAATTGCAGAGAGTGCATTGGACCTTTCCTCCGTGACCTTACTTTGGTTTGAGTTTATCTGCGACTTTATCCGCTCAATCACTCTATTTTCCCAATGGGCCCCCAACACGGCCAATATTTGACTTTTATATCCTCGTTTGATATTGGTATTTTCACGAAGAAGATATTTACCTAGGTCAATGTGAATTGGTTGCAATGTAAATCTCCATAACCCTCACAGAGCCCCAGACGGGCATTTCCCTCGTTTTCCACGTCACTCTCTAGGGGTTTGAGATCGCAGTGGGCACTCAAGGATCTCTCCACTGCACATTGCCGTCAGACCTACCTGAACTGCGTGTGATAAATCACTATCTGGCGTAGTTGTAGGAAGCTTAATTTCCAGCAGACCTCACGTCCTGTAGAAAAGATACCCGCGGCAAGCATTCTAACGCACGCCGTCCGTAAGTTCGCCAGCGTCTTCTGACCGTCGTCACCGGGGTGCCGCGTACAGCAATAAGTCGTCAATTATACACGGCTTAGTGTGGATTAAGTTCAGCGACGCCGTGGCAAAAACGTGCTCGCCGGTGTAATTGTGAAAGATTGATACACGACCGGCAAAGCGCACCAAGTGTGAATGCCGCTAAACACCGTAGTCCGGCGCGGCTCATCTGTCTTTACACATCAAGCACCTGTGGTGGCGCGATGACAAATATTAACACGCGCGTTGACGAGGGTCTGAGCTACCTTCGCTTTGACGGGGGACGGGTATCCCTCCCCCAAGATCTCGAAAACCACGCTAGATAACGAAAAACGGTGAAGGGCGTTGGGTAGCCCTTCCACTCCTATGTCGAAAATATTTGTACCATTTTTTTGTCAACTCACATTTAAAGTCACTAGAGGTCAAGACATGCCGTCATAGGGATAACATTTAAATGAAGGTTTTCGGTCATTTCATCTGAACAAGTAAAGATAGAACAAAACAATTTTGTCCATTGCAATCCTCGCAGTAAGCCGAAGCGAATGATATCTAACATGCCCTTGCTGGGTCAAATCAGGTCAAATATGTTATTTGACCTGACGTGAGTTCAGGTAAGGTCAAATTAGGTCAAAATGCATAGCCGCCCGGTAGCTCAGTTGGTAGAGCGTTGGGCTCCGGCCCGCTGCTCAGAAGCATGCAGTGGCAGTGTATGTCCAGGCTTGGGATCGGTTCCCCTGAGACGCTCCGGCGCTCAATAGTTTGCCCGACGTAGGTCGGCTGGCAACTGACTGGTGAGAGGGTGACCTGAGCGGGGCGGCCGTCCCTGTGCTCTGTGGGACGTTAAACTTTGGTTTCTAAATCAACCCTTCATGGTGGGAGTTGCTCGTTCGGGTGGTGGGGTCGGGGTCTCCGTGACAAGTCCCTTGATGACTTTAGTGAGACTCCGACTCCAACAGTCAAACTGAGAACAACTTGGACAAAATTGATATATATAAAATATATATAATAAAATATAATATAAATATAATAGATATATATAAATAGCATTAGAACCGAAAAGATTATATAAATATTATGCAGTTAAAATAAACCCGCTATCGCCATTCCATTACTAAGTTATTCAGTTAAAACTATTTTCCATCATTTCCCAATGGAGAGGTCATGGCTCGTACCTGAACTTATGCTATCTTAAACTTCTTTTGATGTCAGGTCACTTGACCTGTACTGGTGAACTGACCTGATACGGCCATAAACTTAAAATTCAGACAAAAGTGGTAAAATCGATCATGGAAAAGGTATGAGGAGTACGGGGGCGCTACGCGCCGCCATTTTATGTTCTCTCCAAAAACCCGAGGGGTGGGTACCCGCCCTCCGTCAATGCGCGTGTTGATTATCCGCCGTTCGAAAACGGGGCTGCTGATCAAGCGATAGCAAGTTTGTATCCAAATCATGATTACGAAAAGAGGATCGTGCGAGGCTATTTTGTTGTAGGACGTTACGGTATGCTATATAAATGATGCGCCCTGTTACGCATAGTGCTTTGCTATGCTATGTTGCTTTTGCCGTGCTACGGCTACGGAAAAAACATGTAACGTAACGTTGGCCATCTCTGGTTATCACCCTATTTGGGGCCAAAGCCATTCTGTGGGGATACACAATGTCCCAGAGAAAGTGTTTTACCTGGTGCAACCAGCTCATTATTTTAAAATTGATACTATTTTATCTTTATATCGGCGTAAATACTCAGAGGTCGGTCAGACAATCATCCTACTGTTGAAAAGGTTGTCACGCCGGAGGGCTAGGAAGCCACCGTTTTAAACCAACGTTGGGTGATCAGGATAGCGTCAAACCATCACTCAGGTTATACGGTGTGGCAAAATCATACCCTGTGGGAAGGACGTTGTTCCCTGATGGACTGACTGACTAACGGAGTGAGTAAATGGTGACTAAAAAGAAAGACGTGATCGGGTTTTTAAAAGGCCCCGGTATAGCTTAAGCAGCTGATGTGCTCTAAAATTGCCATAATTATCGGCCAGCTCATGGATTGACACACACTGGCGGACGCAGAGGGGGGCCAAGGGGTCATGTCTCCCTAAAAAATGGCGAAGTTTTGGCCGATTTTCTTTAAAGAAACTATGTTTATACCATTTTTTCGGGTTGTCCCCCCTCCCTCCACGGTGCTCCTGCGTCCGCCAGTAGACACAAGTGTAAATAAAAGAAAAAAGAAGAGCATTGGACGATACAGTAAACTCCCGCTGCGTCCGGTCACTTGCAGGGCGGCGGCAAACCGTTGGCGGGCGCGTAAGAAGCGGGCGCAGCAGCAGATGGCCAGCTCCATGGACTCTCTCTCAGCCACCGTGAAGCAGCTGAAGAAGGAGAACGACGAGCTGCGGGCCGAGGTGGCCAAGCTGCAGATGGCGCTGCTGCAGCACCGCCACTGCGACGTCTCGCGCGGCGCCAAACGTGAGTACCCCGCGCTGAGTTTCGTTGAGATGTGACAACCATGAATGATGTGAATGGGAGATGCTGACTGCGCGCGCAATCGTAGCTATCTCTCTAACTTTGCAACAACAATAAAAATCGGTCAAAATCATGTTTCTGGGCGTCTTCTGGGCACAGCCGGGTAAATCAGACGATAAATCGGTTCAGATTATCACGAATCTTGGCGTGATATGGCCGAGATGCTAAAAACGTCCAAAAACCCCAACACACACGCAGAGTAGGGGCAGCTGCGCCGCCTCCCCCTATCTGGACCGTCTTTGGGTCCCGCATCATCTGCCTCCGAGGTGTGCTGTGACGACGCGTGTGAGCCTGGATCATGTGACTGCCTAGTCGATGTGACTTATGTTTGAGCTTTACTGCTCCGAAATTCGAGTGGGGAGAAGTCCTATCGAAGATCGCACTCAACGAGCTCTTGTGACCGAATTTCAGTGGTGAGGAGTACACCTAGAACATGGACGGTATCTCAGAATTGATGTTCTCTTCCTCACGCGTGGTATTATTCACCTTACTTCCGAAAACCGTACAAAGTTAGGGATGTCCTTCCTCGGGCCCACCATGTCTATTGATCACGTGACTCGGTTGGGCACTTTCGATGGAACGGCAGGGGCCGGTTTCCCAGTGGCATCAGCAGAGCGGGAAACCAGTGTCAGTCATGGTGGAGGTGCAATCTCGTTGAACGTGCAGTCGCGCGGTTGGCATGATCAGCTTAGGATGACCTGGACTGGGCTGCCAAAAGCTTTGGATGTCCATAAGGGTCATCGACTTTGAGTTACCCGCAGTAACAATTACCCGCATTACCAGTCCAAATGCTGTGTGAAGAACACCATCCGAGTTGGGTGAATAACACCATTTCCCACTAGGATTTGGATGGTACAACACCATCCAACCCTAAAACGTGTTCAAAACTGATTGGAAACTGCCGTCCGGTATTCGAAGTTACCACCCATTACTACTCGACCTACACGTCAAACCGCTCTTGCTTTGAGCCCAGTTAAAGCTCACAGAAGCTGAAAGGAGAAAAGGCTGGTGAGAGCGCCTACATCATGACCTACAGGTCCCGGGCTCAAGGCCCGTTGCGTTCTCAGAATAAGTGCAACTGAATCCCCAAAAACCCTCCCGAAAGGGTGGAGTTTGCGAGGCGGCATGGCCTTAGTACCTGGTGCGTGGCTAAACCTCAACAATCGTAATTTTAGAAGCGGCTGATGTTCGTACGTGGGTCTCTTCACTGGAAATTCAGAGCTGGTATTAGGTCTCGTTGGGTGGCATATCCTCATTCTAGCTCTATCACACGCGTAACTGCCAAAACAGCTGCGACTGAGGCCACAGCAGTGCCGAGAGACGCCTCATCGAGACCATTAAACAGCCGAGGAGGATCCTGGTATGGGCCGTGATGGCCTATTGTGGGCTCTTGGAGCTGCACATCGTCACGTTAGTACAGGTAGTGACGACTGAGCACTGTGTGGGGAGAGCTGCAAACGCTGGTAACATCAGCAACGGAGCGGGACGAAGAAAATGGCCGAATATATCGGTCGAATTCCGTTCCAGATATTTGAGATGATTTGAATCTATTGGATGTTTGTGCTCACAATTCGGCCATAAATCAGGATGTCCGGCAGCCAACTAGTTGGGACAGCCAACTTATTGGTTTCTGGGATAGAGTGGCGAGGTCAATTAACAGCCCTGACTGACCGCCGATTGAAAATATCCAGGCCCTGGTGCAGGGAGAGAGCGGTAAGAGGGCACTTCCTACCACCGAGCAACGCTGGTTGCAAACCTGCAGAGGGCTTGATGCACTAACAGAGCCGAGCTGCTGGACAATCTCTTGTGTGAGACGGCCAATCAGATGAATGAATTCTTATTAATAAAAATAGCAGGTATTCATTTATTTTTTGTCATAAACATTGATTGCCAAGGATATGTTTGAGTCGCCATGCACGTTTTGATTTACGGAGGTAAACCAGGAATATTCTGAAGTGATGGGTCTTTAAGTGATATTCTCAAGATTTCTAGCATGTTCAGTCACACTGGAGTGCAGATTGAAGCGGCCTTGGGTCGTCTTTTACGTCCAAAACGCCAGGTGGGCAATGCTGTCGTACATTCGTGAGGGTATATCGAGACAGGAGGGGTTCGTTGCCGTCGGAGCGCAGTCAGCTCCTGCGACATCGACATAACGGCCGAAACCACCTCCAAGAGCAAGGGCAAGTCCGTGGTGAGACGCCACGTGGGCATGAATAGACTTTTCCACCGCTGTGTCTACTGAAAATGTTCCAAATTTTGGTCTGCTCGCTTGCAAATGCGAGAGACCACAAATAATTCAATTGTTCCAAATATGGAAATAAGGCATTCTGTTTTTTATAAGTTCTCGGAAGGCCTGCTGTAGATGGGTGTCATAAACCGCAGTTTTTTTGGGAATGACCCAGGACCCTAAAAAGATGACAAAACAGAAGACAGTAAATGCGCTAAAAGACTTGAAACCCAAAAAACCTAAAATATAAAAAACAAGACGAAGGCAGTATCAAAAGCCAAAGTCCAGAAATTAAAACGTGTAAACCCTAAAAAAGCTCTAAAAGGCTTTGCCAAGGACAAGATAAAGAAAAAGGCGTGGGATGAGGTAAAAGCAACGTTTCGGTCCTTGATCGTCAGGCGAGGAGTGCGTCGTCGGTACTCCTCGTTTGACGACGGTCAAGGACCAAAACGTTGCTTTAACCTCATCCCACCTTTTTTCTTTATCTTTACCTTGACGTAGATTTTTGGGGTCCTAGGTCATTCTCACAATATTCTGTTTCTTGATATGGTTGTCTTTTGGAATTTTGTAGATAGTATTGATACACCTTTGTTGCAGTCTCAAACGGGTGAGCCTGTGATGTCACTCAGGCGTGAAAGACTCCCCCTCAAACATACCTGTAATTCAAGGTGTCCTTGGGTCGAAACACCCTGCTGCCCCACCAAGGCAGTGAGCGCGGCCGCAGCCTTTCAGCCGATTGGTGCGGCGGTGGGGGGCTCCGAACAGGCACGGTCTAGTGCTGCTCCGGCCCCTCCGGCTCAGCGGCGGCGGCGCGTCAGTCGACTGCCGGTCCGGATCAAAAGGAGTGCGGCGTCTTCAGAACCGCGAGAAATGTCTGACCCCCGATGGTTGACCTGTGAACCATTGGCGGCAAGGTTTGATGTCAAGGCTCGGCCGCGGCAATAGTGACGCCGAGTTATATGTGGTTGTTTTTTTAGCTTTACCCTTTTTGCTCGGACCATTTCAAGTGTAAATGTTTCTAGTTGCGCTTTCCTGTTTAAAGTATCAAACACCCGTCTGCAGTTTAAAGTGTGGCCGTGGCTTCCGTTGCATTGCTCTTTTTTGTCTTCCTAGTTCAATGGGGGCATGGCCGTGAAAACTGGCGTTTGCAAACCTCTCCACTACCAAACCAGGAACCTGGTTTGTTTAACCATGAGATTCCTAGATTTAACGTCGGTGAACTTCCTGATATAGCGGGTAGATATCAAGCTTCGCCCCCCCCCCACTTCCCGGTCGGTCGTCGCCGGATTGGAGTCCGCTCCCTTAATAAAAACCCGTGGTGACGCCCCTTGTGGCGTTTAGAATTTCAGTCAGGTCCGCACAAATCTCAGCAAGGTAGAGAAGGCATACAAATTGGCACTCCCGACAGCGCCATACAGATTAGAGTCGTTTCAACTTCACTTCTGGGGCTCCTCAGTGAGAACGCTGCTTTGTGCTGCTTTTACAACTTTTGAAGTGAATAAAATACCTTTGAATGTGTTCGTCAAAGTTATGCTATCACGCAGTGCCGCGGCGTAACTTCGCACGATAGGGCTGGGATATAGGCGGATGCAGGATTTCCCATTGGGGTCCGGAGGTGCCAGCCGGACCCCATGAGGCGCGGATGCAGGATTTCCCATTGGGGTCCGGAGGTGCCAGCCGGACCCCATGAGGCCCCAGTTTCACGGGAAAACCTGTCAGGTAGACGCCAAATTCTATCACAGGGGCGCCGTTACTTTCATCCTGGGGGGAAGCGACACTTCAGGAAAACGCTGAGATTTGACGGGGGGGCAAGAACCTCCATTGCCCCTTCCCCTGGATCAGCCTATTGGGCGGGAGTTTAGAAGTGTCACCCTTTGCATATGGTTCTTTCTTCATTTGCTCAGCGTGTACTTGAGCGCGTGGGGAGGGGAGGAGGAGGGGAGCCGACATCTAAAGCTGCCCGCTTGCCGGGGGCGGGTCTTTCCGCTCCTGGGGGATCGTGAGGAGCCAAAACCGGAAACTTCCTAGGCTGTTAAAAAGGGTCATCAAACCCGAGTAGGTTGCAGCAGTTTTTTTTTGGTGGGGAAGAGTGCAGACCTGTCTATGGGAACCTACATCCACTCTTCAGTGGTTCAGGAGTCAGCCAGATTGAGTGTTGATAAGCTCATGCTGTATTAAATCGAGCTGCTGCTGCATATTAATCATATGCGGGGTTTGGCCCTAGATTCGACGCTTGTTTCTTATTCAGCGCAAAAGGGTGATGAAAGATAAATCCCCCCTTTTCCAGTGCGACCGCGGCTTCGCGCACCATTCAATGTCCATGGCAGGATGCCCAATTTCCCTTGGCTGCGTGTTTATTGCCGATTTTCGTGGCCAGACATCAATTGTTTTTAGGCTACTGATCACCACATTAGATCTATTTCTAGCACGTTAAGTGTTTTTCGTGTTGGTTTTTATAGGAAGCCCTAAATCTCGTGGTTACAGAAGTTCCTCACGTGGACGTCCGAACAGCATTTCAATAGAATTGGAAAGTGAACGTCAAATAGCCCAAGCTGCCGGCATGTATTAAAAACCCAGTTAGGATGATTGGTTTCGATCTGTCAGTTATATTTGACCAGTGACCGTGAACAACCGCTCACTGACAGCGGACAACTTCAGATAAGACAGCCCAGTCGTCACCATTGTTTCGAACTTGAACCCTGATATAAAATATATATATATATTATATATATATATATATATATATATATATATATATATATATATATATACAAAAGATAACAAAAATAATGGTGGTGAATAATACCTCTGTGCCAGAATATATTTTCACCGGTTTTATCCATGCTGTGTCCCGGAATCCAGAAGAAAACCCATGCAACTTCAACACAGAACAACATAAACAAGAAAATATAAAGTGCTGTCTTCTTCCTTTTAACTAGGACTGCTAGCTCTAGTCTCGCCAAATCTAAGGATCAGTTCTCCCATAACCACAAGACTAACGCGTTTTTAGCGTAAACGATCCTGTCGATGTTCCTAAACATGTCGACGTGTCCTAGATGCTTCCACTTCGGTTCGAAAATTATATGTGACGAAGGACATGAAGTTATGGTGACATAGCCAACCCGCCATTATTTGTGTTGTCCCATGCTATTTATTCGCTGGGAGACGGATAATTTATAAAACGAATGTGATGCTGGTTTTTCCGCATGGTTGACGTAATTATATCACCCTTAGTTTTGGTATTGCTGAGCGCCCCAGTCAAGAAACTCCCTCGTTTTGCAAGCACATAACCAACATCAAATGGCGAGGCACTCTAACATGAAAAGATGAAGATTTTTAAGGTATATTAGAACGATTTATGTGCCTATTTGCCTATGTCTCTGTTATACCACTGTCGCCTTCAGTGTCTCATCATTAAGTACTTCCTGTAGCTTCAGTCTTGGTTTGTCAGCTATCTGGACCCGTCTGTTTGTGTTGACCTAATCCGTTGGTAAGGATTTTCTGTCCGCAGAACGCACCAAATCTGCCAAACGGAGGCCTGATGAGTGGGAGCTCCTCCCCATTCCCATCTGGAGAATTGTCCTGGCGGGCCTGATTTCCATAATCGGCCGTTTTTGAATCAGTATGCGACTCAGTCCGCGCACCGGAAGAATCTCGAAATAGGGAGACGTGGGAACCAAACAGGTGCGATTTGTGCCGAAACCTTTTAGGAATTTATAGTTCCATTTGTCACAAAAACATCGCGATGTTATCTGCCGGCGGAAAACACCGTGGCGATATCAAATTGTTATCATGTTTTCCATTTGAGCCCGATGTTCTGATGGCTGTATCATTCGCATTTTTCGTGAACTTGCGGCGAGTCTGTGTTCGGGCTCATTCGAGCTCATGAACTTGTGTGCCGCCGAACTCAGTGGCCAGCGTTTAGCTGTGAAGCCTTTTAAGCGGTACGTGACAAACGGGATGCTGGGACTGGAATCTTTCAGCGCTGAGTGACGGGTGGTTCAAACGCCCGCCCTTTGCCGCTCAGTACAACCGGGCGGAAATTACACGGACATGCTGCTATTCCGCTGTCGCTGCAGACGACAGTTGCAGTGTGTCCGTCCATCGGTTCCTAGGTATGCCACTGGCCTTGCCGGCACCCGAACGCGGGATCTGTGTCAGAGGCGATGCCGCAGTGCCTCCACTCTCCCTCCATGGCGCTCCACCCTGCAACAAAGCCCGGCCTTATCAGTCCAACGTTTAAGTGGCCTGACGCGAGGCAAGCGCCAGCGCTTCTCTTGACTTCCATTCATCTGGGGCCAAAGATAGCAAAGTTTCGGCCGCTGATATGTTGCGGTTGACATTTCACTGGGACCGGACTGCCTGAAGGGGCGGCGGGTCCCACTGGAGAGCCGAGGGCGGGGCCACCCTGACCGATAGGCTGGGTCGCTCCGGCGCTGCGCCGCCGTGATGGACCAGCTGGAACGGCGGTGCGACGCGTCGTTTTGTGAGAACTGAGCAGTGTCCGTCATCGTTCAGTGACGTCTGCGATATTGAACGGGCCCGCCGACTGACGAATGCACAGACGCGGCGGCTCCGGGGCTGCTTAATGGTCTGCCGGCGGCCACCGCGGAGTCCTAGTTTCTGATGGAATTGCATGCCGAAACACGTGCCGACTCAAACAATGAAGGCGATTTGTTATTCAGAGCCTGCTCTGCGGAGCATTTTAGGTGAATAATTCGTTAACAGACTGCGCTGCCGTTGCATTCTCTGACCTCAGTTTCAGAGACAAGGTTAGGCGATTGACTTGGTGGTAAGTTTGGTCTACGTCGGGGTCGTTCAACTCATTGTTGGGCTGTTAACAACCGGACTAGTTTGAGTTTAATCCGCTCATGGCCACATGAAGCGACCTGTTTGGACTCTGCGACGCTTGGCTACTTGTTCCAATTGGAACCTGAACGTAAATTTAACTTCTTCCAGCGATTCCTCACTTAGTTTTTCTGAGTTGAAGTTGTTGCATGTTGCTAAAAAACATCGCGAAATCATACGCCTCAGCGGTCGGGGCGTATGATTTCGGTCCGACCAAATCAACTGCCATATGATTGCAGACTGGGGTGATGGGGTGAAAGTGATAGCAGACCTGAGTGAAACCACGCCACGTCAGGGGCGGGCGGCTGACCATTAAATAGTACAGACGTGACGGAGAGAGGAGATATCGAAACAAAATAGTTCGAATTGACCTCTGTCTCCGGCTGATCCATTCCGTTTATTGTTCACAGAGTAAAAAGGCCTGTGAAGATAAACCCATATGCCCTACCACCTGGTGCCAAGAGTCTAATACTACCACCGGCATTTGGATGTCGATGCAGAGACCTGGGATTTGGTAGATTTGTGAACTGAAGAAACCTCTGCGATGTGCTGCCAAATTCTTACCGCATCACGCATGATTGTGCCAAATGATACGGCGATAAAATCGCCCTCTGGCTGTTATTTATTTGCTGATTGTGCAGCGGAGCGGTCAGGTGTGAAGCGTTGAGCTGGGACGGTAACAGTTGGCGATAGCCTGGCGCCGGATCAGAGCGCGCTTTTCAGCGGAGCGCTGCGCTAAGCCTGCAGCTTGGTGTCGCCAGCGAAGCTGACGCTGATGCAGGAGCCGGCGGCAGACGCGTGCTGATGCAGGCGCTGCGCTTCCCGTTCTCCGACTCGGACCGAAATCTGGCAACTCTAAATGAAAAACGGGATTTCAACTTTGAGATTGTTGCCTGTTTTGGGACGATACCTGGAAGGATATTGCGTTGCTGAAAGCCAGATTGCTAGATAATTGTTTGCATCATTTATTAAGATATTTTGTCACTCTACGTGTTGCTTTTGCTCCTTCAGAGGCATGCCATTGGACTATGAAAATACATCCGTCAAGGGGCGGCGCATTAAATCAAGGGGAGGTACGGAATATTTTGGTCTTGCCATCGCCATGACATGACTGGTTAAGTGGCTACGGTTTAGTGTAGGAGGTCCCTCGATCAAAGCTGACCTCTGGCAGATTCTTCCTCGACTGTCTCCTTCTCAGGAGATGGAAGTACACCGGGTAGTGCTCACCTTGAATCGGGATTTGCACAGGTTTAACATCGCCCTTGTTACTGGGAACACGGGCTAGACTGACTGCTAATCTGATCCACCGGTCCGGTGCACAGTGTTCTAACGGAGCCGAAAGTGGGGACATAATTCAATATCTCAGGAAGTGTGAATTCCAGATCAATAATTTTGGTATCAATCGAAAGCTCTGTTCCCACAGATTATGTGGACAATATATGAATGTCAAGACCTGACCACAGCGGGCATGACTGTCAGGTATTTGACCCTAGGGCAGCAACAAAAATAACTATATGTATATGTGATAATGAGCGGGCTTTGCATGGATGTTCTAGTTAATTTCCAGTCACTTTAAGTGTATTTGCGCGATATGCTTGACATTGAAGACGTTATTTAAGCCTCGCTTAACACACGCAGTGGAGGGGGCCCTAAAGTGCCCCACATATTTTTTCAAAGCAGCCAGAGAACTGCTCGCCACCAGAAAACACTACTCGGCCACATTTGAGAGCATTTATGAGGGCGTCGATCAATTAAGAAATTTGGAAAATCGGACAATATTTTTTTACTTATAGGCCTTCACAGTCAGACCTATATTTTGAGATTGTCGCTCTCGGGCCGTCGCGCCATTTCGCCTGCACTTTAGACCGAGTGATGACGTCATAACGTCATATAATCAGGTTATATGTCAATATTACCTCACAGGGTCAAGGTCAAAGGTCTCATGTCAAAGTCATTGACTGCAGTATTCCGGTCAGACATTACTCAGTGACATTACTCAGTATGACGTATGTTATGCTATGACTATAGTTAGGGCTACTCAGGGTCAAGGTCACAGGTCAAGGTCAAAGTTTTTCAAGGTCAAATCCTCATTTCCCACCCAAGGCTGGTTATATTGTATATAACCGCCCCTTTCCCTAGGGTGCGCTACTGCATGCAATCATGAAGACGAAATTGATCACATTCAACAGTGATATGTTGGTTCATACACCAGCACAATGGTATCAGATGCCTACGGAATAAATACGACACCTTGGCTGGGTCCATGACCGAGCTGTACTTTTTTACGGAATAGGCGTTGCGTCGATCGCACAGAACTATTTTTCCAATGAACCTGCGCCACGTTTTATGTCACCCTGTGTGTAAACTTACTTGGTAAATATCAGTGAGCTGCTCGTTCTCTTTTTCAATGAAATTCCCAAGTCCAAATGCTGTATCAACTGTAAGCAGGTTTACCCGTATTTCTACACTTATTCGCACCTCCATGTTTACAGCATCCGGTTCGAGACTCAAGTGACGATAAAATGAACATGAGACTAGTGCGTGTGCATGCTGTGAGACTCTATTCCCTGATGTTATTTGAAGTGAACTTCGCAAACGAGGAAGGGTTAATTTATGTATTTCGGTTCTCACCCCATCGTGAGGTCTGAAAATGGCCTGTGCAAATACTAGCTGCGATTTTACGAATGGTTACTGGGTATGCTAGTGTACTGAGACATCAATTGAAAGCTTGGTTTTCCCCATACTGTAACCATTACACTTTGTCACAATTATTGAGTGAAGACATCAACAACAGTAGGTTAAAAAGTCCAGACGATGAGCAATGTCAACAAAAAGTGCTCATTTAACTCATTGTAACCAATGCACTGAACTTCCGCCGTGCCCCGGCCCACCTCCCTTCAAGCCTGCAGGCATATCTCGCCGACGGCCGCCGCCCCCGACCGGCAGTGCGCGCGACACGGCCTTGTATAATATGTCGCCATCACCACTGCCGCTGCGTGACGCAGCTGAATCTTGCCTGGCAGGTAGACGAAACATCTTGCCATAGTTTTAAAGTGGCCCCAGGGTGGGGCAGGCGACGCAGTTTGTTATGCTTATCGATAATTTACGTAGTCTCAAAATGTATGTAAAATGTATATGGTACATATTTTGCTCTCCAAATTTAATTGTAGCGATCACTGGAGAAAACTGTTTGGCAAAATCGCATTCTTCATGCCTTAAGCTTTCTAATGAATCCTGGTTTGTCTAATCTTGTACGTTTTCTTAGCCTACAAAAAGCATCGAAAATGAGGATTGCTCTTGACCTTTGTCGTGTTATGTGGCGAGGGATTCAAAGGCGGGAGTTTGATGCTTTGTCGCGTCGACTTCAAAGGCCTTAAATTTTTTCGTTTGTCATTTTCTGACACTGATCATTTTGCCACTAGTTGCAAACATCAAAATCAGTTTTAAAAATAGACATTCGAATAATGTCCCCATTTTGGCCTGCCTTAGAACACTGTGCGGTGGCAGCGCCCGAGGGCACAGTCTCGTCACGTGTCACAGGAGCAGTCCGCTGCTCCGCCGGACCCGATAAATCGGGATAGCCCCGCCGTATCCATGCGGTGGAGCACGTGGATGCCAGCGTGCGTATATGACTGTCTCGCTGATTTGTGTCAACAGCGGCGGATCCAAGCGGGGCTTGGGAGCTCAAGCCCCTCCCCGAAATGTCCGAGCCCTTATTGATAATACATAGGTGAGGGGCTGCCCAAGGTACTGGCGGGTGAGGCTTGAGCCCCTTAGTCGCTCCCCCCAAATGAATTCCTGAATCCGTCACTGGCAGGTTATATGGAAACTGGCGTGTGCATTGCGTATGTATTTGTGTACCTATGACTAAAAAACGCCTCCAGGCAGGGGACGCAAAAACTTCACAGGCACACGCCGGGGTCTCAATCACGTGCAGGGCTATCCTTCGAACGTGGGCGGCCCACTGTATATGGGCCAGGTATATTTTTAGGGCTAAAGTAGCGTCTCGTGACAGCTGAAGCACAAAATCGTGCTCCGGGGTATCGACCGATGTTTGGACATGAGAGCATCGACAGGAGAAGCATCAAATCACGTGAAAGAGCATCCAAGTGTGCCGATGACATCTGATGGGTTGTAACAGCACAATCTCTCTCTCTCTCTCTCTCTCTCTCTCTCTCTCTCTCTCTCTCTCTCTCTCTCTCTCTCTCTCTCTCTCTCTCTCTCTCTCTCTCTCTCTCTCTCTCTCTCTCTCTCTCTCTCTCTCTCTCTCTCTCTCTCTCTCTCTCTCTCTCTCTCTCTCTCTCTCTCTCTCTCTCTCTCTCTCTCTCTCTCTCTCTCTCTCTCTCTCTCTCTCTCTCTCTCTCTCTCTCTCTCTCTCTCTCTCTCTCTCTCTCTCTCTCTCTCTCTCTCTCTCTCTCTCTCTCTCTCTCTCTCTCTCTCTCTCTCTCTCTCTGTCTCTCTGTCTCTCTGTCTCTCTGTCTCTCTGTCTCTCTGTCTCTCTGTCTCTCGTCTCTCTGTCTCTCTGTCTCTCTGTCTCTCTGTCTCTGTCTCTCTGTCTCTCTGTCTCTCTGTCTCTCTGTCTCTCTGTCTCTCTGTCTCTCTGTCTCTCGTCTCTCTGTCTCTCTGTCTCTCTGTCTCTCTCTCTCTCTCTCTCTCTCTCTCTCTCTCTCTCTCTCTCTCTCTCTCTCTCTCTCTCTCTCTCTCTCTCTCTCTCTCTCTCCCGTCCTTTGGCCATCCTTCACGAACACATATTTCCATTCCTGTGAACTGCTTGGCGAAATGCCTGGTTTTCTTTTTCTTTTGTTAAAAAGTACCGTTTTCGATTGAACGAAGCGCGTGGTCGGGGCGGAATCGGTGGTGACCCACCGGCGCACCCAGCTGCGGGGATGGTGGAGAACGGAGGTGAGGTGCGCGGACAAACGCTTGTTGTTTGGCGATTCCTGGATTTCGGGACAGACGAAGTACGAAAGCTGGACTTTTGAGCATGCTCTCCACTACTGCTAGCTCAGTTCAAATCCCCTAAAGGTGCCACATTTCAACAAATTGCCTCATGAAGCACGAGGTCGGTGCGATCTAATTTCCAGGATATTGTGTCGTTAAATGGGGGTTAAGCTCCAGGAAATAAACAGCCGCACTGGTTGTCCTTTAAATTGGTACACGACGAACAACACTGAACAGTGCTGCCATGCATTGACTTCATTTGTCATGCCATGTTGCGTCATGTGTCATGTATTGACGCGATTTCGCGAAGCCGCTTTGAGGAAAGGTCGGATTATAGAAAACCCTTATTACATGGAAGCTTGGTATTGATCTGGATTTTTTGTCGGGCTCTAGTGGATGAAATGCATGTTTGTTTATGTGTGAAAAATATATCAAAAAGCGTTTTGGATGCACGTGCCGCACTTATATGCTAGATAGGCGACTCAACCGGTTTGGAAGCATTCAAACTGGGCGTCACGAGCCGTGAGACCTATCTCCCCGACCCTCCTTTCCCTAGCGTCGGTGCTGCAATGGTCTGTGGCGTGTGCTGCGTGGTTGGCCTCCTGGGACCACCTGGGGTGGCAGTTACCCGGGATACATGGACAGCCTCGGTACACTTCATTACGGCATGGCGAAATATTGCGCAGCCGAGACGAAATATGGCGATGCGGGATGTAGCGCTCTAAGAAGACGACTTATTTTATTTGAATGCAACATTCACGTAAGCGTATCATCTAATTTGTAATTTCCAAGAATTGTGCACGGTCAAATCACATATCCTATGCAAATATTGTTTTTCTTTAATTAAAACGTTGTCAAATGGTACGGACTTAGCCCATGGACCCTCTTATAGAGATGGACCTGGACCGAGTAGCAGAACCGTACCAGACACCCGGATACATGAGTTGATTGGCTCGTTCCCGCGGTCGGTACCAACTGAGGCTGCTGCTCATTTATCCAGGCTAACTGCGGCGCGCCGGGTGCCTCCGTGTTTCTGATGGTTAACCCTCGCCCCGGTGTGGGGGTGTTTAAACACCCCTTCGGATTTTTCCAGCGGCACCAAAACAACGGCGGCACGAAGCGCTGCCGCACTTGTCACACCTTATCCTTGATGAATTCTGCAACTTTTCGTAAAATTTTAAGGTTGGATCATTTCAGGTCAGGTCACCAGTGCAGGTCAAGTGACCTCATTTGCAAAAGAAATTTAAGATAACATAAGTGAAAACAGAGTGAATATATCAAATTGAAAATATTATCACATAATAGCCTTACTAAGTGCTACAAAATGTCTTCCAGTGATTTTTCATATCGATGACCTATTGACAGGTACGGATCATGCCCTCTTCACTGGCAATGCATGCGAAAACGGGAATCGGGTGACAAATGACTCTATTTCTGTAGATACAATTCCTCAAATCTTAGCATCCTAGACCCCTTTCCAGGTTCATTTTGCAAGTTTTCACCTGAGACCTCTGAGAGGTCTTCAAGCACTACTTAAACAGACTCAGACTTGGGTCAATAACCTCGCAGGAAATGATGACAAAGTTTTGAGTTTGATACCATTACACGTGGATTATTATTGAGAGTCGATTGATATGAATATTGACAGATGGTGGGTCAGATGGTGACCTTGACCTGACCTTAGGTCACGTCATTCCTATTTTTTGACCTAGCATAATCATCTTATGCATCATTCGATTCGCCTTAACGAGAGGAAGCGAATGATGCGTAAAAATGATTCGAGCTCAACTTTGTCACACGCTAGAGCCCAGAAACTTATCCAACCTGTCACCTTTGACCTGTCATGACCTCAATATTGACCTGAGCCAAAAAGTGACCGATGTACTTCCCTCATGAATTTGTATGAGCCATCCACCAGCATTTGCTTTTTCGCTGTCCCGCATAGGAGCTGAGTTCGAGGGGGAGGGGTGTTTGAACCCCTAACCAGGGTGAAGGTGGCTCGGAGGCCCATCGGGGCGGGTGCTAATACCATGTGTTAATACCAATACCATGCATGACATGACATTCCGGGGGCCTACTCTGCGTAATTTTAAGATGCAAGAGTGGTACCAAGAATGTAAAACGGATACGCTGCAGCGTATCAGTTGCATGAATATTCATTCAATTAATTCAGTGAATATTAGGGTTGCATGAATATTCATTGTATCACACTAATCAAGAACAAATTCAGAATCCGGGATGGCATCACTCCAAATATAAAACACTGATTCTTTGTTACTCCTATACTAATACAACATACATCTGACAAAAATCCCGTGAAACGCCCAACACATTCCCTTTGAAGTCTGTGGACCAGATAATTCTGACCACATGATCCAGAATATGTTTTAACGTTCCCATAAGTCATATCTTCTTTTCGCCTAATAGTCCAGAAAGGCTGTGCCCGGTCGCTTTTTTAATCTCGTTTCGCAATAAACTTAAGTCAAACAATGAAAAAAACATTGAGGAAATTATCAATTCAACCAACATAGCAGATGAACGCGTTTCGACACTCTTTTCAACATCTAAGGCATGAGGGATTAGGAACGCGTCACCAAGACATACTACAGTTTCATCGTTCGAATTTTTGTGCAAAATTATAATGCGACAGAACTGTAAAAGCATCGTTCTTGAGGATATTCTAATAATTTTTCTTGAATTATTTTATAATGTATACGAGCAAGCTTTGATATGATAAATGCTCGACTAATCATTATTATAAGTATTGTTATATTTCTATTTTATCATGATTATTGTTATTATTATTATTGTTATTTCTCTCTCTCTCTCTCTCTCTCTCTCTCTCTCTCTCTCTCTCTCTCTCTCTCTCTCTCTCTCTCTCTCTCTCTCTCTCTCTCTCTCTCTCTCTCTCTCTCTCTCTCTCTCTCTCTCTCTCTCTCTCTCTCTCTCTCTCTCTCTCTCTCTCTCTCTCTCTCTCTCTCTCTCTCTCTCTCTCTCTCTCTCTCTCTCTCTCTCTCTCTCTCTCTCTCTCTCTCTCTCTCTCTCTCTCTCTCTCTCTCTCTCTCTCTCTCTCTCTCTCTCTCTCTCTCTCTCTCTCTCTCTCTCTCTCTCTCTCTCTCTCTCTCTCTCTCTCTCTCTCTCTCTCTCTCTCTCTCTCTCTCTCTCTCTCTCTCTCTCTCTCTCTCTCTCTCTCGCTCTCGCTCTCTCTCTCTCTTTGCTTAACGAACTCCTTATCAAAAAAGACTGTTTGTCGAAACGCCTTCACCTGCTGTGTTGGTTGAAGTGATAGTTACTGCCAACCACTGTTAAACAATTGAGGAAATTGCAGCAAGGGTACAAGAAATGATAGAACAACACTAAAAGGAAACATATGTTTTAGGATTGCTTCGTCATATAACTTAAAATATGTTAGTAATCCGTGATATACTTTTGGTAGGTTTTGATGTTTTTTGCAATGATAATTTTTGGGTTATGATTAGGGTTAATTTGTTAAATGTGTGCATTTATGAAGCACTGAATAACGACAAATACGGCGTCCCAGATATAAATAAAATTTTAGTGGAGCATACATGGAGAAATGCTAATTGTGGAACAGCCGAAAAGCTTGACATCACAGTTTGTCTCGCACGAATATAAAAACTCTCGGGCGCTGGCCCTTAAATGATTAGGAGCTTCACTATCATAATGATGCTGCAACTACTTTGGACATTGGCGCCCATGCCGCTAGATGAGTCTTCGCACTGGGCAGGGAACTCTAACTGACTGATAACTCCTCAGTAAGACTGAGCAAGTCCCATATACCAAGAGCCCGTCAGGGACCGGAGCCAGCAGGCCAAGTGGCTTTCAAATAATCCGAAAGCTTAGGTTTTTAGGTTAGGACTGGTGGGCATATCATTCATTGCACTGTAACTCATTTCTGCATTATTTTACAGAATATTTTATATGCGTTGGGAGTATGGTTGCTTGCAGGGACGTCGCCACGAAATTTTTACTGGGAGGGGAACGAACCCGGACTGGCGATGACTGGGGGAGGCGAATTCTTATCATATCGGCTGTCTTTGAAAACACTGACGACGATACACTTCAACAACAACAAAAAAGCTGAGTTGAGTCCCAAAATTGGGGGACGTCCCCCTGATTCGCGAGTTGGGGAAACGCATCCCTCCTCCCGCTTTTGACGCCCATGGTTCCTAGGTTATGCTCAGTGCCGACCTAATGATACACAGGCAATGATTTGTTTTAATCACCTACGGGGCTGGGTGAGGATTTCTGTCTCTGCATTAAGTCACCCAGTATTTTTTTCGATTAGGCACTGCCACTTGTTTTCATGTGTTTGGTGCGGCTGTAGTGCTTTGGAAACAATAATTGTAATACAATGGTTATATTAAAGGGAATGTGGCATCTTTATAACGTGGTTTTAATGAGATAGCCAAGTTGTAAAGCATGCCGGAAAACCCGGTAGTCAATACATCATTTGTCTTGAAACTCAAAATTTCCGTAGAGAGAAGTTAAGACCCTACCTGAAATGTACCCAAAATTTACCCAAAGCAGCCGGCCACAGTTGTCAGCTGTTGGTGTGACGACATATGCTGACGTTACGGTGAGTAATCAGCCAATTGGAGCCCTTGAAGCCTATAGAATGTGGTAGTAGTTGCCAGATCATGACGTCATCCACAGGCAGAGGCTCATTTTTTACCTCTTTCCCTACGAGCCTTGGATTTTCCAAGCGTCTGTCTTTGCTGCAACGCTCATCAACAGTTGTATTGTGAGGTTATCTAATATTTAAGCAGGGACCGAATGGTTGACACACAGTAGCGACTGGAGCGGTTCCCACATCAACCAATCACTGTACTAACAATTCATCCCTTATTGGATAACAAGCAATTACTCAATAACAATGCATGCTGTACAAGCACGCTTGAACAAGCAACAAACAACGAGCGACTAAGCAGGCATCATCGGTGCAGGAAATCATCGGTGCGTCAACTTGTTTGTAGCAGTTTGAGCGGGGAGTAAGTTCAGAGCGCTCCGGGCTGACATATTATTCAATGCAGTGCTGAACAAGCTGTTGCAAATTGACAATTCCAGTCTCAAGAGGGGTAGGAGATAAGGGCCAATTACCATGAGTTTGGCACATGGCATGTTGCCTCTGCTGGTGTTTTTCTGACCGGCGTGTTTGCATGCTGTGGTCGTGCTGAACTACGCTGACTCTGCTGCTTTGTATTCTCCAGTTGGCTATGATTGAAGGGAGCGACGCTGCAACGTCAAATCTGCTCTTTTGTTTTAGTCTTCAAACTCGCTCAATTTATTGGTCAAACGTGTCTGACAATATTTCGATGGCTGCTGAATTTAGTTTGCTGGCAGGACTGCGGAAGTAGAGATTAAAGCGAGGTAAGCACACGGTGTCCCCGGAAGCGGATGCGTTTGAAAATAGTCGCTTACTCTTCGTACACTGGCAGCCAGCTGGCGCGTAACGACTCAGCAACTATTACCACTAAAACACTATAGCTGTCCTACCCTTGTTACGATAAAGGTCCCCTACGAAGGAGATTTTTCGAGGTTTCTAAAATTTCTGGAGATTTCAAATTTCTAGAGTTCACAACCCCTGGCTGCTACTGTACGTGAATGTGACTGTTTTTGACGAAACTTGCGTCTTTTCTACCCAGATGGGTTACGCTTCAAATGAAACCATTTGAAGCCCTTTGGTTGCCCCCTAGCGCGTGCCACGTGACCTTGAGTGTGCGCCGAAACCCCTCCAAAACTGAATTTTTGGACAGTAGTTGGTCCCTGTTCGTACAGATAGGCCCTTTACGTACTGAAACGACGATTACTGACACCATCTACTTGTGTGATATGGTCATAGATGCAAAAAGAGCCCTTTCTGCACACACGGGCACCCCCAGTTTAAAGTTGCATATGACGTAGTGTTAGAGTAATGGGGCACTTATGGTGCTTGCGTGGCCAAACAAATGAAGCTAGGTCCACCGTTTTAATGGGGTTGCATGTAATGGAATGATAGGATTATAGATGCAAACGGCCCTCTGCTGTAAACACCGGCACCCCCAGTGTGAAGATACCCTATGCATTAGTGTTAACACGCGCCCCGCTGGGGTCCCTTGCATGACGCGCCCCGCTGAGGGGGGCGTTTTTCACCCCCTCCTCCGTATCTGGTTTCCCACGAAAGCTAAAGGAAAATTATGGGCGACGTTCTAAAGTTCTTGATAAGACGAAGAGAATTTATCAGGAGAATTGTTATGTCAGGTCAATATTGAGGTCAGCATAGGTCAAAGAATGCTCCATAGGCTTACAACAGAGCAGTGTACGTTTCCCTCTCTAGATCTTCCCTCAGGGGTGCTAGAGCAAATCTTTATGCATCATTGGATTCCTCTCATCGCGGCGAATCGAATAATGTATAATATGACCTTGCTAGGTCAAATAGTCAATATGACCTGACCTCGAGCTAGGTCAGGGTCACAGAAGTGACCTGGTATGGTCATGTTACATATCAATCGACTCCCTGTGACAATATAAGCACAACGCAAGCAAAATGGGAGCTTTATCTCAATTCAGTGAGAAGTTATTGGCAAAACAATCAGTCTATGCTTCCGTGACCTGACATGACCTTTGAGAGGTCAGATGCTCACAAACTCAACTGAATGGTCAAGATCGTGGTAAGAATAGACGGTTTGAGGATTTTCAGCTTTATCTATCCAGTATTTACTGAAAACGAGTCCATTATATTTTTCACCATACACTTATAATGGGGTGACCAACAAATTGACCCCACCTTAGGTCAACAATAGCAAAATTTCGAGATAGCAGATTTGTAGACCTCAATGACCTTATCATATTGTGGAGGTTTCAAACTGATCGGTTTACTAATGTTCCCTGTGCGCTGCTTCAAACTCGTAATTTTAGGTTTTGAGGTCGGGTCACTTGACCCTGAATAGCTCCTTGATCTAACATGACCTTAGCTCAAAAATTTGGTCAGATGTGTAAAATTAAGCAGGGATAAGGTACCGTAAATTTCGTTGTTCTGCGTTTCTTTGTTTTTGAGCTATCCGGGAAAAACCAGGAGGGGGCGAATTTCGCCCCCCCTCCTCAACGGGGCGCTTGTTACTGCAATGGAACACTTACGATGCTTGCACGGCCAAACAAATAGAGCTACAGCTACCGTTTTGGCGGGCAGTGCTACAAGTCTGCCACAACACCTCTTTGAACCAGCTTATCAGTGGCCTGTGCACTGCGCATGCGCTTTAGTGCATAACCTCCAATGGGTTATATCTCTGTGACCAGTGGGCCGATTCGGCTGACAATTTGTATGTAGGGGTTGTCTAATGAACTTAAGTCAGCAAGGTGGAACACTTGCACGTGCTCACGTGACGAAGCTATTTTCGATCGAGAGGTCCTCCGTTCCGGAGATTCGAATTTGTAATTTTCCACCGAATGGTTCTGTGGGGTTTTATGAACTGAAAACAGGAAGGTGCAAGTTTTGCACGTGCAGATGTCACAAAACCATTCACTATCAAGGGTCTTCCGTTCCGGAGAAGCGAATAGGTGCTCGAGCAAACACCTTCGGTCCCGCGATGCCCCTAAAGGCGCCGCCCCACGTAATCTCAGAACGGTTTTGAGACTGTCTGCGGCTTCTGCAGTGGTTCATAAAATAACCGTTCTCGAGGCCTGATGTCTTAATGACTCTCCGACTGCCGGTCCGTTCCTGGAGACAACCAACCCATCCCCTCAAGAAGATGGGAGTCGCTCAGCACCAGCACCGTTATATCTGCTCTCTAAGACAGAAAAACTTCCAGTGACATGAAAAAGCCCATTCAGAGCTTACAGAAATAGTCTTGGTGCTTCTCACAGGCCCGCTTGTAAAAATGAGCTGTTCCTTTCTCTGGATAGAACACAATTTTACTTGGTAAAAACATTTTATACGAGCAGTATTGAGGCCGGCTCGTACATGCACATTTCAAAGGATGCGAAGCCTCACTCGCCCTAACCTGAGTCCTGATTATTATTATGATTTACTGTGTTTCATGGGTGCCGATCTCCTGGGTGATGCTACGGACTTTTCTGCCATAATTTGATAAGGCTTCAAAACATGAGCACTGCTGCTGCTGCCGTTGCGTGGGTTTCACTATTCATGCCTCCCCGAAAATCTTGGTCAAAACGAAATGAATATGCAGCCGGTCTTGTACAGGAAAATTATTTAAAATTCATGTTTCAAATGACGTAAACACCGAGAATGACGGCATCTAACCCAACTGATGATGTGACGGTGACGGGAACATCATGCGGAAGTGACGTCCCAGCTCAGCTCAAAAGCCATCCACAATAATTTGTCAGTTTTCTTTTGCGTGGGGGGTGGTAAGAGTCTTCTGAGAGAAGTGATCAACGGTCGGGTCCTGGAGGATTCATTTTCAATCACTGACATCAACAAAATACCCAGCCAGCCGACTCGCACCTAGCCGCTACGCCGCCGGCCGTGTCCATTTCAACACTGGCGCCACCTGCCCTAGAATGGCAAAAGAAATGAAAGATTGCAAACCATTGGCCTGCTTGTTTTGAATCTGCATATCAACCCTCGATTGTGGCAACATTGGGCGGTAGTATGTGGTTAAGCGATGTCTGTGCGTTGCACTTAACCAGTTAATAACGGCTGAATGAAACAAATATCGGAGCCCTGGCCGTAATTTTCACGAGAGGCGGTAGAATCCTACGCGTCTTTGCAGTGAACCGTGTCTCAACGAACCTTTTTGGGGTCAAGCCAGAGCTGTTTTCCACCGCCAACTCCAGGGCATTGACAACGGAGTATACGGAGGTGATGTATCCGTCCATGTTCCACTTTTTTAAAAGAGGGACGAGAATGGTCCCAGACATTGGCCGGAGGGGGGTGGGCAAACGGTCAGACTTCTGATAAAATTTGTGTGTGAGTTTTTTTCAATAATGCAAACCCGAGCGATGATCGGAGCGGCAGAGGAAAACTAGGCTTTCCCCTCACCGACAACATCGGATGGACGCCTCTCCGATAAACTTGTGATCCGCTGGCATGTATAGATCCAGGATCTTCGATTGAGGGGGGCGCCATCCAGATCAGGTAGTGGCACTTTTGGGAGGTAAAATTTCTATCAGGTCGGCGCCAAATCCTATCATGGGGTCCCCGATACCCACATCCTGGGGAGGGCGATGGGTGAGAAGCGACATTGCCATTAACCTTTCAGGGCGGCACCGTAACCATTCCAGTGGGGCGCTGTGAGAATCTTCATTTTCCGCACCAAACCTATCAGTGCGCGCATACGCACCAGAAGATTCAGCCATTTTAATTGACGCCCGAACTCCGCGCAGCACCATGGAAATCGCACCAGACCAAGAGTGTATTACCATTATGCGGCGCCGTCGTCCGGCACATTATAAAAAAGTCGGATTACAGGTCTAGTTAGTGTAGAATTCAGTGTTTGCAGTATCTGCACGATCTCGTTAAGTTTTCAAGTACATCGATGTAGAAATAATTGGCCAATTACTTGTTGTCATGTCGGAGTCTTCAGTAGTAAAGGAATGCGTTCACACAGGAACTCATTTCTGTTGCGCGATGCGTTAACAGTGTTCGATATTTTTCGTGTTTTTTTCAGGATGTTTTTCTGTGCTTGCTTTCCGTTGTTATCTTTGCAACATAGCCTGGTCGCTGAAGCGCCCTAACATCTCCACTCCATTTCGTATTTTTAACAATCCAACTTTAACACATCGGTGAAAGCTATGGTGCAGATATCAGTGAAGTGTAATAATCCAAAGCAAACAAGTTTGGATCGGAAAGGGGGTGTTATTCTGATAGCGAGAATCAAGATTTCATTGAACACCCGCTGAAGGGTCCTTAATACCTTCTTAACGTGGTCTTCAGGATCAAGACTAAAGCCACAGCGGAGGAGGTGGAGATGTTGACTTCACATCTAAATTTCAGTGCTTACTTCTGTCAACACGAGGTAGTGTTGGCCTCACTGCTCGGCTTCTAGGACATGCATGAAAAGCAGGTGGCCCTGGGGGTCCATCATGAAGCTTATAAAGAAGGAGCGCAGGAGTAAGAGAAAGTCTGGTGAAATGTGAAGAGCCCTGAACTGAACAAGCTGTCAGAGTTGGTGGGCCTCGGCAAGGCCTCCTGCTTCCCCCTTCTGCTCTTCGAGCACAGTGAGGAGAAGCTGCGACAGTTCAGGGACTAGCCTGTCAGCTATGGACTGGCCTGAAACTGTTTATTTGTATGCCAATCACTCCTAGATGGATTATCATGGTCCAAGGAAATGTTCGATGACCTTGATAAGTATGTCTCTCCTATAATATGAAGTAAAACGAAATCTCTTCAAATCTCAAATCTTTATTTGACCCACATATTAGGGGATACAATTTGTTGTGAGGCTAGAGGTCATAGAGTGTTTTGGCAGGGGGTTTTGGCACAGTGAGCGGCGCAGCGCAAACAGGCGACACGGCGTCCCAGCGAAAACTCCACTAGACTAACCTTACACCTCCGCGCGTTCTTTTCTTTTTCAGGTCTCTGTCCCCTCCCCACTCAGCGTGGGTCACCCACGCTGACCTTGACCCTACCCATTTTTCCGGGTCATTGTATCCGCTCTCCCTCAGGCGAATGCGACGATGTTGTTTGTCGGGTTTTACTATGTTTCCCTTCAGGCGTATGTTTTGAAGAAAGTATGTTGCGTATGAATGTGTGTATGATGATGGTAATAATTTTAATAGTTTCAATTCAAGCGTAGAACCCTGGGTGCGGTACCTTGGTCATTTCAGTCATGCTCTAGTGCCTAGCGTACCACACTGAATGCATTGTCGTTCGGTTCAGCTGAAGCCCCCTTTTTCTGGGAAACCCCATTTTTTCTGGTTCTCGGTGTTGATATGCGTTTTGTCCCGCGGGGGTGAACCTCACCCCCGACCGTATATGGTGATGAACGGTATGTTGCTGGGATGCATTAGTCACTCAAATATCCCCTTTGTAGAAATCTGCGGAAATGCATTAATGCTACCGTGTAGGCTGTATTAAGAGTGCATGACAACTTGTATCGAGAGGCGCCACTCAAGAGTTGCCCATTTTAGGCCCCTAGAGAGGCCAGTGGAAGCCTCAATAGGCGGACACACCCCGGCCTTCGAATTGGAGGCTTTGTAGCTGCCAGTCTACGGCTTTGCGAGTCTCGGATGTCTGACGTTCTCCTGAGGAAGAAGAACAGATGCATCCACTCAGGAAAACCAGGCCTGTGCTCCGCTTCGTAGAATTGTGCGTGCTGACTCTGACGTGTTTTCGCCTGTTACCTCCCGATGGGAATCAGTGACGACCGTCGGTTGTTTCAGCAAATTAAAGCTCGACAATTGGATGGCCCACCCCATCTCATATTCTGAAAACGATAAATCTTCCACTTCCTCCTCACTACTTCGCTAGAAGTAACTGAATGTAGTTTGCAATCGCACAGTAACTAGTATTGCAGCTGTCCCCGCACGGGAAAGGTAGCCATGTACTCATGTATGCCTTATAAGCATCTACCCATTCTATGGTGCTAAAGGATCCAGGATAGGATATATTTAAAGTTTCATGCCTGCCTTATAATCGTCGTTGGCTATTGAAGGCGCCCGAGCGATTAGGATTATCATGATGTTTAGGCACAGGTCGTCCAACAGAGACACAGGTCGTTAGACAGTCAGTACAGTACTCCTGCAACCAAGTTCAAGGGATTCCCTACACACTACAGTCTATGCTAGCTCGCTTTGTTTTTTTGTGGAAAATTTTTCTAATTGCCAGCACGAGTGGGAATGTGCTGTCAAGTTAGCTAAAATAGTTTGTAATTGTTTGTTTGTGCTAAAAAGTAAAACCTTTGACGTCATTGTGGGAGTGGCTCTTTTGGGGGCGGACTTGATCCTGCCTCATGTTGACGATAATGCGTGCCCTTTGCCAATGGATATCCGATAATCTATATGGGTGGGTCAGCTCGCGTCGAAGGTCTCATTGCTGAACCGGCTCTGGGGGCGTGGTCACTCTGTCCAGCATTCTGTGAACAACCACCTCCGCCGCAAACTAGTCAGGGCGGCGTGCGATGGACCGAACCGATGCCAAAATGTCATCTTTGGAAAAAGTGATGCAAAGCTTTATCTTTGGCACCATTCTGTTGCGTGAGATTTGTGGGTTATTCGCAGCAGATGTGAAACAATGCATGTGTTTTTCCTAGTGTCATGGAAAATGCGCATGGTATCCCTGCGTATTTCCTCGGTAGGCGTCAGCTCATAATTTTTAGAAGACTACGACTCGCAAGATACCTTTACTTTACAAGGTACGTTCAATCTCGATCTTCATGCCGTTGTGACGTTGCATGACGTCACCCTTCACATTACTTCATGTGGCAGAAAATGGAAGCAACGAAATTTCGCACTCATTGTGACGCAAAAGTTTCGATAAAAAGAAAATATTTTCGGCATTATGCACTATTTTCAAAACTTGTCAGTGCTTTTGTGATATCAGGTATGTTGAAGAAATGAGGTTTTTAGAGGAGGTATAACATATTTAAAAGAAATTCCTATTATTGAGACCCGCGTTTGCATTTCCAACCAAAATAATTCACTTTTAAAAGCAGTAAGATGGAAACTCATTAAATACACCGGTGATGGCGCATATGCCACATACTATTTCGAGCGTTTGTAGCAGGTTCCGCCAAACACTGGGACCCAAAGTGGCACTATTCAATCTTTTGCTATTATTATCATTACATTAAAACAGTTTTCACACCCCAAACTACTCGATGAATCAAATGAGACGTATTTATAAAAGCTATAAGGCAATATTTGTGCAAGAGCTGCACAGTGCTACCTTAAAAGTGGAAGCAATAATTTGGTAGCAGTAAACAAAGTTTTCCCTCTGAGGGAGGGGAAATGCAGGGGAAAGCCCTTGCTTTTGCATCGGGAAAACTTTCCTTTGCTTCTGCTCCATTTGCAGGCCTATCTTTGCCGCGCTACAGTTTGAAAACGAATTTTAACATTCTAAAATGAACACCAGATTCATAAAATTTAGGAATTTCTGATTGTGCTGAACCTATTTTGACAGCCGTGTCGTGCTATACGACGTCTTGGGAGGGGTGATCTTTTTTAGGGCTTTCTCATGATGCCCGCTTGTTGAAAAAAATCCCCCATGCCGTTGTGACGTCATCGCATTCAATGTCAATTGGACCCCCCCCGATGACTCTGCCGTGCAAATTCAAGGTGTTGTCTCCTGTCACGTATATGTCAGAAATATTGCAGGGAGTAACACTTTTATACTATCTTGTGCAAAATTAGTCGTAAAAGAGTGATAGTTCTTTTTACCTGTCGGGTCGAGACCAATCATTACTTGTTCTGAAGGTTTTACCTAGCTGTTTTGTCTCTCTAGGATGAAAACATACGTGAAAATCCCTCACAAAACAGTACTTCGTATGGTCAAAACGTCCGAGGCCGGGGAAACCGGAGCTAGAAGCTTTACCAGACTCGGTGATTACACATCTGAGGTAGTTCTCAGCGAAATGCAGGAGATCGAGTGTTGACTTGATGAACTTCTAAGCTGGGGCTTTTGATGTATCCTATCACCTGGCTGTCTCTGTTCAAATCTATTTGAAGGGCATTATCTTTAATGCGTAATTGTTCATTATCATATGGAAAATGTTTGCGTTATTTTTCTGCCGCTTTACCCTCATCGCTTAGGTAAGCACCCTTGATTTTGATGTACTAATTATTAACAAACGAAGTAATTACTTCATCCCGACATGGCGTATCCCACATTGACTAAAACTGCATCCATTCTCGAGTTATATTTCCACGGTGCTCGCTTTTTGGAGGCCGTGGTGGAATCCGTTATGGGCGGCAGCGCCGTTGGCGCGGTCAACGCTTCCGTACGGTGTCGGTTACCACCGGCCTCGCACGCGTCGCTGCGGGCTATCAGGCGCCCGGCGGCGCGGCAAAGGTCCTTGGTCAGTATTACGCCCGCGGCGATTGTCCGCGCGAATGGGAGTGGCCTGCTGTGGATGATGTGGCAGCTCCGTTCCCAAGCTCGCCGACCCGGCGCCGCCGCACTGCTGCGGCGTAGAGTGCTCTAGTCTCTAACTGAGGCGGCGGCGTGGTCTTCAGCGTAATGAGGTGGATGGGATCAGGCGCAATAGCACTTCAGGATTAAAGAAAATGTATATTTTCGCACGTTCTTTGTGCCTTGTTGGAATGAACGAGGCTCGCCGGTGCCCCACCCTGTGTGTGGCGTCCCTGTGTCTGCCCAACTGCGCTGCTGCGGCTTACACGGTCGGATTATGTTGACTGTGCTGCCAATGCTTTATTGCTACTGCTGCGATTCGGATGTCAACAGGCGCGCTGGGGGTCGCTGATTTATGCACCCGGGTCTACCGGACTGCCAGTGATTTATTATGCTCAGCCAATACATGGAAGCTACTAAAATCCCGTTCCCAGATGCCAATGAAGATAGTTTCGCCCGTCTGACCTATCTTGGATAGATATTCGACTTAAGCGGACATTAACAATGCGGGCTGTTCTATCGATCTTTGCCGTGTCGACAGCCCCCGAAGTCTGTTCCGCCGCGCTTACACATTCGTGACCAGGACCCGGTCGATGCGTCAGTGACTTGAGCCGAAAGTTGAGTGTGATGTGTTCGTGGATCACGTGTGTACGTCTCAAGGTCGCCGCTACCGATGCGTGCGACGGTGGCGATGATTCTCTGCCTGCCAACTGGAAACGACTCCCCCGCCGCCATCGACACTGAGTTGGACCCCGCAGTGTCTGCATGGCTGATGGACTGGTGGCGAAGAATGGGTCGTTCCCTGCCCCCGGCCGACGGCCAGGACATGAATCAGGGCGAACTGGATGTTATCGGGTGGAATTTATCGTCGTATTTATGTCAGGGCTGGTGATAACGCTCGCTTCCAAAGGATTGGGCCCCAGTGGCGTCGTCAGGATCGGGGCTGAGGGGAGCATAATCGCGCCTTTGCACATCTCTCTCGCCTCTGAAGTCTATAAACGGCTGAACGCGACTTTGCGCGCATCTTCGGTCGCTAGACCAAAGCGACGAGCGACGAGGCCAAGGACGAAGCATAAAGACTTGGCCTCGTCGCTGGAGGCACTGGAGCTTTAGGGCGCGCGGTGGCCGTCCAGCGCTTATGACCCGTACAGGGCGGCCCAACAGGCGAACATTTCGGCTGCGAATAACGGAGGGAGCCGGCCGGGCCCCAGAATGCGGCGTTTGGCTGCGGCGAATCGGACCGCTGGAGCTGGGTGTCTGGGAGTCGCCGACTGTTTTCACTGAAGGGCAGGTCTCATCCTGCGGTGGCCTGAGTCCAGCGTTCTGTCTCATTTTGTACTGTCTGAGACTTCGCCGAATGCAGTGTGCCGCGTTGTGTTGTGAGGGTAAAGTACGTGCTTGATCCGTGACAAGCTATGTTAGTAAAATACTATTGATCGCACTGTGAAGATGCTCTGTCTTTTATTGAAGAATGTGAAGCTGCTGGCAGAAGAAATTTGATGATGATGAGGTGACGCTGCTGCCCTCGGTTTTGATTGATCGATTGGCAGAATTTATTTTCTTGTATTTTGTGGTATGCGGGGGCTGATGACAATAGCCTAACTGGTCCAAGTCCGATGTCGAAGTTGAACAAGAGAGAAAAACTGGTATCCGTCCGTCACAGGACAGTAAGGCATTGGTAAGAAAGCATATGGATAAAAGCTAGAGCAAAATAAAAGCGAACCACTTGAACATTTTTGGGAAGGCCTGGTAGCGTTAAGGACAGGAATGCTTCTCGGTGAGGGTGACCTCAGGCACTGCACTGAATCCGATACGAGTGATGACTATGGGGAAATCTAGGTGGTTATGTCTATAGATGAATATAGTAATATATCAACATACAATATTAAAATTAATAAACAACATTAATATATAAATATATTAATATATCAACATGTTTCGAAATAGTTACAAAGCACATCCTAACTATAAAGATAATGGTGTCGGAGACATGATGGTGCGCCGCTGCTGACTTCCTGTGGTGCCACTTCTTGTCGCCGGTTTGAAAGGATTCGACAGGAGCAAATGTCCTACACTTTGCCCAGGAGGGTTGGAAGGGGGCTTCACTCTGGTCGGTCGCTCGGAAGCCGACATGCTGACGAGTATTCCACTGCATCCCCCCTTGCACCTGGCTGCACCTTGCTCCCTCTCACTTACCAAACGATTGATAATGCTGACAGACCTTCTGCAAATGTCATACTATCTAGGATTTGGAAAAAACATCCCTAATGTTTGACTGAAGCATTGTAATGGTTTTAGCCTAACTAATGCAGTCCGTGACTTTCTCAGATGACCCCTCGGAATTGGAGCTTTTGAAAGCTAAATTTCGGTCAGTGGTTCATGCCAGTATGTCGCTTCGCAAATGAAGGTATGTACATGCGTTATAAAGTATAAACTGCTCGACCGCGATAAGTTTTGTATTGTTGCTGAAAACAGAACGAATGCGCGGGAACTATTTTCAAGTTGCGGGGTAAAGGTGTTCGCCGCAGGTGGGGTCAGAGGTGATTCAGCCACGTCTTTCCATCTAAAAGTCATCTGACTTTCACACCTCTGCTTCAAAACAAAACTTTTGAGAAGCGGGGTCGATAGGTAGCAGGGAGCTGAATCCGAAAAACATTGGTTTGGAATGTACAGTTTTAAATCGAAGTTACTAGGCGACCAGAAAAAAATCACCAGCCACCTCCGTCCCTGCTGCCCTCTGCCCGATAATGACGGTGATCTGGGAGTTACGACGGTAACGGGGACGCTGATCCTACTCTTGTTGCTATACTTGGACAAGCAAATGTTTGTGGAATGCCGGAACTCTTCGGCAGATATACTTTAACCCCGGGCATCATGCCCCAAGGTTTTCCGGGATAGCAAAAACGAGGCGCAGCACCGCGGTGAGGCCACCTCCACGCATCATTTCCCATCATCCCTGGAATTTTACCCCGGGTCACCAAGGTCAGGTCACCAGAAGAGGTCAACCAAGGTCACCTCACTTCAAATTTAGGGTTCGAGAGCACATTTCAAAGTCGATCGATTTGAAATTTCCACACTGTATGACCCTCCAGGGCTACAAGGTGTATATCCGGGATTTTCGATTTCGTGCCCGAGGTCAGGTCACGAGGCGACCCCCCATTAGAAAAGCATGGGAAAACCTGCTTCATGATATAAAACTACAAAAATGATTCAAATACCAGACTGCTCAGAACAGCGTTTTGGACATCCTTCACGGATCCCAGGGTCATATTTACCCTTGACTTTCCAAGGTCATCAAGGTCACCAGAGGTCAAAAACAGCATTACAATAACTTTACCAATAACAGAGCGGAAACAAACACCATCGTGTTTGTCTTGTCACGGCTTCATTAAACGGCAGGTCACTTCGACCTTCGTACCCAGGTCATATTAGGTCACGAGGTTACCTCTGGAGGTCAAACCACTGGCGGGAGGTCTTACGTTCCACATAGCGAAAAATACTGGCAATTTCCTATCAAATGAACTTTACCAGGCCCAATACTCTAATGACATAAGAGTTAGACCAGTTTGCTTAATCATTGCATATTTGGTGAAAATAGCCAATCTGACCAATTTGGCCTCTGGAGGTCAAACCATGACCTGAGCACTAAAACATGAAGTAATTTCTACTAATTACGCGAGCTTCAATGCACTTCAGATTTGCGCAACGCCCATATTTTCGGAGTTAGAGGGCATCGATGCCCCCGGTGGCGAGGTGGCGCCGGGCCCCCGGTGGGGCGCGGGTTAAGTTGTCTGTAGAAGGTGGTAGAAACGGAATCGGAATCGCTTTTCCAGCACCCTCCAAATAATGGGTGTTTTTTCATTGTGGCAGATATTTTCCTTCATTTCCCGTCACCTCTGTACGCTCGACCGAAAACTCTTGTGCGAGTATTTGGCTGCATCTCCCCTGTCAGTTCCAGGCCCTGTTGAACTATTTTGCTGCCCCTCCGAAGAAAATAGCGCCTCTCAGACAAAACCCGAAATATGTTACTTCCCATGGACACTTTAAATATCTACCCCTGCTGGGATTCAAACCTAAAATAGGCGTAGAGGACGTGAATCTTACAATCCTAGCAAGCATCCACAGACCTCAGGTCAGGAACCCAGCCAGAGCTTCAGTATGGGGGTGCCCCGCTTCTGATGGACACTGATAAAAAGGGCACTTCGTCGTGTCTTCAAAAGGCACGCTTGGCGAGGACGATGTAGCTGTCAGAATAACTAGGCTCCCAAGTAATCCAGCACTCTAGCTGAGCTTTTTGGAAATTAACCCGCGCCCCACCGGGGGTCCAGCGCCACCTTCGCCCCACTGGGGGGACATCGATGCCCCCCTCTAACTCCGAAAATATGGGCGTTAGCGCAAATCTGTGAAGTTCAATAGAAAGCTCGCGTGAATTCAGTAAGAAATTACTTCACTTGTTTTAGTGCTCAGGTCAATGGTTTGATCTCCACAGGTCGAATTAGGTTAAGATCGGCTATTTTCACTCAAATATGCAATGCTTAAGCAAACTGGCCTTAACTCTTATGCCATTAGAACTATTGAGGACTGGTAAAGTACATTTGATAGGAAATTGTCAGTCCTTTTTGCGCTATGTGAAACGTAAAGACCTCCCGCCAGTGGTTTGACCTCCAGAGGTCACTTCGTGACCTAAGATGACCTGAGGTCACGAAAGGTCAGAAAGTGACCTTGCCGTATATCAAATGAAAGCCAGTGACGAGACAAACACGATGGTGTTTGTTTCAGCGCTCTAGCTTAATCAGGCCAAAAGTGTATTTTTAAAATACTGTTTTTGACCCCTGGTGACCTTGGATGACCTTGGAGAGGTAAAAGGGCAAATATGGCCCCCGGAATCCGTGAACGGGTGTCCAAGAACGCTTTTCTGATCAAGCTGAGCATTTTCAATCGCTTTTGTGACTCTTAGATCATAAGACAGCTTTTCACCATGCTTTTTCAAAGGGGGAGGTCACCTTGTGACCTGACCTCAGAGCACGAAATCGAAAAATCCCGGATATACACCTTGTAGACCCTGGAGGGGCCATAACGTGTAGGAAGCTTAAAATTGATCGACTTCGAAATGTAGCTCTTACAGAGCTCTAAATTTAAAGTGAGGTGACCTTGGTTGACCTCGTCTGGTGACCTGACCTTGGGTGACCGGGGTAAAAAATTTCAGGGGTGGTAGGAAAATGATGCAGTGAGAGGTAGAGCTCTCAACCGCGGTGCTGCGCCTCTTCGTTTTTCTGTTATTCGGGAAAAACCTTAGAGGGGGCATCGATGGCCCCCGTAGGGCAAGGGTTAAATGATCTGTTTCGCCATTCTGTGATGCAGATGCGTATTTATATCAGGTGCATTAGTGGATCCCGGGGTGTTTTCCACTTTGTGCGAGCTAATGTATTGGTAATGGATTCAAAATTATACAGGGGAGGTCAGATGGCCAAGAGGAAGTACGATCGCCAGCGAGCGAACCCCAGCCGCTTCCATATCGGGCATCTAGACTCCTTTCAAAGGGGATGACTAAAAACAAGATTCTCCTGATCACCCCAGTGACACTCAGTTGGCTCAGAGGGACCGCGTTCACCTCCAATCTAAGAGATGCACTGACTAGGACAAGGTAAGCAGTAAGGCACCAGGAGCCCACAATTGACACACCAGAAAACGTTGTGTGTTTCTGATGCGGATGAGGTGCTCCGGCTGCCGCGGGAGGAGGGAGCGAGGCAGAGCAGTGATAGTCACAACTGATCCACGGCATTCAGCTTCAACCATCAACGGCCACTTCTGACGCAAGGACACGCGTACACTGTGTACATTGTACAGTCCACAACGAAAGTGGTTGTGGATCTCAGCTCGCTGGAACTTGGTTAGATATCCACCGAACCAACTTTATCTGATGTTGCTACCACCCCGTGCGTATGTGCCAGATATAATGCAAGCAATAACACCTCCGAATTTTATGGTGTAGGTGTAGATGTTGAACGTGTTAAAATTGGGGATGGTGAGCCGATATTTCCTCGTTACTTTGATTGTGGCCTGTGCGAGGGTGCAGGCTACCGCCCTCAAACCTCATCGAATCATGTATAATATAACCATGTCAGTTCAAATGGAAAAATGACCTGACTTCAAGCTAGGTCTGGGTCACATGGCCTGTTCAATGTCAAGATCTATCTCAATGTGGTGCGAAGTTATTGGCAAAGTAATCACTGTATGCTCATGTGACCTCACATGACCTTTGAATGGTAAAATGCTGATGAACTCAAATTAATGGTCAAGATGGTGGTAAGAACACATGGTTTGCTAATTTGCATTTCGATCTATCAAATATTTACTAAGAGTATTTACATTTTCCACTATATACTTATAATGGGCTGAAGCAAAAACAAGCCCATGTAAGTCAACAGTTTTGGCAATTTCGAGACATCAGATTTGTAGACGGCCCCAATGACCTCGTTATATTTCTATTGTTTGGAACTGATCATTTGCCAGATGCTCCTTGGGCGTCGCTTCAAACTCGTGATTTTGGGTTTTGAGGTTGAGCGCTTGACCTTGATTAAAGGGAGTGTGGCGCCTTCACAACGTGATTTTAACTGAGATAGCCAAGTTGTAAAGCAAGTCGGAAAACCCGGTACTCGATATTTCATTTGTCTTAGAACTCGATATTTCCGTAGAAAAAAAGCTAAAACCTACCTGACACTAGCCCCCATCAGCCCGTCGCCGGGCGGCAATTGTTGGGAGCTGCTGGTGTGACGACATATGCTGACGTCACGATGAGCATCAGCCAATCGAAGCCCTTGAAGTGTTTCAAGTATGGTAGTGGTTGCCAGATCGTGACATCATCCACAGGCTGAAATTTATTTCTTTTTCTAGAGGAGTATTTTTAAAACAAAATATTGAGCTTATTGTACATTTTTCAGGGAAATCATGAGTGGTTTCATTATGTTTTGGCTAAAAGTACGCCTAATTTCACTAAATTCCAGGATTGGACCAAGGTGCCACATTCCCTTTAACTCTGACCTGACATAATCTGAACTAAACAATGAGTTCACGTGCATGAAACCAATTGAGAATGAGGTACTGTAAGTTACGTTGTGCTGCGTTTCTTCGTTTTTTTGCGTTATTTGGGAAAATCCTGCAGTGGGCGAATTTCGGCCTCCCAGTGGGACGTGTTTTAAACATAGGAAAACGGAAGGATAGAGTTATGCTCAGAGTTATTGTATTCTTTGACAGTCATCTCTGAAAATGTTGTCCCATAACATGCCCATCGATGGAGCAAATACGGATATCATACAATGCTTGGGTACACTGTGCTTGTATCAGTTATTGAGAAATGTCATTTATCAATTTTGAGAAAAAATATGCCTCCAATTTTTTCACAACGGGATGCCAACAACCCGAATTTAATTTTCCAAAGATAAAATATATTACATTTTAATGTCATTATCAAATCATGTGACCTGACCCTAGGGGACTGGTATTTTTATAAATTTATACGTTTTTAGGTTTGTAAATTTAGATGTCATAAAATTTGCATTTAGTTCTCCACTATTCCAAGCATTGATGATTTTACATAGTTATCATGGTTAGTCTTGAATATGAATTGAAAAAACAACTTTGAAGACTATTGGAAAAGTAAGTTTTTTAGTTAGTTTCAAAAACTGCCTGAGGCCATAACTCAAAAACCACTGGATGGACGGAACAAAAAACTTCAGCGTTAATCTACGCCCTGGACAATCCCTGTAACAAACTTCAATCAAAATCTGAGATGTGGGGTGTTATCGCTTGGTTGATTTGTCGTGAAATGCCCCAGGTGCCAAAATTCCAGTGCATAGTGGCAGATACAAGTGGGGCTAGGGGGCTCAAGACTCCCCCCCACCCATATCTGAGTGCCTATAGTTCATGCATAGGCGGAGGCTGATCCTAGGCGATGGCAGGGGAGGCTCGAGCCCACTTAGATGTTGCCCGGGCTCCGCCACTGCAATGAATGTATCAATGTCAGCGGTCAAGGCCACTCAGAACCAGGGGGCACGTGCTCCCTGTGATCTTGACCGAAATGGTATACACTCCACAGGTTTTGCCCTATGGTTCCCCTCAATCGGGGAGATTGTGGATCCTTCAATGCAAATAATTCAATGCACCCTTCTCAAATTAATTGTATTATGTTTAGTATATCTACCATGTTATAATCTGCGGTCACCAATTGCATTACCAGCTCACTGTACCGAGGCTTCTCACTTTTTGTTGTCTGAGAATATTACCTACCAGGGCAGTTGAATAACGGGTACTTCAAAGTTTTGTACCCAAGGTGATCCGAATCATAGTTTAGTTCCAGTTTTAGTATAACATACTAGGAATATGCTAGAAATCAGAATAGTCTAGTACACTCCGATAAGATAAACACAAACGGCCGCAGCTTGTGACTGTGTTATTTGTTTGTACCCAAAACATGGAGGTGGTAGGTACGATAGAATATTTGATTGTTGTCAATATTGTTATGGTCCATTCATTCTCTTTGAATGTAGCTTCTGCCGGGCTCCGAGCCCGTGCCCGTCTGGGTGTAATTTAGAGCGCTCGCGCCGTCGGCGGTCACGGTTTCGGGGCTTGGCGCCTCCGTTTGTAATTTTTATTTGTCCACCTCAGTCGGCACGGCTTGTTTTAGGGTCGCTGTATGTTTCATGTAGGGAAGAGTGCCCATATTGCGCCACCTTAAGCAAGATGGCTCGTTACTTGGAAACGATTAATGGCGGAGGGTTGGTATTTATACACTATTTTCCTGAAACATTTTACTAGCTTTTTTGGGCCCAACAATGTCCTAAATTTATCATTCACGCCCGCAATTTTCGATAGCGCGATGCTGCAAAGAGTGCATTTTCAAAACTTGTTCGACAAATCGCCGTGTAGGCGCAATTAGATTCAAATGCGCCCACCTAATTTGCATGCATTTCAATGGATTGAAAAATAGGTCTGCGAGTTAAAATTACTACATATCGCCGTTTAAGCCCGTGTAGCCCAAAATCCCTTCCAACAGGGTGAGGTTGGCGACGCCGTATGACCCGGCAGTGGTGCGTCGTTAAACCCCAACAATTATTATAAGCCCGTAAAGAGTCATTTCATACAATTTTGATGAATTAACCTTGTTCAAAACTGTTTTATCATTCTCACTGGCAATGGCGGATCCAGGGGGAATCGGGCAATTGCCCCTCCCCACCCCAAAACCCTCCGTTGCCCCCTTTGCCTCCCAAATTTCTTAAAAACAATGTTTTTCACGATTTTGGGTTCCGTTGCCCCCCACACCTTCAGGCTGGATCCGACCCTGCTCAGTGGTGCTAAAAAATTACTAATCAGTCTTCCACAATATCCCTGCGACTTTACCTTTCTTACATACTTCGTCAAAGAATGTTTAAAAACGTAAGCAACGTTAAAACGAATGTTCTGTTACACAGTTGTCCCGAACAGGAAAATGCCGGTGAGCCCTGCTCTGAATCCCTCTGCGATCTGAAGGTCACCAATCTCTGCCACCAACCTACCAAGGGGGCTGGAACTTTTATGCATCAAATTGATTACGAAGCTTTGGGATGCTGGAAAGATAAGAACAACAGTTTTACTCAGGGAAGAAAGTTGTCAAACTTTTCATGCCACATCGTCATATTTGGGAGTTCAGTGCACGCCGACAACGGAGGTCATTTGGCGCCCATTTTCATGCTACAGAAGAGAGTCCACATGGAATTCTGTAATTACATACGCGGATCCAGGATTGCCGATCGGGGGTGGCGCTATCCGGACCAGGGGCGCCACTTTTGACCGGCAAAATCTATTAGGTGGGCGCCAAATCCTATCGGTGGGCGCTGATTTTCACATCCTGGGGGAAGCGACATTTCAGGGAGTGCCATCGACCTTTCAGGGGGCGCCGAGGATCGATCGGGGAAGGGGGGGGACGTGCACCCCTTTGCCCCCCTGGATCCGCCTGTGTGTAATTACGAGGAGAAATCTTATTTCTCAGCTGGTGATGAGGATTTTTCACGGAGATTCATCGGATGCAGCAACATTACTTCTTCAGATATGCATGTGATGTTAAAATGCGCCCACCTTATTGTAATTGCGCCCACGGGCGCATTTACCTATGGCGCATTTGAAAATATGCGGCTTTTACACCCGAAATGGTCTCGAGCGCGACACTTAAGGTAAATCCGTCGTGTAAAACCTTCAAATAAAAGTTAAATAAACATAGGGGCTGGGAATGCCGTCCCCCTATCCTAGACCAAACCTAATTCTGATTTTTAGGCTTTAAGGAATGCTATTTTGGATAAGAAATCAGTATTTTTAGGGAGATACGATTTCGCGCGGAGCACATCCTTACCATGTGTGTGATGACACCGGAAAGAACGTTTTTGTAGAGGTGGGCACACTTCTTAAGCAACGGTTGGTACTTAAACCTAATAGCCTGCTCAGTACAGGGGGAGGGTGCATTTATCTCAGGGGCGCAATTGCCTAATCTTCCCCTACCGCCGTAGTGTGAATATACGTCTATGGTTGTAATGTTTTCGAAGGAGCCCATATGTTATTCGTGTAATTTATGTAGTTGTGTCATGTAGTTAGTGAGCGGAGGTGCGACGTCGGCCAATAGCGGCACGTGACCGGTAAATACGACTGCGTAGCGGGCATAGGCGGATCCAGGATCTCAGATCAGAGGGGGCACCTTGCGTGGTAGGATCTGGACCAAGTGGATGCCACTTTGGGTTGACAAAACCTATCAGGTGGACGCCAAATTCTATCACGGGGCGCCGTTTTCGAATTAAGGAAGGGGAGCTATATTTCAGGGGGCGCCATCGACCCTTCAGAGGAGCACCGTGACCATTTGAAGGATCGCCAAGGTTAATGGGGGAGGCACCTACCCCCTACCCACTGGATCCCAAGATCCGCCTATGGTACCGGGCCGGTAGTGCACTACAGCACACCCATGGGCATGCTGTAGATGAAGACATTTGCCACGCCGGCTGATGTAGGGGTGCGCTACCAGTGAGCTCTGCTGCAATATCGGCTGGCAGCTGCCAGCAACTCTAGGGTTGTGTTACTTGTGAGAATTGGTATGGTGTCGGCTAGTATGGGAAAAATATCGCGAAACAATGCCAGTTGACTAACAGTGGTTACAATACAGCCACTTGGGGGGACCATGGCAGGGGCAGATCCAGCATTTCTTCGAAAGGGGTCGGGCTTTCCACGAGCCCCCGCTCGGGGTCCTCATTTTTCATTTATGGAGGGTGCAACCTTTGAACAAGTCATCTCTTAGATGTGGTTTTATGCGTACTTATACAATAAAGTTTGGTACTTTCGGGGGACACCAGATTAGCTATTGCATGGGGACCCGAGACCAATGTCCATGGAGTTTGGACTTCCTGAATGTTCCTTGGAAACGCCCATCGAACATAAAAGGAGCCCTCTGCGGAGGGCCTTTTGCCGTCCTCAAGCCCAGGCTAAGGGTGCGAGGTCGCCCCATCGCCACCCATCCCCTTGGATCCGACCCTGGAACATGACTGTATTTACCCCCGGATCCGCCTCTGCATTAGGTAGAAGCTTCCTTGAGAGCTAACAGTATGAAGGGTGCATAGTTTCATGAACGTTCAGCGAATACATTGTGTTTTGCACTTTCAGATTATATGTAAAGTTTAGCCGCTCCTAGGATTCGAACCCACGCCTGAAAATGGGACTAAGACATGGGTCCGGCTTTTGTCGTCTAGCTCGCTGCGTAATATCACGGCTGGCGGTTTTGACCCAGGAAATGAAAATGAAATTTTTGGCTTTCATTTGAATGGCTTTTTATGTACCGCCGCAGTGTCTAAGACCTCCTCCCGAGCCTCTAGATTGCAAGCTTTTAACATGTGTTTCCTACGGACTAGTCGAAAATGTCAGCCTTTTAGTAGGAAAAACTTTGAGCCCCCCCCGGTTGCCTACTACCTGCATTGGTATGCACAAGGTTCGGGCTGAGGGTTAGACCAAGTCGTCTGAAAATAATTTCCGATTTCGGATTAAGGGTAGTGATTTTATTATGTCATGATATGTTGCAAACATGATGCAAGCAAAACAAATCCGATGAATCTACGTTTAATGGGCGCGGAACGGCCTTTTCTGAAGGCATGTTTTCAGCAGGACGGCGTTGAAGTCTCCATTGACTTCACAATGCATTGTTGTCAGTATCCTTGCAGCACGGTAACTTGGTTACGAACATCAAAACGTCGGATCTATTTGTAGCTAGGCGGATGCACTGGATACCCGGGCAGCTGCTGAGAGGCCAAGGCACCCTCTGGCCCTCTCCTGGTCACCTCCTTGCATTGAAGATAGGGGATTTCTTGAGTTTTGAACCTTAACAACTTTGGCAATTGTTGACGTTTAGGGAATGTGGCACCTTGGTCGAATCCTGGAATTTAGTGTAATTAGGGGTACTTTTAGCCAAAAATCATGGAACCATCACTGATTTCTCTGAAAAATGTACAATAAGCTCAATATTTTGATTTTAAAATGCGCCTCTATGGAAAAATAAATATCTGCCTGTGGATGATGTCATGATCTGGTAACCACTACCATATTCAATAGGCTTCAAGGGCTTCGATTAGCTGATACTCACCGTAATGTCAGCATATGTCGTCACACCAACAACTGACAACTGTGGCCTGCTGCTCAGGGTGCATGAGGTGTACATTTCAGGTAGGTTTTAGCTTTCATCTACGGAAGCTTCGAGTTTCAATTGAGCACCGGGCTTTCCGGCATGCTTTACAACTTGGAAATCTCAGTCAAAATCACGTTATAAAGGTGCCACATTCCGTTTAACAACGCACCAACCTTTTGGATTATGCGGTGTAGCCAACTCTCATCCTGTTGGGGAGGGATAGTCAGGTTGTTCTCATTCACTGTCCCTGACCGGGATTGGAACCCGGAACCTATGGTGCAGGACACAGATATGCTGCCTACTGCAACACAGCACCCCCCTCCACCCTTAATAACTTTGGCTTGTCAGCTGGTTGAGCTTTTTCTCTAGTTGAGCACCTACTCAGATTTGGGTCTGGTTACGAGCGTGGTTTGTTTGTGAGACCTTGGAGTAAGACAGTGTAGTAATGTAATAATCACATGATCGGACTGGAGGCTATAGGTATGCTATCCTGTGCTCACTCTGAGCCTTCCTGCGGAGGAGATCAAGATGTTGCAGACTACTTCTATGGAAGTTGTTGACTTACTCGTTCATGGTCAGGGCGTGGAACTGTGTGTGAAGGAGGTAATGGCCGACTCCGAGGCTGTGTTCGGATACGACAGGAAGGACGGGCTCATCAGGGCTAGGCTTACTCACAGGCAGATGACCGGCAAAGTGAGGCCCGAGAAAGACCACGCAATGGTATGCTTATAGGAAAAAATGGATAACAAGTAAAGCTCATGTCTAATGTACTACGGAATCGATGTGTATTGTGTAATGTGACCTATTGGAGTACCAGGTCATCTGCAAATATATGATGGTTATTAAGACATGCTCACAGCATTAAGCTTGCGTCAAACAAATAAATACGGCAAACAAATAGAATTAGTCCTCAATCCAGTTTCTTTCAGAACCGTGTGTCCCAAAATGCTCAAGACGCAGGATAGCATACCTACAGCCTCCAGTCTGATCATGTGATTATTACATTACTACACTGTCTTACTCCAAGGTCTCACATACAAATCACGCTCGTAGCCAGACCCAAATCTGAGTAGGTGCTCAACTAGAGAAAACGCTCAACCAACTGACCAGCCAAAGTTATTAAGGGTGGAGGGGAGGGGTGCTGTGTTGCAGTAGGCAGCACATTTGTGTCCTGCACCACAGGTTCCGGGTTCCAATCCCGGTCAGGGACAGTGAATGAGAACAACCTGACTATTCCTCCCAACAGGATGAGAGTTGGCTACACCGTATAATCCAAAAGGTTGGTGTGTTGTTAAAGGAAATGTGGCACCTTTATAACGTGCCTTGACTGAGATAGCCAAGTTGTAGAGCATGCCGGAAAACCCGGTACTCAATATCTCATTTGTCTCGAAACTCGAAGCTTCCGCAGATAAAAGCTGAAACCTACCTGAAATGTACCCCTCATGTACCATGAGAAGCAGGCCACAGTTGTCAGTTGTTGGTGTGACGACATATGCTGACGTCACGGTGAGTATCAGCCAATCGAAGCTCTTGAAGCCTATTGAGTATGGTAGTGGTTACCAGATAATGCATCATCCACAGGCAGATATTTATTTTCCTATGGAGGTGCATTTGAAAATAAAAACTTTGAGCTTATTGTACATTTTTCAGAGAAATCAGGGATGTTTCCATGATTTTCGGCTAAAAGTACTCCTAGTTACACTAAATTCCAGGATTCGACCAAGGTGCCACATTCCCTTTAAACGTCAACAATTCCCAAAGTTGTTAAGGTTCAAAACTCGGGAAATCCCCTATCTTCAATACAAGGGGTGACCAGGAGGGGGCCAGAGGGTGCCTTGGCCTCTCAGCAGCTGCCCGGGTATCCAGTGCATCCGCCTAGCTACAAATAGATCCGACGTGTTGATGTTCGTAACCAAGTTACCGTGCTGCAAGGATACTGACAACAATGCATTGTGAAGTCAATGGAGACTTCAACGTCGTCCTACTGAAAACATGCCTTCAGAAAAGGCCGTTCCGCGCCCATTAAACGTAGATTCATCGAATTTTTTTGCTTGCATCATGTTTGCAACATATCATGACATAATAAAATCACTACTCCTAATCCGAAAACGGAAATTATTTTCTGACGACTTGGTCTACTGAGGGTGGAAGTTGGGAGGTGGAGAGGGGACTGTCCCAATCGGAAAGTGGGAGGGAATAGCCGCGCCCCCACTTCCCCCGCGGTTCCTATGTCTCTGACTCAGAATTTAAAACGCCATGTGCTCCGTTACGATCCGCCTAGGCAAACAATAGGCTGCTAATCCGGGCAGTGACGCGACGTCTGTGGCAGGCAGGTTTAGTACGCCGGGCGGAACGGGGATGTCCCGGCCCGCACTCACATAAAAGTGATCAAAGTGAATTTACCCGATGGACTATGTTCGACACACCTGGATGTACCTGTGACCTTCAGACATGGACCTCATGAAGGACAAAAGGTGTAAACTGTTTCTAATACGGTTTGGAAGCGGCAGCTTTCTGCTTCAGCTTGGCTGAGATAGTTAGCGAGCAGTTAGTGTCAGTCATATATGTAGGCCTAACGAAGCCGTTCAGTGGCTGGCCATTCTGTGGCGCTGGCACCGTCCGGCTGCCGCTATCAAAGTCAACCGGGCAGAAACAAGCGCACTGTTTGCTGCGCGCCGCTGGCAGCCGCCGCTGCGGTCGCCATGGAGACGGCACGCAGTCAACTGAGTGACGCGGCCGTCAGCGGCAGCGCTGCCTGGCCGGCCCGGTCTCCAGATCACGCCGCCAATTTAAAACTGTCGCCGCTCCCGCCAGAAACATCCACAGACGGCCCACGGCGCAGACTGTGGCCGGCTTCACTGCCGCCCATTTCCTTCCAGGCGGCGCTGCCAGATCCACCGGGGCAGGGGCAAAAGACTGTTCCCGCTTAAAATAATCCAATTCGCCTGATTTTATATTTTTAAAACCAGGTTTTTATCATTTTTTGTCCCGTTGCCTCCCCTAGCATATCAACCAGTGTAGATCCACCGCTGCCTGGAACTTCTACTCGGAGACTACCGCGGCAGCGGCGCCTCTGGCATTCGCGCGTTTTTTGTTGACTGCTTTTTCAGGGAGCTATTATCGGGAGTTTCTCGTTATCCAGAGCGTCTTTGGTGAAAATCCCCGCTGCACTTCAGCGGACGTTTTTCAAGAAGTCGCAGGTGTTGGAACTGTGCTGCGACTGACAGTAAGTGAAGCAACAAGTCAAAAAGCCACTGTGGGTCGTGGAAAATCTGTGAACATGGCTTTTTTCACTACACGAACATTGGAGCGGCTGAGTGTTGAGGAGATGATAATGGGTACCGGGATATACCGAAAATTGGTCATTTGTGTATGAATTTTGGTTGTTTTCTTCCTATCGCCGACCTGCGGTCATTTCAATTCTGGTTTCTTGTCATTTTGATTTTAAAACAGGTGAAAAACACAAGTTCATTATTTTGTAGAGGAGTGGAATTGTGGTCAAAATCGAAGTCAGTAACCTCATAGTGATTGCTTTATGACTTCTATCCTAGTCCGAAACTTCACGTTTAATCTTCAGGCTTTGTGTAGTGCTTTAAGCCACTTTGCAGGAGTAGCCAGACCTCTGGCTCGTATGACCGGATTGGACTCCATTTGTTTACCTTAGCACTGCTACTGCGCCGGTCTCCGTGAGCTTAGCTGCCAGTTGCATGTTATTGAAGCAACTTCAGCGCACAACTTTTCGCGCAACTTCTCTGCCGGCAATGTAACTTGAGAGCTGAGTCTAAAAAGCTTTGATGTTTTGTTTTCTACGCTGGAATTGCGCGTAGTTGAGTGTCTTTTCTAGGCTGCGGCGTAGCATCGGGCCGTTGGGTGCTCTATCTGGGGGCGGTTTGAAGCCTGCAGCGGAGGCAGCTGTGGCCCCGTGCTGAAGCCCGTCGGGTTCAGCTGGGGCTGTGTGAAGAGGAGCCGGCGCTGCCGCCGCCTGCCCGCGGGGGACGGCGGCTGGTCTGTGCAGGGCGGGGTAGAGATGAACTGAGGCCGGCCCAGCGGCGCCGTCTGGTCAGAGGATCAGACGCTGCTGTGACGGACAACGAAGCGACATTGTTCAATGGCGCCGCCGGTGGGTGCAATATCGACGCGGGTGCCGTAATATGATCAGAGGGAACCGCTGTTTCCGAACATAATGAATTAATGTGGTTGCCGTCTGATATTTGTGGACGGACAATGGCGGCCTGGCGGAATACATCCGCTGAGACCTCGTTGGGTATCTGTCATCGGAGTAGTATTCGCTGAATCGGTCAGACGGGTGCTGTCTCTGGGGTGGTAGTTATACGAGCTTGATGTTACAGCCCCGCTACAGAGGTAAAAAAAATGGTGATCGGGTCGATGGAGAACATCTTGGACCTTAATCGTGCTTCTTGATCTGCCCTGCGCATATATCAGAGGGAGGTTGCCTGCAAAGCTGTAGGTACTTCTCGGAACCTTATGACTTCCGGTAACCTGTGCATTATGTTTGTAGTGTGGGGAGAAAATAACCAAAATGATATAACGTTTTAAAGGATGTTTCTTTTAATATGGAGTTTTTAAAACAGGTTTTCCACTGACAGGTTTGCGCTGGTGGTACAGGTATATTTATTTACCCCGGATACATGGGTAGTCCGTTCGGGGAACAAACTTCAGCATTACGCGCTATTCATGGACGTCGTACTCGAGCAAGACGAAATATGGCGCGGCCCAGACAAAATTTGATGATGCAAAATGGACCTTGGTAAAAAGCAAATGTCATTTTATTTAAATGAGACATTTATGTAAGCGCCTTAAACTTCTTTTCTTTCTTTATTTGCAAAGTCAAAGAATTGATATTCGCAATTCCTTTGCTTACTATACCTAGGCACGGACTAAGCTCAAAGTCCTAGAAAGGGACCGAGACCGAGTGTCAAAAACGCACCAGACACCCGGATACCTGAGTCGATTTATCCGTTGCCGTGGTCGGTAGGAAAATAGTGGGTACTGGGGCTGCTCATATATCTAGGATGATATTTATGTGGCAAGCAAAGAGGTTATCGCCCGCTCGTCCAATCCCCAGTTATGCTGTTTATCGGTTTATAGGGTTTTTCCTTGGCCGCGATATCCGTCCTCCTCCATGGAGCCGGATAACGCATTTCTTTAGGTTTCCGTCTGAATTCGCTAATGACTGTCGAAGGTTCGCCATCAGGGAAATCGATGGGTGGAGCTAGTTGGTTTGGTCTTCTCCCAGTATCAGTAGTAGATATATGTAATGGAAGGTGGAAAATTTCCGTTCCCAAAAACTGGCTGATTTTCAGGAAAAAGCTTAAGCGCTCCTATGCAATTTCGGCCGGTTTTCCCGTAAACGTTGTGTCTACATCCGCCTCTGCGCCAGGTTACTTAACCGAATTGTGCCAAGGAACGCCCCCGTTTTCACTGATATTGTTCAGTGGCTCATGTGGCTCTGGCTCTTGTGTCCAGGAACACCAACGCTAACACGCTATCCGTAAATCATCTTGCTCTTCCGGCAGCGTTGCCTGACGCCAAGGTTTGAGATTAGCCAAGGACTGGGCCGTGTCTGGGCCCCGTTTGACAGCACTACTGACGCATTCCACGGAAGCGCCGAGTCTTGTAATCGACGGGTTTTGGTAGAAGACCTGCTATAGGTCTCCTGCTGCATTGCTCATGCTTCAGCCGTGTCACTGGACGCACCGCCTGAACTACGATTTGTTACCTCTGCCCCACCTTGCCAAATGCCGATTGTTTCACATAAACTGCCCTCCAGAGTAGCATAATACCTTTGATGATGCGCCAGATGCGAAGTCGAGGCGTGCGAGGAACGCCACATACACGACGGCTGACGATGCCTGCCACGCCACTAGATTTTCCTCATTGCCGCCACTTTTCGTCTGCAGTGAATCAGAACGTGGTCATTAAAAACGCGGTTTGTAATGAAGTCCGAAATTTGTGAGTGGCCTTCGCCGCCGTGCGAGGAGGTTGGCTGCATCAGTAGCGCACTGGCTAGCTGTCGTCTGGGCCTACCAACGGGGAGCCAAAGAGTAGTGTGCAGCTTCGTCTTCAGTGCTGCACGGCCTGCTTAGGCAAGGGCGTCATCACGCGTTCTTCAGGGGAGGCCGGGCCCAGCGGCCCCTTGCCGGCTGGACCCTTCTGTCCATCTGTTGCTATGTTAGATCGGCGCTATCGGAAAGTGGAACACGTATCGTCCTAAACACGGCTGCAATATCATAAAACATGGTTAAAAGTTGTTGTGTTGTCCTAAAAGACATATTTTTAACGATATTCTCAGCCAAAAGTGGAGGTCCACTCCCACCTCTCCGAGAGCGGAATCCCTGCTCTCATCTGCTGGCCGGCCCCCGGCTGGTGACGCCTCTGTGCCTGGGTTACGTCAGGAGAGGACTGGACTACTCCGGGAATGATGTCGAGTTCTGATGCGCCCAGAACTGGTTTATTGTATGCAGCGTGTTTCAAAATTGATTACCTTGTACCTTTTCCTTATGCGAGGTCTCGTTCATCGTGTAGTCTGTTACACAAGTATTGTTCATGTCCTTGGGTATTGAGCCATCCTGTCTAGTAGGTCTGAGAGCTCACGCCTAATTATCCATATAATCGTCATCACTGGGGTGTCCTCAAATCCCAACTATGATGATTAAAGACAGCTCTCTAAAAATTGACTTCTGAACTTTTTAACTCCGTATGATTATAGCGATTCGTATGCAACATGCTGTGTGTAAAAAAGTTGCGACGAGACCCTGCCTCAGCTGGAAGAAGTCATTGGAATTGACTCCTCTCACGGTGTCGGTTGAATTCGTGAGTCAGTTGCGTGACCTGTCTTCAGTTACGATAGCAGCTAGAAGCCAGTTTCCAAGAGGCACCCCGGCGCGCATAACCAGTGAATTCTGCCATAACCCTGGTAGAAGAGAAGTCTGCCAGCACGCTGTTGCGTGGTTAGCGTAGTCAGTGCGGAAAGACCCTGTTCATGGCTGCATACAAGCATCGGGTATCTCGGGGGTTCACCAACGTTTTGGTTTCAGTGCAGTATCACTCGAAAGCCGGACAAGCTGTGTTAGGAATAGCGCCCCGTGACCTAAATCGTTTTCAACATGGGAAAAATCGGATTCAAATCGGAAATGTCCGCAGGACTGGGACATTTCCGATTTTTTCATAAAGGAGTGAAGTCAGGGGCGCAGCCAGGGGGCACAGGGGCACGTGCCCCCCATCGGTGCCGGGGTGCCCTTTTGATTGTCAGGTGGTGTGCCTTTTTTGGGCCGTGCCGCTCGAAATTTAGTGCCCTACTTCGTTGAGCCTAGATGGAACTAGACTGCATTTAGCGATTTAAACTATTGTTTGACAATTAAGTGCCTTTTTGGTCAGTTAGGGCATTCTGTCGCCTTTCCAAGCACCCGGGAAGAGTATAGGCACGTAATCCGTTTCCAAATAATGCCTCATCGTCGCCAATAATCGTATGGGCAGAGCTAATCTGGTGCCCCTTGAGCTCATCTGGTGCCCCTGAGCGCTGGTCTTGAACCCTGGAGCTGATCATGTGCCCTCTGAGCTGATCTGATGCCCTCGTAGTCAATCTGGTGCCCCCTCCCTGAGAAAATAATTGTGCCTTCTGAATCTATATAATGCTCTCTGAGCTAGTCTGATGCCTCCGAGCTTGCCTGGTGCCCTATTAGCTGTTTTAGTGCCCCTTAAGCTGATCCGGGCCCCTGAACTTATTTAATGCCTCCCGTAGTTTATCTACTGTCCAGGGCCGCAGCCAGGGGCACAGGGGCACGTGCCCCCATCGGTGCCGGGTGCCCTTTTGATTGCCAGGTGGTGCCCCTTTGGGCCGTGCCGCTCGAAATTTAGTGCCCTACGCCGTTAAACTTAGATGGAACTAGGCCGCATTTAGCGATTTCAACTATTGTTTAACAATTAAGTGCCTTTTGGTCAGCTAAAGCATTCTGTCGCCTTTCCAAGCACCCGGGAAGAGTATAGGCACGTCATCCGTTTCCAGATAATGCCTCATCGGCGCCAATAATCGTACGGGTGGAGCTCATCTGGTGCCCCCTGGAGGTGATCATGTGCCTTCTGAGCTGATCTGATGCCCTCGTAGTCAATCTGGTGCCCCCCTCCCCTGAATAAATAATTGTGCCTTCTGAACCTATATAATGCTCTCAAGTTAGTCTGATGTCTCCGAGCTTGCCTGCTGCCCTATTAGCTGTTTTATTGCCCCTTGAGCTGGTCCGGGCCCCCTGAACTTATTTAATGCCTCCCGGAGTTGATCTACTGTCCAGGGGTGCAGCCAGGGAGGCACAGGGGGCACGTGCCCCCATCACTGCCGGGGTGCCCTTTTGATTGCCAGGTGGTGTACCCAATTTGGGCCGTGCCGCTCGCAAATTAGGGCCCTAGCCGTTGAACCTAGATGTAACTGGACCGCATGTAGCGATTGAAACTATTGTTGGACAACTTAATACCTTTTTCGGTCAGCTAGGGCATTCTGTCGCCTTTCCAAGCACCCGGGAAGAGTATGGGCACCTAGTATGTGTCTACCTAATGCCTCATCGTCGCCAATAATCGTACGGGTGAAGCCAATCTGGTGCTCCTTGAGCTCATCTCGTGGCCTCTCAGCTGGTCTTGGCCCCTTGAGCGGATCTGGTGCCCCTGAGTCAATCGAGTGCCCCACTGAGCAAATAATTGTGCCTCCTGAACCTATATAATGCTCTCTGAGTTAGTCTAATGCTTCCGAGCTTGTTTGGGGCCTTGATAGCTGATTTAGTGCCCCTTGAGCTGATTTGGGCCCCCGAGCTGTCTCATGCCTCCCCAAGTTGATTCTGTATCCTAAGTCAATATGGTGCCTCTTCAGCTGATTAGGTGCCCCCTCAACTGATTATTGATATCTCCTTAGATGGTCTGGTCCCCCCTGAGCTGGTTTGGTGGGCCCTGCGCCCACCTTGTGTTCCCTGAGCTGTTATGTTGCTCCCTGAGCTGATTTAGGCTCCTGTCATAGTCTGGGGGCTGGGAGCTGATCTGGACCCCGAGCGGATCGATCTGGTGCTATCTGAGCTGCACTAATGCCCCTTAGTCGATCTGGTGCCTCCTGAGCCCATATGATGCCCCCTGAGTAATCTGGTGCTCTTTCAGCTGATCTGGGCCTCCTTACGTGATTTCATGAGCAGATCTAAAGCCCTGAGCTGAGCTGGGCCCACAGAGGCTGATGAGGGCCCCTGAGATGGTATGGGGCTCCTGAGCTGATTAAGTGCCTCCTGACTTGATCTGGTATTCCCGAGCTGGTCGGGGACCACTGATCTGATTGTTTGTCCCCGGAGCTGATCTGGTGCCCTATGGGCATCTGGTGTCCCCAGCAGCTCTGGGGCTTTTGAACTGATTGGGCCCCGAGCTGGTGAGGGATCCCTGAGCTGATTTAGTGCCCCTGACTTGAACATGCCCCCTGTGCTGATCGATCTGGTGCACCCTGAGCAGATATACTGCCTCCTGAACTTAACTAATGCCCCTGAGTCGATCTGGAGCCTGCTGAGTCATCAGTGTGTCTCCTGAGCCCATCTTATTCCCTCTGAGCTAGTTTGGTGCCCCATGGCTAATATGATGCCCTTTAAGCTGACCCGGTCCTCCTGGGTTAATTACGTGATTTCCTGAGCAGCTCCCAGGCCCTGAGCTGAGCTGGGCCCACAGGGGTTGATGTGGGCCCCTGAGATGGTATGGGGCTCCTGAGCTGATTAAGTGCCTCCTGACTGGATCTGGTATTCCCGAACTGATCTGGGCCCCGAGCTGGTCGGGGACCACTGATCTGATTGTTTGTCCCCTAGGCTGATCTGGTGCCCTATGGGCCGATCTGGTGTCCCCTGAGCAGCTCTGGGGCTTTTGAACTACTTGGGCCCCGAGCTGGTGAGGGATTCCTGAGCTGAATTAGTGCCCCTGACTTGATCTTGCCCCTGACCTGACTTGAGGCCCCTGAACTGATCTGGGGCCCCAAGAGCTGATCTGGGGCCCAAGAGCGGATCTGGGTTCTGAGGGTACCCTGAGCTGGTCTGGGCTCTGAGCTTGTGGAGAGCCCCTAATGTTGGCTTGAGGCCCCATGAGGTGATCTGGCACCTTAAACTGTTCTGTGACTTTTGAACTAGTTAAGACCCTATGAGCCTATCTGGGGCCCATTGAGCTAGTCTGATGACCCCATCTCTGGGACCACTGAGCTAGTCTAGTCCCTGGGTGAGGCACGAGCTGCTCTGGGGGCCTTGATCTACATCAGGGGCCCCTGAGGTGGTCTTGAATAAACCGAGAATAAGAACACAAGGCCAACTCCCATCATCTTGGGGCGGGGTCACTGAGCTAGTCTATTCCCTGGAGGCACAACTGGGGGATGGGAAGTTGCTCTGGAGGCCTCTGATCCACACTTGGGGGCCCCAGAGCTGGTCTTGAATAAATGGGGAATAAGAACACAATGAAAACTCCCCTTGTAAAATGGAGCTAACGGGGAATGAGGAATCTCTAAAACGGCTTGTGATACCTAGGCACCTCTGGTTATATAAATTGCTTATTATACTGGTGGATTCTGGGAAGGGATGATAAAAAGGCATGTGCCCCTGAGCTCAGAGCACAGTCCCCTAAACCAGGATTTCTACTAATTAATTCAGATGAAGAAATAGTTTTCACAATTTTCAGCCCTGTCACACCATCCCCATCCAAACCACCGGCCTGTTCACCTTTTGTTTACTCTTAACTGGGACCGAGCCTTGCGAATATGGAACTTAATAAACGCGTTCAAAAGGTATCTCCCAAATTTTTCCGGCAGCAAAAATTTGTTCTTCCAAAGACACTATGCTACTCCTCGTCCCACGGCGATTGTGGGAGGCAAGGAACTTAATCCGCATTCAGCTAGGGCTCACTCGTCACGACAAAACCAGTGGGCATAACAAAAAAATTTTCGACTCCAATATGCCTTAACCTGCACATTGTAACAGATATCACATGCTCCGCTGATTTCTCTGATGTTAAGTACTTGCATGAGTTGGCTGCCCTTAAATCTATCCAAAACAGTAGTTTTTTGGCTACTTCTATGGCATTTTGGTGATATTTTGTTCCTTTTTTCGGTTTTAATCGAGTTTTCCTTCTCCGTCAATTATTTCTTTGCATTTTTATTGAACCAAAGATGCCCAAAAAATTATATAAACAAAGATATAGTAAGTTTTTTAGGTTACGTTAAAAAGTGCCCTTTTTCCCGGGGTGCCCCTCAAAGTTGGTGTGCCCCCCATACGAAAGCTCTGGCTGCGCCCCTGAGTGAAGTCAATAATCAGCCCTGACCTACCGCACATCGAACATCACTAGACCCTCTTGCAGGGAGAGCGCGATAAGATGGCTTTTTCTACCACCGGGCGGAGGCTGATTGCAAGCTTACTGAAGGCTTGCTCCACTTTTAGATCCGAGACGGTGAACGATATCTTAAGTGAGACGCCTAACAAAATTCGTAAGTGCCTAAGACTGAGTTGGTGATATGTTGAGAACGTAACCACGGCTCTACCTTCGTTTTTGTTTCCTGTTATAAGCACGAGTTGAAGAGGAAATCAATTTTGAGGCGCTGTGTCTCGGATATAATGGTTCGGTGGTCGGTTCTGCTGCTGCTGGCGCGGCTGATGGACGGCCGGACCCGGCGGCGCCAACCGCGCCGCCGTCGACCGTCATCTCAGCACGTGCCCATTCGGTGACTGATGAAGGCCTACGTGACGCCGCCTGACCCGGCGGCCCTGGTGCTGTCTGACGCTCTGTACTGAATATGGATGCGTGAGGGCCCGGAGGCGCCGGTCTCGGCCCTGTCTGATGCTCTGGCCCGGGGCGCGCTCTGTATTATTCTGCACACCTATTGGTAAAATTCAGATTCGTAGATTCGTATGAATTTTACCAGCACAGTGGCAGTGCATCGTCCGTGCGTTTGATCAGGGCCATGCACGAATCTTGTTCAGGAACCGTCGTCATCGCATCATCATCCTCATTTGATGTTTTAGGACGCGTCGACTACGGTGTTCATTGTGCAGCTTATCGTTGGTTAACGATATCCGAGCTGACTCGTCGGCTGACGATATCCGAGCAGGCTCGTCAACTCACGATAGCCGAACTGGCTCGTCACTTGATGATATCCGAGCTGGCTTGACACCTGACGATATCTGAGCTGACTCGTCGGCTGACGATAGCCGAGCTGACTCGTCGGCTGACGATATCCGAACTGGTTCATCAGCTGACGATATCCGAGCTGGCTTGTCACCTGACGATATCTGAGCTGACTCGTCGGCTGACGATAGCCGAGCTGACTCGTCGGCTGACGATATCCGAGCTGACTCGTCGGCTGACGATATCCAAGCTGACTCGTCGGCTGACGATATCTGAGCTGGCTTGTCAGCTGACGATATCCGAGCTGACGATATCCGAGCTGGCTTGTCAGCTGACGATATCCGAGCTGACGATATCCGAGCTGGCTTGTCAGCTGACGATATCGAGCTGGCTCGTCGGCTGACGATATCCAAGCTGACTCGTCGGCTGACGATATCCGAGCTGACGATATCTGAGCTGGCTTGTCAGCTGACGATATCCGAGCTGACGATATCCGAGCTGGCTTGTCAGTTGACGATATCCGAGCTGACGATATCCGAGCTGGCTTGTCAGCTGACGATATCCGAGCTGGCTCGTCAGCTAACGATATCCGAGCTGGCTCGTCGGCTGACGATATCCGAGCTGGCTCGTCAGCTGACGATATCCGAGCTGGCTCGTCGGCTGACGATATCCTAGCTGGTTCGTCAGCTGACGATATCCGAGCTGGCTCGTCAGCTGACGATATCCGAGGTGGCTCGTCAGCTGACGATATCCGAGCTGGCTCGTCAGCTGACCAGCTTGATCTCCCTGAGCAGGCAGGTGACGATTTTCCGGTCTGATAAGGGTGTGGAATTTTGACCTGTTCCCAGATTGAAGGGTCTTATCATCTTCGTTCCGGTGACGGCCGAACCCTCATCAATGTCTGAATCGACATCTGCCAGATTTAGTACCCTCCACGGAAGGAAACATCGTTTTCACGGGGCCGTACAACGGACCGTCAACACACCAGCTGGTGTTATCAGTCAGTTTCGAATGGCAACCAACACCCGGCTGTCAACACTATTCAGCGCGTTTGTAAGTTCTGTCAGTCATGTTCCTTTGGTCCTGATCAGAAATGATCCCATGAAACTCATTGAAGGTTTTATATCATGTGCTCTTATCAATTAAAAATACAGTGTAATGTTTAATGTTTGCTGTCAGTGGAGCGCTTTCAAACGGCATTCTATTTGTGAAACCGCATCCTTTCCCCGGGCATTTCCGTCGAAGAGAATCTGAAAGCCTAATCGTTTGCTTGGGTTAGAAAGAAGCTATTGTAACCTTTGAGAAAGAAATACGTATGAAAAGTTACGCACTGAAAACACTTTCGTGCTTTCCGTTGCCGTTGCCTCCAGGCTTTTATTCTCATCAGGAATTCAAAACATTTCAAGAGCGCTGTTTCGCATCGGAAGCAGCATTTTCAGCCAGTGCACTTATCGTGGCTTGTGCGTGTGACTAAAAAATAGAATTCCCAACGTCGAGCGCATCAAAACTTTGCGACGCCTTGAGAGTGGGTCCCGGTTTGGTGGTCCGCCGCCGCCGCCGCCTCGTGTGTTGGTGTCTTCCCGTTCTGTCGGCGGTAAGAGAGCTGTGGCCGTGCCGAGCTCGCGGAGTCGCTGTCGACGGAGGCCGGGGCTGTATCGGCAGCGGCGCAGCGCTGTTCGTCGAATCGGTCTTACCTGGGCGCGATGCGGCTGCGGTGTGGAGCTGATGATACTGGGTCCACCGAGCTCAAAATGGATCTCAAATCGGTACAAATAACAAGTCCGTGAGATGCGTCGTTTTGCCAGATGGCTCGTAGAGAAGCAAATAAATATGGATTTTTATACGGGCTCTTGGTACCTGAAAGAGTCGTATAACATGTGGATTGCATGTATGTGCTCTTCTCCGGGGCGAATGGAGGAAAACATTATTGTTAAACTGTGCTTGAAAGTAGAATATGGCCCATGCTCGTATTCTTTATTTTGATTTGTGAGTTACAAAAGATGTATTTAGGGTGAACGCTCGGCATAATGATAGGTCGTCCGCATCGGGGTTCATAGATCCCAGGCTCAACTTCCAGCGGTTCTTCTGAAGAAGTGCAGTCAGGCTCCCGAAATTCATTTTTCAACAGGATTAGATTTGACGGCGCCGTGTGATAGCAGCTCCAATCCGTATTATTGTGACTTCATCTGTCCCTATCTTGTTTCTGGCTTCGAACCGCGCACTTCACCTGTTGCACCACTGTGCGGTGTGGATTAGGCAGCATCGTGTCGCCTGCAGCTATACTGCGCCGCTGTTGGCACCGCGTCAAAGCTATATGCTGTATTTTCGGGCACATGCGGGTCGGATAGCTAATATCTGGCGACGTGGGTGTGTGGCTACACTTACCGCAGAGAAGGCCACAGCCAAAACCGGAGCGACGTGCCGCCTAGGTTGATCTGCATAATCCTGATGAGCTCTCCCACATTTTGTTTGTGAAATTACACCAATGCAATGCAACACGTGCCCAAGGCTGGAGACATCGGGCAGGCCAAAGGTGTCAGGGAACCGTAGATTTTGAGTCGTGTGGACTGTACAGCACTATTAGTGTTATCCAGGAGCTCCATCGGTAACTATTACCTTGACACCGGCGTCCCCCCCTGTGTCGCTGACTGTTGACCGAGGCGTTCTTGTGTCAGTGACTGTTCTTATGACCCCGGCGCCCCTGTTGACCTTGGGCGCTGTTGTGTCGTTATCTGTCGACCTTGCCCCCCCCGTGTCACTGACTGTTGACTGCGGCGCCCCTGTGACAGTGACTGTCTCACGACCCCTTTGCCCCCGTGTCATTTCTGTTAACCGTGGCTCCCCGGTGCCAATGACTGTCTCATGATCCCAGAACCCCAGTATCAGTGTCTGTCCCTTGATCCCAGCACCCCAGTATCAGTGTCTGTCCCTTGATCCCAGCACCCCAGTATCAGTGTCTGTCCCTTGATCCCAGCACCCCAGCATCAGTGCCTGTCCCTTGATCCCAGCACCCCAGTATCAGTGTCTGTCCCTTGATCCCAGCACCCCAGTATCAGTGCCTGTCCCTTGATCCCAGCACCCCAGTATCAGTGTCTGTCCCTTGATCCCAGCACCCGAGTATCAGTGCCTGTCCCTTGATCCCAGCACCCCAGTATCAGTGTCTGTCCCTTGATCCCAGCACCCCAGTATCAGTGCCTGTCCCTTGATCCCAGCACCCCAGTATCAGTGTCTGTCCCTTGATCCCAGCACCCCAGTATCAGTGCCTGTCCCTTGATCCCAGCACCCCAGTATCAGTGTCTGTCCCTTGATCCCAGCACCCCAGTATCAGTGCCTGTCCCTTGATCCCAGCACCCCAGTATCAGTGTCTGTCCCTTGATCCCGGCACCCCAGTATCAGTGCCTGTCCCTTGATCCCAGCACCCCAGTATCAGTGTCTGTCCCTTGATCCCAGCACCCCAGTATCAGTGCCTGTCCCTTGATCCCAGCACCCCAGTATCAGTGTCTGTCCCTTGATCCCAGCACCCCAGTATCAGTGCCTGTCCCTTGATCCCAGCACCCCAGTATCAGTGTCTGTCCCTTGATCCCAGCACCCCAGTATCAGTGCCTGTCCCTTGATCCCAGCACCCCAGTATCAGTGTCTGTCCCTTGATCCCAGCACCCCAGTATCAGTGCCTGTCCCTTGATCCCAGCACCCCAGTATCAGTGTCTGTCCCTTGATCCCAGCACCCCAGTATCAGTGCCTGTCCCTTGATCCCAGCACCCCAGTATCAGTGCCTGTCCCTTGATCCCAGCACCCCAGTATCAGTGTCTGTCCCTTGATCCCAGCACCCCAGTATCAGTGCCTGTCCCTTGATCCCAGCACCCCAGTATCAGTGTCTGTCCCTTGATCCCAGCACCCCAGTATCAGTGCCTGTCCCTTGATCCCAGCACCCCAGTATCAGTGTCTGTCCCTTGATCCCAGCACCCCAGTATCAGTGCCTGTCCCTTGATCCCAGCACCCCAGTATCAGTGTCTGTCCCTTGATCCCAGCACCCCAGTATCAGTGCCTGTCCCTTGATCCCAGCACCCCAGTATCAGTGCCTGTCCCTTGATCCCAGCACCCCAGTATCAGTGTCTGTCCCTTGATCCCAGCACCCCAGTATCAGTGCCTGTCCCTTGATCCCAGCACCCCAGTATCAGTGTCTGTCCCTTGATCCCAGCACCCCAGTATCAGTGCCTGTCCCTTGATCCCAGCACCCCAGTATCAGTGTCTGTCCCTTGATCCCGGCACCCCAGTATCAGTGCCTGTCCCTTGATCCCAGCACCCCAGTATCAGTGTCTGTCCCTTGATCCCAGCACCCCAGTATCAGTGCCTGTCCCTTGATCCCAGCACCCCAGTATCAGTGTCTGTCCCTTGATCCCAGCACCCCAGTATCAGTGTCTGTCCCTTGATCCCAGCACCCCAGTGTCAGCGACTGACCCTTGACCTCGGCGTCCCAGTGCACACATGACCCCGGCCTCGCAGTGTCAGTGAGTACCTCCCTGTCTCCGCACCGCCGGCGTCTCCGTATCCCAGACCCGTGCCGTGACCCCCCCCCTGCGTCGGCAGCGGTGGCCAAGGCGGAGCAGTTGGAGCCGCAGCAGCAGCCGGTGGCGCAGCCTGTGCCGGCGTCGGCTCCGGCGGCTGAGACGACCGCCCTGCAGCCGGTGCTGCTGGCCGCGCCGATGCAGACCCAGCCGTCGGCGCGGCCGCTGCTGCTGCTGCAGACGGCCTCGGCGGCGCCGACGGTGGTGCGCCAGCTGCGGCTGGCCTCTCCGCAACAGGTGCTGACCTCGCCGCCGGCCCAGCTGGTGCTGTCGCCGCAGCAGGTGTTGACCTCGCCGCAGGCCGCCGCCGGCGACCAGTGCTGACCCGACACCGACGCAGCCGCCTGAGCCGAGAGGAGAGCGCCGTCGCTACGGTCACAGTCTGCGTGCATGCTGGGAGAAATGAAGGCATTGGCGAGATAGGTATGCGGTGATTTAGAAGTGAGATAGTTCTGAGTTTTTTTTTTTGCTCAGGCCTGGATTTTATCACACAAGAAATGTAAGTTGGGTGAAGATTGCTGACATTTTTTCCAGCACTCTTTTTTATGCTGGCCGAAAGCAAGAGGGGTATGATGATAGGCTGTCACCCCACTGTCATGCTTAATTTTAGACAAGGTTTTTGAGAAAGACGTGGTGAAAAGGATTTTGCTTTGATCACGGAGTAGAGCTACCTGAAGGCGTGCGCCAGTCGTGCTGTATTTGCTGTTTCAGGGGAGTTGGATTCAGCATTCCAGCCGTGTGTTGTTCCGCCCACCTGTAGCGGTGTTTCTTGTTTGTGTGGTGGCCGGTGCAGGGCCCTGCTTTTACTGCCACACAAAAACGTTGCCGGATAACAGGTAATAGAGCCTAGAACCGACCGTGCACCACCGCCAACTCGTGCCATCTGTATTTGTATTGTTGACCTGTGGAAGTATGATTCGATGGAACTCACCCATTGAAAGCATGTTTGAACGCATTTGTTTAAAACATATTGAAGCGAAATCGTGAACACCTCGGGTGATTCACTTCCACGCTGCCGAGTCTTTGTCACAAAATGTTTGGAGGCAGCAACAGTTTTCCAGAACTGAATTATTTCAGTGAATAAAATGGAAATCGCGGGGGGATCAGACCTAACCCGGTGCACTTCTCCATGTTATGCTCTGAGGAGACAATTGGGGGCTATCTATTGGGCGGCTCGCCATCAATTGGCCGACATCGGTATGAGGGCCATTACGGGCAGGCGGCAGTGGCAGCTCGGGCTATTTTCCGTCTGGCCGGGGACGTCGATCTCTGCCGATCGGGGCCCCGCTGCAGCCGCTGCGCCGTCACCTGCTATTTAACTAGATCGAGTGTTTCATTAGCTGGCGCTGGCCCAGAGGTGAAAACTGATCGCTCTCTCTCCCACCGATTTTTGTCAGGCAGTGCAGTCTGCTTTAGCTGGAGTGTTTCCCAGCTGCTGGGACGTGTGTGGCTCTGATGTGCTTTTTACCCCCTGTAGGTTCAAGAGGAGATATGAGCGGATGAGGGACTCGCTGGCTTGGGGGAACCCAAGGACGACGGGCGTAATGTGTGGCGTTGCGTGTGTAAGACTGTGTTAATACTGTTGATTGGTTGGTTGTTGTCTACCCCGGGTTTTTCCTGGTGTCAATTAAGCTCCGTTTATCCACGTCTAAACACGAGTAGCGATAGGTCATTGCGTAGAGAAACACGTTGTGTGTGCTGATCGGTCCGTTCCCCACACATACCACTGTTTCGCTAATGCTGGGCGTCATTCTGAGCGGGCATCCAGTGCTACCATATCTGCCATAGCATCCAAACAGTTTCACGCTGCTAATAGGATGGCCTAGACCAGACTTTAGAAGCGTTTGATGGCAATCTAATGAGTCTTATTTATTTTTTACGCTATTTTTCATTTAACATACATCGTTTGATGGCCCACGCCTGCTGACATCAAAGTGAGACGGATCCTGGAGGAGAAGAGGCCTGCTGAACAACTTTTCCTGGTTTGCCTTTCAAATGAGACCAAAATCGCATATGTATGGAAATTAGTTGTTGAGCGAGTTGTGGGAACTGCGCTTCCGGGCACGTTCACAGTGAGTTCTCGAGCTGCAGAGACCCATGTTCTTAAAGTAAGAGTGCTGCGGCGTCCGATGGGCTCGGATCACCAGCCAACAGCCTACTCTCAACGATCCTAACGGGCAGATTCTACAGTTAACAGGCGCTGGGCCAGACCTCGGATTCGAATTTGTATGCTGGGAAAGGAGTTGAACATCCCCCTTATACACACACTATAGTCTCAATCTCTGAATACCGCCGCTAAAGGAACCGCCGCCATCGTTTGCTAATGATGATGTCAGCAAGTTATATTTGAGCACCGCTACGACGCTAGGTGACATTTCGGATCCAGCAAGTTGGTCAATCGTCATGATCGCCCTTTGAAGCCCCTGCTCCCGTTCTCAGTTGTGAAACTTCAGTTGTGTCTAATGGTAGTTCACCTTCTATATGATGACTGCATTGAGTAGCACAGATTTGTCGCAGCATTATGCAAGTCAATCTCGGCAGGGTTTGTCATTGAAATCAGCTGGGAATTTTCAAAGTTGGACGGAAAGTAGTGAATAGTCGATGCGGCGGATAAGAGGGTACAGAACGTGCCGTGCTTTATCAAAGACGTGTACCGGGAGAGTGAAATGAACTAATCTCAGATGCTCAGACGGATCAGGGAGCAGAGGATTCAGCATGCGTTTTACGCCGAGTGCAACGACAGCATGGGTAGTTTCAGACTGCACTATTTTAAAACAAATAGGATAACTAGGCTAATGCCCGGCTCAGATCTAATCAACGATTGTACACGTAGCAATGTTACATGAACGGGAAACAGCTCGATCGGGTTAAATCTCGGATTAAATCAACTCGATCGGATTATGCCTTTATAAAGACTGGGAGTTTTTTGAGACTGAACCCTGTCTTGTAGAAAGTTATATGGTTCTTGGTTCTGCAACCAGAGCGGTAGGAATCAGCGACAGCTGCTTGAAAAATCGAACGAAAATAATAGCGGGATCGAGCAAGAATAGCTGGTCTGCATAAGAAACAATACATCGCGCTTTAATCGGTGTCGCTGGCTGTTTCGGCGGCAAGTCCAACCCCCTGCAGTGCAATCGTGCATCTTTTCACAGACAGGCGTATACCTGTGTGGGTCTTACCACATAACCGTCCCTGTGCTTTGTGGGACGTTAAACTTTGGCTTCTAAATCAACCCTTCATTGTTGGAGCTGCTCGTTCGGGTGGTGGGGTCGGGGTTTCCGTGACAAGTCCTTTGATGATGAATTTAGTGAGACTCGGACCTCAACAGTCGAACTGAGAACAACTTGGACACAATTTATAAAAAAAACCGGCTGGCAGACACTAGAGCATTCTGATTTACGGATGCGATACTCGGAGCCCCATCACCCAGGCGCGTTGCGTGACGATGCGGTTAGCGGACGGAGCCGGTGGAGGGGGCAGCGCCGGAGCCGGGAGAGCTGACAGGTGGGTCTGGCCGGTCGGAAGTGCGCGTCCCCACACCATCGATCTGTCCGGGGGCGGACGCCGCAGGAGTACTATTAGCCGGTCACCAGCGTAGCGGCTAATTACATGAGACGGCTTTGGTCGGCCCACCGCATGGTGGTTCCAAGATATCATTTACCTTTACAAGGTGCGTTCGTTCTCGACCCACATCCCACGTTGATGTCACGTGATGTCGTGCTGTCAGATGGTTGTGGTGTGGAAACTACCCCTGAATACACCGGCAGTGGCGCAGATAATGCCGTGTTTTGGTGGAAGGGAATGTTGCACCTTCATAATGGGGTTTGGACGGGGATAACCATGCGACAGCGTGCACCGAGAAATAAATTGATCAAGGTCTTATTTTTCCTGGAACTGACCGCAGACGAAATGGGTAAAAGTTCGTCCCTGTTGACCCTGTCCTCCCCGGGCTGTCATGAACAAGGTGACCATAATTAGCCATGGCAACTGCACGCAATGCTCAAGCCACGTTGCACATACAAATTCTTCGTACTTGGGCATCTTTAAAACCTACATGCTAAAAGTGGCTGGTACTAGCGACTGTGTATATGCTTAACTTGCTTCAAGGGCTAGTTTGAAGCATGAAATATGTTGTATTGCATCAAGAAAAAATGACTTATTGATAGCTGTGTGTCATTTTGAATCTTATCAAGCGCCTCCGCCAACTAAAACGCTCAATTTGTATTGGTATTCATTTTTGGCACAAATGCAGAGGATTGCCGCAGCGCGAATCGTTCCCAGATCATGACGGCGCGAGGGTATGGTACCTATAAACCTCTAGTGAAGAGGAATCAGATGATACGTAAGATCTTAGCTATAGTGTATAGCCATATGATACACTTCAGCAGGAATAAGGCCGAATTCGTTATTTTGAGTAAAAGCTCCCCCAGAACCACTCGAGTCTGGAATTGAAATGGGACCACGTTTTCTTTCAGTGAGTTTTCTTAACCAGGCCTCTATTAGGACCCAGCGCCACTTTTGTATATTACTCTTATATTAGAACTGATCCCCGTGCAAAAAATATTCAATGAAGCAAATAACAAGCGCATATAATCGCCAGGCGACTTAGGCTTTCAGCGCAGGCTTAGAATTGAAAGCAATAATTTGGTAGCAGTGAATGAGGCGTTTCTCTAAGGAAAGTGAGATGGAGGAGAGCAAAACTTCCCTTTGCTGCTGTGCGGTTTGCAAGCCTACCTTTACCGCGCTATGAAAACGTGCATATGCCCCATAGAGAATTATTCTTATAAGAATAATTCCGTGTGGAAAACTTCAAGACTTGTTCATCCTCTTCAAATCGTTTTTAGAATAGTATAATTCGATACAACGTGTGAGAGGAGCAATCTTTTCGTGACATTGCCGGTGACGCCCACATGTCGAAAGATTCCCTCAATAACGCCTCAGCATTGGAGGCCAATTTACTGCCCCCCTGTGGTCGTCTCACCGTGGATAGCGCCGCCGGCCCCAGCCCCTGTCCTGCTCTGAACAGGTAATTGCGCCAGGAGAGATGTCAAGATGATATTGGATGCGTGTTTCATCAGCGCTTTTCAGTGTTTCATTTCTTGGATACGAGGTTCGTCGGCGCCTTTCGATGTTTCATTTCTTGGATACGGGGTTCATCGGTGCTTTTTGATGTTTTATTTCTTGGGTACGTGGATCATCAGCACTTTTCATTGTTTTATTTCTTGGGCACGTGGTTCACCAGCACTTTTTACCTTGTTTTATTTCTAGAACACGTGATTTATCAGAGCGTTGCAATGTGTCATTTCTGGGTAGGTGGTTCATTAAAGCTGTTCAACGTATTTTTTACGTGTTGCATTAGCTTTTCTTTTCCATGTCTTATTTGTTAATGGCTGCTGAAGCTGATGGCCGTTATTTACGGCGTGGAATTCCTAACGATATTCAGGAATTACTTATTCCCAGGAATATACTTTACTGAAAATATTAATATCCTGCATACTGCGTGTGGTCGGCTGCTTTCTTTGAAGTAGACTTTCTGTTATTTGATCGCACCAGTCCAGTGACGTGTCTGAATTTGTGATGTTTGAGTTTGTGAAGCCCGAGATAACAGCGCGTGAAATTGGGTCGAGATGACCAGGCTGCAGGCAGCCGCTCTCCTGAAGTGACCGATTACCTCGCTTCAGGATCCGCTTACTGGTTGATCGATATTTTGCGTAGACGTTGGCCTGATATTTGTGCTCCATTAGGACTCCCGCGTGATAATCATAGCGGAATTCTACTTCTCGGTGAGATGATGCAGCTCAAAGTCTCTTGGTTTGCAAATTTGTTCTTGGTCTGTGTTCGCAGTATGTGAGCTGCATATGGTAATTACCGCGATTAAATCGCTCTATGTGCTTTGACAGCTCGTGTTCTTCGCCACGCTTTTACCGCGTTATCGCAACGCATGACGGTATAACCTGAATTATCATCACTCACATCCTGCATATTTTCATACAAAACAAGAGGAGTTAAGGATGCATGGCTTTGGTATGGGATGTGCAGACATATGCGGCCGAATTCGTCGCCAGCGTGACGCGGGCCGTGCTGATACCGATTAATGTGCGTCTGGGGCGGGTGTTGGCCACGGCTGCTGCTGCGCTTGCTGTTGAACGTGCCGGCAGTGGACGCTACTTGGTCGGTGAGTGTGGCGTGTGATAATGTCGAAACGCTGGCCGACAATCGCGATGCTGTTTCACCTCTGAAATAAACGGTTTCAGTCTGAAATTGGATCGAGTCGATTACAGGCGGGAATGGCTTTAGGTGGCAGAGTCGAGCGAGATGTTCTGATTTGGTATGATGCATTACATTGCACCATTTAAACATCGTGTTCTTAGACTGTTACATACACTGCTTTATACAGTGCTGCACACTGCATACGATGCTCAAGGCACTGTTGCACACTACATATACTGGCTGCTTGGTTGGTCGGATACATAGAACTAACGTCCCTTCAGGATGTTACCTACGGATGTATATAATGGTTCATACACTGCTGCTTACTACATACACTGCTGCACGCTGCATATACTGGTTTACACACTGCTGTACGCTGTATACAATGATTCATGCACTGTTGTACGCTGCATACGCTGCTGCATACACTGCTGCACACTATACAAAATGGTTCATACATTACCACACACTGCATACAATTGTTCATACACTGTTGCACACTGCATACAATGATTCACACACTACTGTACGCTGCATACACTCCCTTGTACAATGCTGCGCACTGCATACGCTGCTTCATGCACTGCTGCACACTACATACAATGGTTCATACACGTCTGCACTCTACATACACTGCTTCATACACTGTTGCACAATGCAAACACTTATTCATACACTGCTCCATTCACTGCTTCGTGCATACGTTACTCATACATTGGGCCGTTTATATCCACGCATTTTGCCGGTACAGCATGTCAGTCGGATGCGTTTTGCATACCGGCTGGGATTTTGAAAGAGTTGGAAAGGGAATAACTTTGGAAGCTTGCCTCAGCCGAACCATAACTAACTTGCTAAACAACAACCAAAAACGGCGATGGTTCAACTGCAGAAGCGGATGTTGGAAGGGGTGCGATTATGAAATTTCAAAGTTTGTCCAAACTTGGTGGAATAGAACATTGCGTCCGTGCCCAGTGTGAAACATGACTTTTTCGCTGAAGATTTCCGGTCGCAAAATACGTATTGAATTTTCTGTCCACAAGGTGCGATGTCAGGTTTGGATCAGAATCACGTGATATGAGTACTCATTTACTCTTCATCTTTCAGCTTTCACCCCTCGTGAATGGTCTCTGCCACATGTTTATGGCTCAGCATTGAGGACGTCAACTTAAGTGCGGCCATCTAAAGCCACATGTGAGGGGCTTCTGCCATGTTTTGAACCCGGTCTTAATATGGCCTTAGGCACTGAGGCGCCCTAGAATACCCTAAGCACCACCCGCTCACTGGCCTGACGTGAATTTGGAACACAGGGCAGAGACCAAGCTCAAAGACACTGGAACAGCGATTTCACCCCAGAAACGTGAGTGCTGTGATGGCAGCTGTGCTGCAAATAATGCTGTAAGCAATTCTGTTGTGCTTGGGCGGTGTATGGAAAGTTTCCTTTTGAACTCTCGTATTGAAATTCTCTTGTCAAACTCGTGCGCAGAGCAAAAAGTTACCTTTTTGTGGATGGCTGAGCGCTGAATGGAATTCTAAACCACTGTATAAGGCCTGCACCCTTGGCAGCAGCAGATGTGGATTATGGAGTCTGACTTTCTTAGACAAGCACTTGTGAGTGAGATGTGTAAGAAACCTACTAACGTCTTGAATGCAGGCCTATCTTTTTAGGAGTTGACAGATCTAGAGGAGAGATTGAATATGCTCCAACGAAAAACACAAGTACGCTTTAGACCCATAACATTCAGAATGCGAGGTTAGACTGGAAATCTGGACCCATCATTGAAACTATCTGACAATGTGTATCACGTCACTTGGTTTGCCTTTAACCCCTGTCCTCGAGGGCCTCCGATCCACCTGGGTTCCAGTGGAGGCTGTTTCGAACACTCTCCTCAATCCTGACTCCTATGGGAGATAGCGTAGAAGGGTGCACGGCGTTAGATGACCAATGAACCAAATAAAATTGCATCGGTCAATTTTCGATTCATGTAAATGTTGAGGTCAGGACAGGTCGAAGAATGAGCCAGGCTTGCACGTTTTTTTACTCTAGCTTCTTACCTAGTGGAGCTAGAGCTAAAGCTTAGGCACCATCAGATTCCTCTCCGTATGGAACATCAAATGATAATCACTGCGTCTCCTACTACACCCTGCCCAAACGGCCCTGCGGCGCTGCGGACATCACAGGATCCTGCTGTGCGGCGTACATAACAGGGCCCTGCTGCGTCGCGTACATCACAGGGCCCTGCTGTGCTGCGTACATCACCGACCCTGGTAAGTTGTGTACATCACAGGATCCTGTTACGCTGCGTATATCACGGGCCCTGCTGCGTCGCGTACATGACAGGGCCCTGCTGCGTCGCGTACATCACAGGGCCCTGCTGCGTCGCGTACATCACAGGATCCTGTTACGCTGCGTACATCACCGGACCCTGGTCAGTTGTGTACATCACAGGATCCTGTTACGCTGCGTACATCACCGGACCCTCGTAAGTTGTGTACATCACAGGATCCTGTTACGCTGCGTATATCACGGCCCTGGTGAGTTGTGTACATCACAGGATCCTGTTACGCTGCGTACATCACCGGACCCTGGTAAGCTGTGTACATCACAGGATCCTGTTACGCTGCGTGTATCACGGGCCCTGCTGCGCTGCGTACATCACCGGACCCTGGTAAGTTGTGTACATCACAGGATCCTGTTACGCTGCGTATATCACGGGCCCGCTGCGCTGCGTACATCACCGGACCCTGGTAAGTTGTGTACATCACAGGATCCTGTTACGCTGCGTGTATCACAGGGCCCCGCTGCGCTGCGTACATCACCGGACCCTGGTCAGTTGTGTACATCACAGGATCCTGTTACGCTGCGTGTATCACGGGCCCTGCTGCGCTGCGTACATCACCAGACCCTGGTAAGTTGTGTACATCACAGGATCCTGTTACGCTGCGTACATCACCGGACCCTCGTAAGTTGTGTACATCACAGGATCCTGTTACGCTGCGTATATCACGGGCCCTGGTGAGTTGTGTACATCACAGGATCCTGTTACGCTGCGTACATCACCGGACCCTGGTAAGTTGTGTACATCACAGGATCCTGTTACGCTGCGTGTATCACGGGCCCTGCTGCGCTGCGTACATCACCGGACCCTGGTAAGTTGTGTACATCACAGGATCCTGTTACGCTGCGTACATCACCGGACCCTGGTAAGTTGTGTACATCACAGGATCCTGTTACGCTGCGTCTATCACGGGCCCTGCTGCGCTGCGTACATCACCGGACCCTGGTAAGTTGTGTACATCACAGGATCCTGTTACGCTGCGTCTATCACGGGCCCTGCTGCGCTGCGTACATCACCGGACCCTGGTAAGTTGTGTACATCACAGGATCCGGTTACTCTGCGTGTATCACGGGCCCTGCTGCGCTGATTGCGGCCAGCTAACAAGCTGTTCCTGACCTGGAGATGCAATGACCTCCGTTCTTCTGTTCCCAGATGGCAGCCCACAGATGTGTTTCACGTCGCCACTGGGCGCGAAATTCTGCGCCGCACGAATTCGTTGAACTCGTTCTCATGGTTCCGCCCTGGACGAAGACTAGCCAGTCCTATAGACTACTGCACACTGACGGATGGAGGGAGTCAGAGTCCTGCCGCGCCCAGTCTTGAGAAGTAAGCCAAGAAGCTATTCCTAGCCGATTCTTTCCACAGGGCTCTCTGGAGCAGTATCTGGGAAATAATCCCGTTGTAGACATCGGACAGGTTTTATCATACCCGAAAGAGATAAAATTTGATATAGCTTATAGCCAGGGGCGGACGCAGACCCGAGTTTTTTTTGGGGGGGTAAACCATGTTTGCCTCTCCTCCTGGGGAGTGGGGGGGGGTGGGAGCGAATATTTTTTATCTTCTACAGACTTAGTGTAAACACCTTTTTTCAGTGCTTGACAGACCTAGTATAAGCTACCTCTCCAAGTACATACATGATCGCTCTCGGGGTGGGGGGTTGGGGGGAGGGGTGGAGCGAATGCTTTTTTGCTCTATAGACCTAGTGGAAGCACCTTTTTTCAAACATTTCTCCGGCATTGGGGGGCCAAAAGATAGTTTGGCCCCCACTTCCAGCGCTTTAGGGGGGTCATGGCCGGAATGTATGTACATAAACTATACATCCTCGGGATCACTAAAAACTAGATGATAATATGGTGTAATATGGGGTCATGGCCCTCTGCGTCCGCCATTGCTTATAGCCTCGCCAGCGCTTTTTATGGTTACACCTCCGTGACGGGAATTTTTTAGCTAGCCAAGAACGTTGTGAACTGATCTAATCTGACAATGCTGGACACACATAGCCAAACCTCCTGAAGTACCCAAGACCCCAATTATCATCGAAGCTGATCCTGGCTCGACCAGCCGATAAATACTTACTCGCCAGACTGTGGGTCTGTGTAAGCGAAGACCTCACTTCTACTGCCTAGACCTCACTTCTACTGCCTGGGTATCAGCCAGGGTCGAGCATTTCCGAAAATCAATGCCTAAAATTCAAAATAGTAATTGATTACCATAAGAAAGGAGATAAACATGATATTATCTTCGTTTCAGCCAACCTGGCCCTAGGCCATCGGCGTGAAAAATCCCGGAATATATGTTGTAGTACTCGGTGGGCCCATTATGTGGTATAAGTTTCAATTCGATAGATTCATCCTTGCATTACTAATGCCACCTTAAACATTTTTGGAGGTGAGGTCACTTGACATGCACTGGTGACCTGACCTGAAATGACGCAGCCTTAAAATTGTGGGGAAAGTTACGAAATTGATCAAGGACAAGGTGTGCCAAGTACGGTGGCTCCTCTCGCCGTCATTTTTTTCGTGCCGCCGGAAAAATCCGAGGAGGTGCTTAAACACCTCCACCGGGGCGAGGTTAAGGGCGGTCACCAACCCATCACTATTTCAGCCCACTCAGCTACTTTTTTCACTGACATGTGCCATGCTATAAAGATTTCCCAATGAAATTTCCAACATTTTGATCATACTCAAAGACCTAGTCGTTCAAAAGCGATCGCCACTCCAAACAATCTATAGGTATAATTTTGCTCGATGTTTGATCAGTGTGCTCAAATCCTCGTACCCAAATTTCAGTACGCTGTATTGCTTTGGTGAGTACGAAACTCTTGGCCTGAAAAATCAGTATCTATCAAGAAAAGTATTCATTTTGCCAAGATTCACAATTTGTAATGCTTGAGACGGGCTTGTGAGGTCACTCGCTGTCGCAGTTCCACCAGATGAGGTATAATTCGGAAGTTGGGTGTTGAATGTCCTGATTTAATAAGGTGACACGAATATTAAGAATGATAATAAACCATAACAGAATGTCTCCTACACCTGTCCTCCCTCAGTCTGACAGCAAGCACAACTACCGTCATACTCAACACCACGCATGCAGGTTTTATAATCCGCTACGCGGCCCCTCCCCACCGGGGTTTGGACTCGGCGTCAGCTGTGCCCCGCGTGACCTCTCTAACCTTTGTGCCCGCAGGCAAGCAGCACCCAGCGGATGGCGGTCGCTGATTGGTGGAGACGCGTTCACTTGCATTGCAAGAAACTAAGCCAAAATTTATGCATGAAAATGTTAAAGCTTTAAGCCATGAACCAGGAGATCTATTACATAACGTTGTCAAAATATTCCTAGCTAAACTTTTCTTTCTATTGGCTTGATTATATACTCGCCGTCCGAGTCTGCTCTTCAGTTGAGGCGAGACGGCGGCAGAGTCAGCGCAAGGCAGCCGGCGGCCGAGTTCGCTGAAGTACGATTGTCACGATGGATTTCTGCTGAGTGGAGAGGAGTGGGACCCGGCCCGAAGGTAGCAAAGGGAAGGAGGAGAGAGACGTACTTAAAACCAAAACTTAGCAATGGGACGAGTTTAGAGAGTGAGGACTAATAGGGAGCGCTGCCAAAGTAAACCAGGTAGTATACCAGGAGAGGGAAGCGCGTGCTGCTTTGCTCCGTGCTGGATGGGGAAAAGGGATAAACGCCAATTCGGGACTCAAAACACCATCGATGTTTTAGTGCATATCACCTTTTTGACCACATGCCGTGAAAACTTAAACTCTACGGCGAAACCCAAAAGTCATAGACGATGGAATGTTTTTGTTTCAGGAGGGCGCTCATCAAACTAGCGTAGGTTTTCGAAATCCCTTGGGGCACTCAAATTCCAAAACTGCCTTAAACACATGAAACCTGTTGCACCGCATAATATGAAACGAATACTAGGTGAATGAGCACCCCACATCCAGAGATATAAATCCACACCCGAGCCCTGTTGGATATTTCAAAGTTTCATCTGGTTGGGCACTGAGCATATACCTAAGAAACATACTCCTAAAGCATAAAATATATTGTAAACAAATGTAGAATGATCAACAGTGGAGAAGTTTATACTCACCAGTCACTTCGAGCTTCCGAACAGTGGGAGGACCTATCTAGCGGTGTGGACGCCAATGACCAGAGTACCTGCTGCCACTGGCGGCGGAACCTGGGGGCACCGGCGCACGGTGCGCCCCGTTAAATTAGAAATCTTAGCACTAACCCTATGGCGTTGACTGGAAAGACATGGGTTGAAAAGCCCATGGTGCCGCCCCCTCAAATTCGGACGTTCCACCTTTACTGCCAGCAGAATCTAAAAACAGAATTAGGTATAATGATAATGAGGTTCCTGACCATTTTAGGGTCAGCGTCCGAGAGTTTTCTAACCACACGAGACAAACTGTGATGTCGACCCTTCCATCTGTCTCACAAATATAATTTCCCTACCTGTGCTCCGCTATATATATATACATATATATATATGTACACAGAATTATATATATATATATATATATATATATATATGCGTGTGTGTGTGTGTGCGTGTGCGTGTGTGTGTGTGTGTGTGTGTGTGTGTGTGTGTGTGTGTGTGTGTGTGTGTGTGTGTGTGTGTGTGTGTGTGTGTGTGTGTGTGTGTGTGTGTGTGTGTGTGTGTGTGTGTGTGTGTGTGTGTGTGTGTGTGTGTGTTTAGTGTTTAACGGTCATTTCTTGTGCTCTTTGCTTACTGTCTGACCGAAGATTTTTGGGGAAGAAAATCGACAGAGCGACAGGGAAAAACCTTTCTGGAACTTCAAGCGAACAAATAATATGGCTTATATGAATGTTAAAACTGATTCTGAATGATGTAGTCTGAATTAGATTGCTCAAAGGTTTCAAGTGGAGTTTGTTGGGTGATCCATGGAATTTTTTTCAGGTGCAGGAAGGGATATTAGGTATGGGAGTAATAAAGAGACCGTGTTTTATGTTGGGAGTGATGCCATCATGGACTTGGATTTTTACCTGATGATTGGTACAATGAGGATCTAGTCATGGAACCAGCGTCTCAGTTTTGCATTTTTGGTGGCACTTCTGTATATTAATGTTAGGTATAGTAACCCCTCGGACTGTCAATGTTATGATATGGTATTAACCAGCAGAAACGCAGCAGAAGAGGCGCTGCTTATTAATATTCGTCAGAAAGTAATGTTTCGACGCATGCATATCTTTAAAAATGAGTACAAATGTTTTAAAACACCTGGCATCACAGACCACAGCTTCCATGACGCTGCGCTTTTTGTTGGTGTCAGATTCTTTCTTCAATTTGCTAGGCGGGGAATTCCACGACATTTCAGCACAGGCCTTGCACCCTGATATCTCCGATTTTCTTCAAACTTTTTCCATGGGGTTATCGGCAGCCCAGAACACGCGTGTGACATTTTTAGCTTGATAGCTGGGGTATTCCAGGACAAAACGACCAAAAATATTTCAATTTGACACCACCGTGTCTAGAAAAAATCTGAAACTTTGTCTCCGGGGTAGTTTTGGGCCAGAAACACGCCTGTGAGAATCTTAGCCCCCTCCGACCAACGGTGACCGAGTTATAGCCCGAGGCATTTTCGGGAGGTCACGTTGTAGACTCATGTTTGATGCTTCATAACTCAACAACGCATCACCTGATTAACAAATTTTTTATATCATTGAACTCGTCTTGAATTATAGTTTATTTTGAAAAAAGAAAATGTTAAAATTTGAAAATTTTTGACTTTTAATTTGTTTGACCTTTTCCTTTTTGACCTAGCTTGACCCTTTCCCAGTTGAAATTGCCCTTTTAGATACCTCAAAAATGTTTTTTCATAAAATATTTCCGATAGCAAAAATAAAAAAATGCGTTCTTGCTATAAGTTCCGAATATTTAGCACCTAAGGTAGGTATGTACACGGTTTTTGACCATTGCGGTAGTACAGCCTTATGTTTAACGCCGCAAATATAGCGATTGCTTTTGTAATCGGTCGCTGGAAATCATACTCCATTGTCTTTACGAAATTTTAATCGTACAAGTATCCGAATTTATGACAATTAACACGCGCCCACCCGAGGGGGTGGGCAACCGGCCTCTTCAGGTCTCTACAGGTTGTAAAAAATACCTTCGCGCAGCGCCACCGTACTCCATCTACCTCTAACACAACATTTTGCAACTTCTGGAAAAATAATTTAGGTCAACTGGGAGGTGGTAGGTACCGTAAATGCTGAAGGCCAGCAGGCAACTCAGTGGTGAGGGGGTGACCTGAGGTAGACGGTCGTCGTTATGCCTTGTGGGACTTTCAACTTTGTTTCCTTGATTAACACTTTATCGTGGGAGTTGCTCGTTTGGGTGGTGGGGTCAGGGTCTCCGTAAAAGTCCCTTGATGACTCTAGTGAGACACCTACTCCTAAAACCGCCTCCTTGCCGCCCCGGTAGCTCAGTTGGTAGAGCGTTGGGCTCCGGCCCGCGGCTCAGAAGCATGCAGTGGCAGTGCATGTCCAGGCTTGGGATCGGTTCCGCTGAGACGCTCCGGCGCTCAATAGCTTACCCGACGTACAGGTCGGCTGGCAACTGACTGGTGAGAGGGTGACCTGAGCGGGGTGGCCGTCCCTGTGCTGTGTGGGACGTTAAACGTTGGCTTCTAAAATCAACCCTTCATTGTGGGAGTTGCTCGTTCGGATGGTGGGGTCGGGGTCTCCGTGACAAGTCCATTGATGACTTTAGTGAGACCCCGACTCCAACAATCGAACTGAGAACAACTTGTACAAAATGTATAAAAAAACTGAACTGGCAACAACTTGGGCAATATTTATAAACAGAAAAACTGCAGCCATTAAAAGTGATAAAAAGGGATTCCTTGTTTCGAGGGAGACGAGGGCAAATGAACTTATTAATAATGAACCTTTCAGCCTTAAACGAAAATTTACAAAGATGTCGCGACCTTATCAATAATTGAAACAAGTATAACTTATCCTATGAGCACCACTAACTCACACAATTACATCGTTCCCGGAGATGGAAAATAGTATCGATGCAAGCTGATCCAGTGCAGCACAGCATATGTTTGAGAGGATTCATGCAATGTAAACAAACGTGTCTGAAAGGCTTTCATTCCCAAAAAGTAATTTGAATCTGCTCATATATTCGACAAAATGTCCTGAAATTGTAACGCATTCGACTTGGTCGCTTGAACAGGTTGCCTCATGATATTTTTACAAGGTGATCATTTCATAGCTGACACGGATCCGAGAATCCCAGATAAATAATGACACAGTGCACTGGGAGTGATGCCGCTAAATAGCCAGTTTTAATCATTACCGAACATGTTACATACAATCGTTTGGTCGTGTCGCCTTTGAGGTTGCTCAAGGTCACAGTATTTCTTACGGGAACTAAGTGGAAACCTAAATTTTGTGGCATAATAGGTGACAGAGAAGAGCCGTAGAAAGAAAAGTTCAGCACCATTGGAACACTCTTGTTGAGCCCAAAGGGATTATGTATCTTATAATATTGCCTAGTTAAATGTCAAAATTAACCTGCTTTGACCTAGAGCCAGGCGTAGGTCTGTATGGTAAAAAGAATATTAATCAAACTGCAGAGGCAAGTCAGACACGACAATGTAAAAATACAACCTCCATCGCAATTCTCGACAATTCTCAATTCTCGCAAGTTATCAAAATTTACCAATCGCCCCATGCATTTCTAATGGAAAGATCATGACCTTTGCCCTGCTCCCGGTTATCGATATAGAAATCCTGCTACGAAAAATTATCTTGCTAGGCGATCTTACTATGTAATGCGATTCTAACCACGATAGGCTAAATTTGATATGATTTATGCACCTCCCAAAGTTTGAGGTTAGGTCTCTTGACCTGGGTTGGCGGTCTGACCTGGTATGACCCAGACCTAAAATTTTGCCAGAAGCTGCAAAAATTTCGAGTTAGAGGTACATGAAGTACGGTGGCGCTGCGCGAAGGTGTTTTTTTACTACCTGTGGAAACCTGAGGAGGCCGGTTGCCCACCCCCTCGGGTGGGCGCGTGTTAATTGTCATAAATTCGGATACTTGTACGATTAAAATTTCGTAAAGACAATAGAGTATGATTTCCAGCGACCGATTACAAAAGCAATCGCTATATTTGCGGCGTTAAACATAAGGCTGTACTACCGCAATGGTCAAAAACCGTGTACATACCTACCTTAGGTGCTAAATATTCGGAACTTATAGCAAGAACGCATTTTTTTATTTTTGCTATCGACAGATATTTTATAAAGAAACATTTTTAAGGTGTCTAAAAGGGCAATTTCAACTGGGAAAAGGTCAAGCTAGGTAAAAAGGAAAAGGTCAAACAAATTAAAAGTCAAAAATTTTCCAATTTTAACATTTTCTTTTTTCAAAATAAACTATAATTCAAGACAAGTTCAATGATATACAAAACTTGTTAATCAGGTGATGCGTTGTTGAGTTATGAAGCATCAAAGATGAGTCTACAACGTGACCTCCCGAAAGTGCCTCGGGCTATAACTCGGTCACCGTTGGTCGGAGGGGGCTGAGATTCTCACAGGCGTGTTTCTGGCCCAAAACTACCCCGGAGACAAAGTTTCAGATTTTTTCTAGACATGGTGGTGTCAAGCCTTGGTCGATCTGTCCTGGAATGCCCCAGCTGCAACAGTTTAGGAGATAGCTGCAACAGTTTAGGACTTAAAGCCTCCGGAAAGTTTACCCTTTGCCGGGGTAGCAGCTTATTTTACAGCTATGTTATCCAATTAGAATAATGATAAAATAATACAATTATTTATTAAAATGTTTGGAATGAGCCAATGAACACAACGGTGGCAATTCTTAAAATACAGGATTTTTATTATAGAAAGGGGTAACTATTAAGAAAATTTAAGCTGTTTTAAAAATGTGTTTTTCATCTTCGATTTGAAAACTGACCATAGCACGTAAAAGAGCACGTCTCAAAGTATTTTGATTACGAATAAAAACCGTGGATATTTGCTGAAAAAACTATAAACCATGAAAACTAACAACCATGAACAAGAAAAACTACCAAAATAGATCATGGATACGTGCCGCTAACGCACCCCGCGCGGTATCCATGGCACGTTTGCTTCCCCTTAAACCTTAGACCCTGAAGATAATTGCCCATGGAGCAAGGGCTTGTGCGTTGACAGAAGACCGTTGTTTCCAATTGTTCCTGTAGCTTTTTTACTCTTTTTTCAGCGATTGGAATTACTGCCTTAAAGATCTATGCACAGGGAAGAGTTTAACCAGGAAGTTCGTTGAAAATGTGTTCTTCAGCGTGCATCTGAAAAGTGACCCCAGCACGTGAACAAGCACGTCTCAAAGTAATTAGATCGAAGCCTAAGACTGTGGATATGTGTTTACAAGCACATAATCAGCTTTCGTAAAGCACTGTTTATAATGATTCAAGTAATTATATTTCAGATGTTTTCCCTTTAGCTGACAAGGCCTGGGTTTGTAACTTTCCATGCCCGTGCCCTCGTGGGAAGGAGACATTTGTACTTATCCCCAAATCTGAAACCATTGCCGCTGTACCTCGCCGTTCTCATCACAAATAATAATAGTTGGGGTATAACGACGTACCAGCTACCAAGGTCATATGGTGTTGCCAACTCTCACCCTGTTGGGAGGGATTTTGGGGATCAGACCAACTTATTCAGAGGCTCCACCGAGTCTTGAACCCGTGACCGGTGCCTTAGGAGACAAGGATGTTATCCACTAAGCCACTCATCCCCCCGTTACCATCACAGCGTCTGGGAATGTGACAGGTGGCATGGTAAGACATAAATGCACAGTGGCGGATCCAGGGGGGCAAAAAGGCAATTCCCCCCAAACGGAAAAGCTCGGGGCAAAACTATGTTTTTGCCCCCCAAAGCGATCGACCTCCTTTTTTCCCCGACTCATTTTAAGTTTATAGGCAACATTTTGGTGCTTTAACTCTCAACTTCTAACGGAACCAGTTAAGTTCAGTGAAAATATCGGGCCTTGGATAGGAAAAAAGGATCTTGAGCTCATATTTTTCAGCCCGTGACGTTTTTTTTTTTCTTGCCTCAAACACCCGTACCGGGAAGTCATATTTTAGCGCAATTTTGCGTTGCGCGACGCTTTTTTTGTTTTTGTTTTTTTGCTTTTCGACTTTGGTTTGCCCCTCCCAAACCGACCAGCTAGATCCGCCACTGTAAATGCATGATATAAATGGAACCAGTTGGAATAAAAATAAAACAGTTTCAACGTGCAGAAGTACTCTCTTAATAAATTGATACCTTGTTTTTTTCTTATGACTGTGGTTTGCTCCCTTAAGGGTGCGTTATCAATGTTAACTCTGTGGGAGCATATTTCGTGAAATATCTCGTAAAGTAACGTGGCTATCGTCGTGATTTTTTTCACCAGAAGTAAATAACAAATGTATCGTTACGGCAGATGTTTTTCAAGCCTGATGCATTTCTTGTTTTTGTACAATTTGACTTTCTTTTTCAAATTTCTCAAACTTAAAGTTTGAATAACTTTTCACATGATATAATCATTGAAACAGGGTGGGTGGGCCTATGTTCTAGGAGCCAGTCTCCACAACTCTGTTGTACTTTTTTGAATTTTTGCGTTATAAGAAAGATATGAGAAGCTGAAATTTGAAAGCGTTTTCCAAAAATTCAGGGTAAAAATCGGAAAAACGGAAACAACAGAGTTTTGCGGCTATCTCCTCTATACGATTTCCATACAGAATCAAAACCAAAAAAGGTTCGGCGAAAAAGTTATTTCAAGTTTCATAAAACTTTCCCAATAGATGGCACTGGCAGTACCGGATTCGCATGAGTGCCCGCTGTGGCAGGTCTGTTCATTCATGTTTTGGTGAATGGGACGGGAGCAGTGGCATAGCCAGAAATTCATCAAGGTAGTTGATAGCAGAAAATCTGCAGTTTGAAGTCAAAGTGAATACATTCACGAACGTGGATAGGAAATATTGAACAAAAGGAGAGCCTATAGCCTGGTCACCCCTGGCCACGCTGCTGGCACACGGACACCTGTTTACCGGCGTGACCGGTACCTCTGCGCCCCGGGCGCGCGCCAGTCACGTGGCAGCCGACTGGGGACATGATCCAGCTGCTCAGGCCCTGATGAGTGGACAAGGACGTCCCATTGAGCAGTGCCGGATCTAGCCGGTCGGTTTGGGGGCAAGCCAAAGTCGCAACAAAAAAACTTCACGGTGTGAAAAATGTTGTTGCAATATAACTTGACAGTAACTTTTGGGGATATCCAAGGCGAAAGGCAAACAAAACCGTGACGGGGTGATAAATATACGCACAAGATGGTTGGTTTTTGTTATCCATGGTCCAATGTTTACACTAAAGTTGACTGGTTCTGTTTGAAGTTTAGAGTTAAAGAAACAAAAATCTCGCTTATGAACTCAAGAATCTCGCTTATGAACTCACGTGCTGACAGATGTGCCAAAGCGGCATCCCAGGGTGTCGTACCGACTGGCTTAGGCGTGCCGTTCTCGGATTTTTATCAAAATATCGGCGAACATGTTAACGAAATATGGCAGCGCACCTGGGACGAAGACCCGAAAGGCTCCAAGCTGCGGATGCTGAAACCCAAAATAGGGATATGGCAGTCGGCAGGTGCTGGCTGTAGGAGTGACGAGGTGATTCTGACCAGGCTGTGCATTGGTCATACGCACGCCACACACTCACACCACCTTGGCGGTGACGGCCCGCCGACGTGTCGGCGTTGCGGTGACCGACTGACGACCAGGCATGTGCTGATTGACTGTCGCGATTATGAGATCGAAAGAGCACGTTATCTGCCGGGTGCCCCCACTATGGAGGCGCTCTGTGGAGAATCCCGATCAGTGGATATCTGCAACATCGTCGTATTCCTGAACAGTGTGAACTTTAACGTCATATAATCTCCAAGTGGCCCCACCGTGTGAGCAGCTAACACCTGGTATCGAAATGGTTTAAGGAACCTATGTTCGTGTTTTATATTTCGTTTCTCTACGTTTTACTTCTGACAAGTGTTTGTATCTGTTCGCGCGTGGATTCACTCACTTCCGACCTACTGATGTATATGTGCAGGGGCTAAGCCGATGTTTTACGTACCACTTTTGGTGTTTAAGATGACGTTGCTGACACTGCTCCCCGATGCTGCTTGCTTTTAAACTAGGAACAAGGACATAGATATGGGCGCAAAATGACCGTCGCCGTCGACGCGCCCTTAAACCCCACTCATGATGATGAACTCAAGAAGAGTCGGGGTAAAAAGGTCGATCGCTGTGTGTGTGTGTGTGTGTGTGTGTGTGTGTGTGTGTGTGTGTGTGTGTGTGTGTGTGTGTGTGTGTGTGTGTGTGTGTGTGTGTGTGTGTGTGTGTGTGTGTGTGTGTGTGTGTGTGTGTGTGTGTGTGTGTGTGTGTGTGTGTGTGTGTGTGTGTGTGTGTGTGTGTGTGTGTGTGTGTGTGTGTGTGTGTGTGTGTGTGTGTGTGTGTGTGTGTGTGTGTGTGTGTGTGTGTGTGTGTGTGTGTGTGTGTGTGTGTGTGTGTGTGTGTGTGTGTGTGTGTGTGCGCGCGGGGGAGGGGGCAAAGCGTAGTTCACTCCGATACTCCAAGCTTTTCCGTTGGGGGGGTTAAATGCCTTTTTGTCCCTCCCTTCTGGATCCGCCACAGCCATAGAGTTTACATGGACTTTGACTACCGCGTTTTCAAATCAAGTTTTGAAATAGGGGAATATGAAGGCATTGAAAAAACAATGGGATTTACCCTTACTAATATTACATGATCCCGGGCATCAAAACTGGTTCGGTTTATACCGCCCCTGCATTCAGTCATCTCAGCAAGGCGTTCTCTAATTTGATCGATAATCTCAACAAGCGAGAGGTCAGCTACAATGATGTGTCAATGAGTTTTTGTGTTTGAAAAACTGCCAGGGATCTATAAGAGTGCCTCGTACCTCCTCGTACCCAGAAGTGAAATCTAGCAGCTAATGTTTCATCATTTTAACCCTCGCCGCACCGGGGGGCCATCGATGGCCCCCTAAGGTTTTTTTCAAGATAGCAGAAAAACAACGAGGAGCAGCACCGCGGTTGAGGGCTCTATCTCTCGCCTCACCATTTTCCCACCATCCCTGAAAATTTTTACCCTGGGTCACCCAAGGTCAGGTCACCAGGCGAGGTCAACCAAGGTCACCTCACTTAAACTTTGAAGCTCTATAAGAGCTACATTTCTTAGTCGATCGATTTGAAACTTCCTACACTTCATGGCCCTTCCAGGGTCTACAACCTGTATATCCGGGATTTTTCTAATCCGTGACCTGAGGTCAGGTCACGAGGCGACCTCTCCCATTGGAAAATTATGGGAAAAAGCTGTCTCATGGTCAAAAAAATCACAAAAATAAAAAATCAAGGTCACTTTCTGATCTTTCGTGACCTCAGGTCATATGAGGTCATGAGGTGACCTCTGGAGTTCAAACCACTGGCGGGAGGTCTTTACGTTCCACATAGCAGAAAAAGTTCTGGCAATTTCCTATCAAATTTACTTAACTAGATCTCCATAGCTCTAATGGCGTAGGAGTTATGCCCAGTTTTCTTAAGCTTTGCATATTTGAGTGAAAATAGCCTATCGTGACCTTTCTTGACCTCTGGAGGTCAAACCATTGACCGGAGCGCTTAAACATGGGAAGTAATTTCTTACTGAATTCACGCGAGCTTTCTAATGCACTTTGCAGATTTTCGCTAACCCCCATATTTTCGGAGTTAGAGGGGGCCATCGATGGCCCCCGGTGGGGCGAAGGTGGCGCCGGACCCCCAGTGGGGCGCGGGTTAAGTCAGCCTAACAATTTGCTGTCCCTCAAAAACCATGATCAGTGCTTTTACAATCACCAAACTGAGCTCGAAAACATCAGACTTCACCCGACCAATTATCTAATCATGATTGATGATACTTCGGTAACTTCTGTATTCCATTACCGAGAACTTTTCTTATAAAATAATATTGTGGTAATGAGCGAAAATAGCTGATTTGGGCTTGCAAGCGCTCCCCAGAAAAATATGTGGGAATTTTAGAATGACCAAACAACCGAGGAGAGAGAGAGAGAGAGAGAGAGAGAGAGAGGGAGACAAAAAGTCAGACGGGAGTGTTTACCTGTACAGGGGAGCCTTGCTCAGGGGGTGATTTTTAGGTCGGAAACAGCCGAAGCGTAGGCCATAGCAACATTCGGATTTTTTAATGGGACTGGTGTTTTAAATCAAAACAACTATGTATTATTTTTTGCTATAAAACACCAGGAATAGAATAAAACAATTTTAAAATTTGGTAGGAGTAAGAAATTGGAACAATACTTTTCCGTTATCACACATTTGTATTTCCTAAGAAGCAGGGGCGCAGCCCCGGAATTTTCGCAGGGGGACGGACCCAGGCTGCTGCTGACCGGGGAGGCGAATTTTGGGCATGTTCGGTACATGACAGCATTAATGACGATTGACCCAAAAATTTTTTGGGGGACATCCCCCTGGTTGGCGAACAGGGGAGACGCGTCCCCCCGCTTTCGGCGCCCATGCTTAGAGTCTCATTAAAAACATGAATGGAGCTGTGCGAATTCTACCTGGATTTTTATTTTACGATTGCTGTAATTATATAATTATGTGACTGACTAATAAATCATAGCATGATCAGAGGTACTGAGGATCATACTGAGCCAATGGCTTCCACATGGTGTTATGTTCTGAGCCCCAAAACAGTCACTTATGTGCAGACCCTAGTCTGTCACCGTCATGGATGCGGTTTTATGCCTATGCAACAATACCAGAAATCACAAATCTCCCGATGTGATACTTGTTCCAATTCGTTCCATAGATTCGACGGGTGGAGTTTATTGTTCATGACATCCAAAGAAGATTTAGCACAAAGTCGTAATTTGTAAAATGCATTCCTGCGTTCACTTCCTTGCTGTTGCTCGGAAGCTCATTCCGTCCTGTGACCACTTTTCAATCACGTCCTTTCTTTCAAATCTTACGTTCTCTTGTGGACCAGTGAGGGTATCTAAAAGGCTGAAATCACAAACAGAGCCTCTGCTGAGGCTAGGCCACTTCTCTTCCAGCAAAAATTTATATTTCGTTTTTACCGGATTTGGGGCACAGGGAATATTCTAGCGTAATTAACTGGGAGCAAACATGGACCCAAATCTGGTTAGCTTTCAGTTCTTTAATGGAAAATGTAGTGTCAGAGTTGGAAGCTGAAGATTTATGGTCCCCCTCACTTTCTGGCCAGTTTCAGCCTGCCTGGCCGAAGCTGGATGGCGCACACCGTTCTGCAACTGGACAATGTGAGCCTTCATGAATCTACTAACATATGAAATGCTGCTGAGTTGGTGTTTTGATGAGCAATATGGCTTTATAGTTTGCACACTTTTGTTTAAAAATGAGTGCCCCCGAAAAAGTTGAATTATTTGGTTCATTTTGGACATCCGTTCAAAATTTCGTCGCAATCAGGTCAGAGTCTGCGGTCGAAAATCAGCCTGAAGTAAATGTTGCATATTCGCAGCTCATCAAAAAAGGTACCGGAAAGCTATGTGGGTATATTTTCGAAATAATATTGACAGAATAGAGCATTCCAAATATACTTAAAGTGCAAAAGAAGAATACGTTGTTAAATTGTATCTGATTTGCGTCAATTAGCCTAGTTGACCCAAGACGGTGTTTTTACCGAAGTGAGCAATAGCAATAGCAAGGAGAGGCGGGTGACAGGGAATGATCTTGAGAGAGTTTTATGCCGAATTAACCCGCCCGAATCTTGTTCGTACTTTAATGTACCCAAGTAATCGATTTTTGGGGACATCTAGAAATTGATTCGTCTATGATCACTAGAAGCAAAAGCCGCCGCGAGAGATCTGTTCCAACGAGAGAAAACCCAAAACATTATCTCCCGGATCAGCTAAGATCTGTGGAGGCCTTCTTCATTTGTTGCCCATCATCCTCCCTCAGCAGAGCAAAACTTCCAACAGAGCGAGAGGTACTAAAGTACGACCTTACCAATAGCAGGAAGATCCTCGCCTTTATGAAGATGCCACTGCTACCAGCGCAAGTATAAATGTGAATATATTTCGAGCCATGGAGTTCACGGAATATAACTGCAAGGGGAACTTGCGACGGCTGCTGGATGGAAGACTTTACTAACAAGGAGAGAGTGGGAGGGTGACGGTAAAAAATGAAAGACGCCTTTAGTATGCTGGCAAATCTTTGGGATGTCGCAGCGCCCCACTCTGCAGTGTCTCAAAAATGGTTTTGCTCTGGGATACTGAGTGTAAAATTCTCGTTTGAAAATACGGTAGGCGAGTGGCAAGTCCAAACGGTATAATATTGTGAGAGTTTAAACTCGATAACACTCCTTACTTAGGGTTTGCGCATTTTTCATCCAAATTTTCCTTCCTTCCACACTAGATGATTTTATATATACTAGGATTATTGAATTATGCCAAAAATAAATCCACTAGAAAAGTGGGTCCAAAAGTGAGAAATAAAGAAAGTGAATGGGAAATTCAGAGCACCTGGGTGTCATTCTCTACTAAGCATTCTAGGATTTTGATCATTGTGCCTCTATCGCCATGGTCAAGGATGACACTCTCCTGCCAGAGGAATACAAACAGCAGAACACTAGGCTCTACCAATATCAGTAAGACGAATTTCTGGCCGCCATGAGCTGAAATGACAAGAACTTTCAGGGGAAAAGAAAGCGGCGATGTCCCGGGAGCAGAGTGGAAAAAATGACGACGACCGCAGGGCAGAAATTCCCTCAACTAGTGTGTCCCAATAGTACAGTCCTCTTTAGAAAAGGCAAACAGTTGTGTGAGTAAAATTTCTGTGTCATATTCAGCCAGCACCTGTTATCGCCGAGGCTGCTGACTAGTGACCTTTCAGGGGGTGCCATCAATTTTTCAGAGGGGCGCCGCGACCATTTCAGGGGGACCGAGGGTCGAACGAAGGAGGCACGTGCCCCCCTTTGCACCCCTGGATCCGCGATTGATTCTCCCACTTTGGGGTGGCCATGTGGTGACTTGCGTGTCCCGTTTCTTAGTCCATCAGCTTTATCACATTCAATGTTCCGAATTTTCGACCGGTAAACTCTCTCCTCCCTCGGTGCTTGAAGGTCAAGCCCGATGCAATATTTTTTGCTGCTGATGTTGCCACTTTGAAATTTCTTTAGCAAAATAACCGTTTATTTCTCTTTGTGTGTGATTTATACACATTTTTGCGCCCCTGACATATTACGGTGTTTTCTGTGTCATTTAAACTCCATAAAAGTCATTCTTGAATCTATAAATTCCCAGCAAGAGCATATTTTCTCGTCCAATTAAACTAGGGCCTTCCCTGAAATGATTACAATGCTCTTTGAAAGGCCGATGACAACCCACTGAAATTTCGCTGGGGAGGCGGTGTTGCATCACCTCCTAATTGCTTACCGAATATTGCAGAAACGTCGTCCAGTTCTTAAAAATTGGTGCGGACTATACAACCTTTATTGTGCGTGTTTTGCACGAACATGCCTTTAGCTCTTAACACCAGGGAACTATGGCCTCGTGACTGGAGGCATGTGAGGGTTATTTGGACATCAGGACACGTTTCCACCCGAATCTCTCACGGCTCCTCTCCTCATAAAAGGTCACACAAACAATTAAAAATCCAATGATAATGATGTGTGGATTCCATCGAATCACATCAGTGTTAATTCTAAGTCAGAGCTGAGGGCCTATCCATAAATTACGTAACATGTGTTCTTATAATTTTAACCCTCCTCCCTCATGGTAATACTTTCTTACGCTCTGTTGTAACGTCTAACAAAATGGTTGCTGACTTCCTACCCCCTGTTTTTCCTTGGGTACTTTATGGACGGTCTCTTGTTTAGGAGATCGTCTTTTGATCCTGTCCCTAGGTCAGGGCCTATAACTTGGGAAACTGCTTCCAATACATTACAAAGCTTTGGTTTATGTCGAACTGATGTGGTCAGGAAGGGTCTGGACGGGATTGAGATCGTACACGTGTATTGTCGATTACAACACAAACTATCCTATAATCCGAAACACCTCTCGATCACAGTGAGGATAACTCCGTACATGATCGAGCGGTAGAACGCCACCCCTTCTCCGAGCACCAGAAAAATGTTCCACAATAAATACTTGGGTAAACACATGGAGCTGCGCGCCTCAGGGTTCGGTGGGTGGGTGAGTCAGTCAGCCCCTTTCCGTGACCGCTACGAGGCGGGGGATCCCTAAGATACGCCAAGGCGGTCACAAATGCGGGCACCCAGCCCATGTGTCATGTGTATGTGCATGTGTGTGTACGCGCGGAGAATGACGACCCATCGATGCAAGGCGGGCCAAGAACATAAAATTTGGTCACGAAAGTGGCCGAAGTGGGAAGTAGGAAATGGGCGCGGATCCTACCGCTGACTAGCTGCTAACTCGCGCAAATAGCGTAGCCAATCCACAGCCATGCTTGAACTGCCATTTGGCCAGCTTTGGTCCATCCCAGGTGACAGTGGTGCGAGCTGCAACCGCTTTCTCATTTAGAGAAATCGAGACATTTGCCCAATAGCAGTCTGCCCTCGGAAAAATACTGGGCCCGCCTCTGCGAGAGCACCTGTTACTGCGACGCGTCTGACCTTGCCCGCAGCGGTTCTTGGTCACCTGAAGGGTCGTAAGCGTGGAATGCGCAGCGTACTACGGTTTACAACCAACGTGTCACGTGGGCAATCTTTGTGACGAGATGAATGAACGAATGACCTGACATCTGTTGTTTGGGAAACAGGGTTTTAGTTCTGATGGGTCATGTCGTGTGGCGCATGTGTCGAGGGTAACGCACGCTTAATGATCACAAGTCATTGCCCTATAATGCGTACTGCATTTCTCACGAGCAACAATATTTAGAAATAACTTGAAAACGTTGCAAAACTTGAAAAAACTTGATAAACTTTGCAAGTAATCATTACGATAGTTCCTTGGCTAATATCGAATGCAGTCATTTTCTCACTATGCAAACGGCCAAACAATTCGATATCCCTTTAGGGGCGGTTCATAAATTACGTCACGCTCTGAGGGGGATGGGGGTCGGCCAGAACGTGACGTGCTGTGACATGGGGGAAGGGGGTTGACCAAACGTGACGTGCTATTACATGGGGTGGTCTTTTCCCGCCGGATTTTTTTTACTGACAAGTTGTGGTTCCGTAAATTATCTGTATCCATTTGAAAAAATTAGGCGCACTGCAATTTGTGTATCGCAAAATCCCCTAATGTTTGAAATACAATACTGATTACCGCGTTGTGAATGGAAAAACCAGGCCTTTAACCTAACCTGGAAGTTTACCTGATGACCTAAGGTCATAAAAGTATACATCATTCGCGAGCTCTCGTGACGAGCAACACGCTAGTTTTATCCGCGGAGCTCTTCATTTATTAGGGTTCAATCGCGAGGGGGTGGGTGTCGTAACAACCACCCCCCTGTAAATCCGAAGGTGGCAAAAACAGTAGGGGAAACCGGGACAACACGGACACTGTGGGTTAGATGGACACTCCCTTTTTGGGACGAACTGGCGGCGCCACGACCAGGAAAAGCGTATACTACACTTCTTTTTGACGCGTGTTGGTCGGAGGATCACGTTGAGTCCGACAAGCTCCCTATGTTGTATATAATTTTCATAAAAATAAAAACAGCAGCCTATTTTTGCTTTTCATCTGACCTTTTAAGACATATGGAGTTGGAATCCGTAGGTCAAGCTGATTACAATAATACCAAATTTAAAACTTTATCTTGTTTCGTTCAAAAGGTGTGGACACAAAACAATTTCGAAAACCGTGACCTCTGGTAAACTCTGGTGATCTTGGTATCGGCGTGACTTGAAAATGGATGACAGAATGCATATTTTGCGCTTTCCAGAACTTTAAAATGATGTTTAGGAACCTGATCTAGCTTTTCTAGAAGCAAAACTACTAGCCAGTTTTGTCTGTCTTATTTTTTAAGGAACATAAGTAGTAAGTATAAGTAGTAAACATAAGTTTTAAGGAACATATTGCAGTGCGCCTAATTTTTCAAATGGATACAGATAATTTACCGAACCACAACTTGCAGTAAAAATCCGGCGGAAAAGACCACCCCATGTAATAGCACGTCACGTTTGGTCAACCCCCCCCCACGTCACAGCACGTCACGTTCTGGCCGACCCCACCCCCAGAGCGTGACGTAATTAAACCGCCCCTAAAGGGATATCGAATTTTGGCCGTTCATAGTGAAAAAACGCATCGATATTAGCCAAGGAACTACGAAATGATTACTTGCAAAGGTTATCAAGTTTTTTCAAGTTTTGCAACGTTTTCAAGTTATTTTAAATATTGTTGCTCGTGAGAAATGCAGTACGCATTATAGGGCAATGACTTGTATCATTAAGCGTGCGTTACCCTCGACACATGCGCCACACGACATGACCCATCAGAACTAAAACCCTGTTTCCCAAACAACATGTCAGGTCTTTCGTTCATTCATCTCGTCACAAAGATTGCCCTCGTGACACGTTGGTTGTAAACCGTAGTACGCTGCGCATTCCACGCTTACGACCCTTCAGGTGACATAATCGCCTTACATGGGCATAGCAATGACGTCATAACTTGTTGACCTGACCTGACCTGATGTCAATTTGTGCTAATGGGTTGTCAAATTGATCACCCTAGAGGTCAGTGAATCAACGCGCGTCTTATTTGAATCGACTCGGAACCATTCGCAAAAAAACGAGGGAGAGGATCCAATCAGAAACCCCAGGGCGGTCAAGGGTTGAGCCTTGCACACGTATGCCGTGCACGCACGTGGTTCCCAGAGAGGGTGAGCCTCCCGCCGCCTCCCTCTGTCAGGCTCAGGCGGTCTGATAGATCGCAGACCGCCTCAGTGCCTTCTAGACAAACAACGGTTTTCGAAACTGGAAATCAACACCAGCAGTTATTGATCCGGCTATGAATTTATTAATGTGATTTTGTTGACTTGAGCTATAACGACTTTTCCCGGTTGCTTTTACCTGTACCTTTGAGTAAACATAGTCTTAGAACATAGAAAACAGGTTGATCCACCGTTGTATATTTTCACCGGACATAAACTTTAAAAATGTTCAATTTCTAATAACACAACTATGTCCACTCGGAGCTTCCAAAACTAAGGTATCTCTCGTAGAATGGCTCTTTTACCGAAAACAACCCGTACAAAATAATGATGAATATCAGCAGGAGCCAAATTAAGAAATTTAAGCTTTTGTTTGTGCAACAGAGCAGGTGGGTCAATCGGCTGCGACATCTTCAGCAGCATCGTCATCGGCCCCTTGTGCCGCATCCTCACTCTCTGCTGGAGGCTCTGCTGCATCCTCAGGTGATTCGTCCTCCGACATTGGTTTACGGATGAACTTCCAATAAACAACACCGAGCCCTATAAAGACTAATATTGCCACTACCGGCAGAACAACTGCCATGGCCGTCGCCGACTGACCCGCCCCACCAACTGATCGCATTCTTGCAGAGTTGTCTCCATCGAAAATACCGTTTTTTCCAAGCGTGCAACGGTAGTCACCGGTTGTATGAATGTGAATTTTTAGATCGCCCGCGATTTCTGCAAGCTCCTGATCTTCCGTGCGTGCGAATATCCACATTTTGCTTCGCCGAGAAAATATCCCATAAAATTGAGCATCGAAAAGCTGGTCCCAGCAAATGGTTCTGGTCTGAGCCCCGGTGACGTTGTAAAATAGACTGAAATATGAGCATGACAAATCATCGTTTTTAAACCACAATTTTGCTTTCGGCTTGAGCGCTTGCATTGCAACCCTAGTGTCGATAGTTATCAAAGGCAGTTGGCATGACGGGGAGTTCACAACAATCACACAGTTTTGGGTAAAAGGCTCTGCTTTTGCTTGCCCAATACCAATTTCCTTAAATGTAAAAGTATACTCTTTGGCTGTTACTTCCTTGTAGCAAGTCGGTGTTTCGGGTATATCATAAACGTCTGTAGAAGTACTTGTGATTGAACATGTTGGACCAGATGTGCCTTTGGGGCATATACATGTGCAGTTTTTTGCCAGGTAGCCAAAGTTTTCACATTTCTTGGAGGAACACTTTTCTCCAAACTTTTCCTCGCACTTGTATCTAAGGTTAAGTAGCCATAGATCGTAATGAGAAAAATGTGGAGAGTTCTGAGCAGAGTCCATCATGTATAAATGTCTTGGATCATCAGGTAGTAGAATGAGCTGATCATTTTCCGACCATTGAAGGAGCCCTGTTTGCATGACAGAAGCAAAGTCATATGGCATCTTTTGCTCTTCCGGAGGAGTGTCTGTACATAGTTGATGTTCAGATAAAATTACCCTTCGAAGCACATCGTCTAATGTACCTAAATTTTTGTACATGATAGTGAGATATTTTGACCGATCACTTCTTGCTTGAGTGTTCTGGAGACCAAGTATATGTCCCAGCTCATGAAGGGCGCCACGTTTTCCGCAGTTCGAAGTGATGCTAAATAAAGAAGGCTTAGTGAGATTTCGTCCGTATTCCCCTGCACACGTTCCCTTCTCTCCATAAACACAGATGAAATCTGTTTGACCTTTCGACCCACAGTGCCTGTCATCTGTTTTGGTAATTTCAGTGAGAGTAATGCAAGTGTTATCCTCTATCTCCTTTTTCGCATGCTCAAAAAGCGTCCGGTTGGGTGGCATGATGCCACTACTGTACATGAATTGTATGTTGGAAGAATTTGATCCAGCTATTTCCCAAAACCTGGACGGATGGAAAGCTGAACCTCTTCCTCCCATGAATTCATCAATAAGGGCTCGGATCCTCATTTTCTTGAAAGGCCGATAGATGTCGATCTGTCCTTGGTCATGCATTCGATAGCCATATCGTATATACATCGAATTGTAATCGTACCATGTTTGCTCGTCTTCGTCTTCAGATATTACGTGTTTAGTTGCTAGAAGAACAAAAATAACTATCAATGGAAAAAGTTTGATTTTAGTCATATTTAACTAAGCCATAGGCTGGGATTACATTGCAGGATCCAAATAAACAAAAAAGGAAATAACCTGATGCTATTTGGCTATTTCCCAAACCAAAAATGCATTGTGCCGGAACAAGACTAAAATAACATAACTTTATAAATACGGTCTCCACGTGCTTTAATCTTCTTAATCTTAGCCTAGAAAGGATGCAATTATATTCATCCGACCTTGCACTTGCTCTCGCAATATGAATACGCAAAATACACAATGATAAAACTAGCATCGGTAGGACACTTATATACAGTTTTAACTACAATGCACCAATCCAGGCTCAATATATATATATATATATATATATATAACTTTTCTGATGGCAATTAGTCTGTCACTGCAATTGAGATAGACATAAAACTTGTAACCAGCTTATTCAGCTCATTTTGCTTTGGAAGCATACATGACCACTCCAAGTCAACAATAAATAAGCTCAGTTTTCTGAAACCACGATGTTCAAATGCAAGAGGCTTCTGTAGCTTTTCTGCAGCCCAAGAAAATATGCACATGCATGGCATAAATGAAAATTTGGTAGGTAGGGCATCCCACCAGAAAACGACGATAAATCAAACTAACACCTACATCTCAGATTTCGATGAAATGTTGTCTAATAGGGCGAAACTTGAAAATTTGCTGGGTGATGATTTATGCTGTACCATCTATAGCCTCACTTGTTCAGTGATTTTTTAGTTATTGTCTCGGAAAATTTTTCGATATTGTGCAAAATCTTATTTATCCATAATTATATCTAAAAAAATTAGACATTTTATTTGTAAAAACTATACATCCTCGGGATCACTAAAAACTAAATGATAAAATGGTATATTCAAAATTCAAAATTAAAAGGAACAGACTAAGTTTATTTGCATGGGTCAGGTCACGTGGGTTTATAACGATGAAAATTTAAATATCTTGATTAAATATCTGAGCGTAATCTTAGAGGAGCACCGAAAGTTTAACACGTGCAGTGGAGAGGGGTCTGGCGTCAAGGCACAGTAGAGAAGGTTCCTAGAGTGTCCGCCCCCTGATATCTCAGAGACCAAGAGAGTTAGAAAACCGTCCGTTGGAAGATGTTTAGGGTCGATGGTGACCTACATCACGGAAAAGTTTCATTGACAGGTCAAACGAGGTTGTAAAATGCGGACAAAATTCATAGAGGAAAGATCCCACACAATTTTCTCTGAAACTTTTAGGTCAAGATAATTCAAGGTCAATGACCTATGACGTAACAATATGACATATTCTCAATAATGAGCAATATAGATGATACCAGAGCAGCCTTTGGGCGAGAAATGAGGGGGGGGTTCAGCCTCTAAAAAGACCCTTGACCTTGACGTCAAAGACAAAGACAAAGACAAAGACAAAGACTGTATTCGGAGTCATCCACAGTTATAAAAACGGTTGTGGCTATTACGACACCACGTCAAGCTGTTGATAGATGAGTAGCTGGGATGGGCTGACACATTCACTAGGTGAAACTTCAATACAGTCATACCTATGACATCATCACATAAAAACTGCATACACTTGATATCAATTATTCTACTTCACTTCACATGCAGCGCACCATCACACATCCCAAGACACCTTGAGTACGCTGTGACACGAGGTGGCGCTTAAGGGCACGGCAGAAAAGAGGTACTGAAAGGACTTTCAAATCAGCGGGCACATCGTTATAGTACGAAAGACCCCGGGCCATAAACCTGCGCTGGCCCATACTGCTACGGGAACGTGGAACCGAAAGGTCTGCGTCCCGGCGCGTGCTGCGCTCCCGCGTAAACCGGCGCGCTCCTCGAATCCCCGGGCCATCTTCCCTGGCTCCCCGAGGCGCACTACCTTGTGCACAAGCACAAGTTTGTGATACCTTACCAGTTCACTCGCCGACAGCCAGCTCAAGTCCTCTAATAGATCCGAAACATGATCAAATTTGTTGCGCCCGAATATTATTTTTGCCGCATAGCTCATGATCTTTTGGAGCCGAGTACTATTGGTTTGGTTACCATTGCCGAATACGGTGATGCAGTATCGGACCCGAGAGATGACCAGAGAGCTGACTATCGGCGAGATGACTCTGGGAGGTAAGCAATGTCTCAGATGTGAAAGACCACTCAAAATTCCGAAACATTGACGAGTTAAGAGAGAAATATGAAGGTCCCAGCTGAGGACGCGGTCAAAGGTCAGGCCGAGATTTTGAACGCTCATGGACGGAACTAAATTATGGTTGAGGAATTTGATGGTAAAATCACCAACGTGCCGAATGTTAGGAGCACTTCCTAGAAGAATGAGTTGGGTCTTGTCAGCATTTACTTTTAGCCCATTACCACTGAACCAGATATCAAGAGAAATTCATGTGTTTTCCATGCGTTGAATGAGTGTCCGAAAGTCTGACTTTTTGCCGCTGACAAGCACTTGAGTGTCATCCGCGTACTGGACCACGACCGCATCCTCAGTATACAGGCTCAGGTCGTTAGCAAAGATAGAGTAAAGCAAAGGGCCAAGACAAGAACCTTGGAATACGCCCATGTTGTTAGGAAGACTAGAAGAAATTTTAGAAACACCCAGATTATCAGCTGGAAGGCTGACACTCTGGGTGTGACGCTGAAAATATGCAGAGAACCAAGAAGTATCGATTGAATGAGCCTGGAGTTTTTTTTTAGCAAACGAGAGTGGTCAATCACATCAAAGCATTTACTCAAATCGAGGAGACATAGGAGGGAGACCTCTCCACGATCATTAGCGGAAAGGATGTGGTCAGTTATGTGGAGTTATGCAGTGGTCAGTTATCCTTGCACATACTAATACCACTTGCACATACTATGCATATACTAATACCATCACCAGCACTGGAGGTGGAGGAGCCCCTACTGAAGACTATGGTTTGTAGCTCATCCAATGTGATGAGTCGCAGGGTGAAGGCGCAGGCGCCAACGCGTGGCAGTCTGCACGCAGGTGTTCGGACCGCTCCCATAGCGGCAACCTCAGCCGCCACGCGCGGGCCGACGTCAACAAAGAAATGGTTAACCTCATCAGCTGTGGCATCTGGAATTACTCGGGTCCCTCCCTTTTTGCCCCCAATCACTCTGTCAACACACCTCCACATAACCCTGCGCCCCTCCTCCCTCAGTCGCCTATGCATATCGTCGCGCATATCACGTCGCATTGCTCCCCTTACCTGACGATTTAGGTCACCATACACCTCAGACCTGTGGCCGCCTATTGCCAGCGCCGCTCTGCGACGAGCCATCAAATCAATGGTTAAGTCTGACACCACAGGCGCGTTTGGATTGCGGATACGAATGGTTCCTACTGGTGCGTGGAGATCAAGAACAGTAAGCTATTTCCTCGAGAATACAGTCCATTTTTCAGCAACACTGTTGGATGCAAAAACATCTGACCAATCAACACACATCAGACCAAAATTGAGGGCGGCGGGGTCAATGCGACGCAGACAGCGGGTCTGAACAAAAGTAGGCTTTGGACGGCATCGCGACACGCTGAGCTGAGCACGAACAAATGTGTGCGGACTGTAATGACAGAATTTGGCACCAAAATGAGTAACTAAATCTGGGTCATTAGTGATGATGACATCTAAACATGACCCGGCGGGGCGATAGGTAGGCAGATTAATACATTAGTTTAGCGTATAGTCCTTCAAGAAATCTAGAAGATAGTGCTTGGCACGATTATTTAAAGGTTTCAAAACATCACAATTTATGTCCTCAAATATCACACATTTAGCAGAAGGGTGAGCCAAAACAACATCCTGATATTCGTGTTCCAAATGATCAAAATCAGCACGTAAATCAGCATCACTGTAACGTGGCGGTCGGTAGAGAATGCAGAAAACGATCTGCCGTTTAGAGTCCGGTTTCACTGAAATCCAAAGAGTCTCCAGTCGACTGTTCGCTGGTTTTGTGACGCGAGTCTTCAGCTGTTTCGCTGTCATACCCTCTCTGACAGCGAGGGCGACTCCTCCGTATCCGCTGTTATCTGGCCGCGGCGTGGAGTGAACAGTGTAGCCGGGCAGCAGGAACATACAACGAGGTGTGTAAAGGCGGAGCCAAGTCTCACAAATCCCAAAAACATCGTAGTCGAAATCTAGCAAATCACGAGAAAGGGGCATAATAGAATGTTTCAGAGATTGATTGTTGAGAGCATCAATTCGAAGGGATTTTACAGATGTATCCTCTTCCGATCTCCCCATCTGACTCCGTCTCTGCTACCGCGCCTTCGCGCACCCCGGCTGCTGCGAGTACCGCGGCCCCTACGATGCCGTCTCCCCTCGCTCGGCGATTGGTTGATGGGCTCAGCTCCGCAGCCCGCTGCCAGTGAGGCGGGGTCACGTCTGACCCGGCCCGGCCCAAGGTCAGGGCTGGTGCGCGGTGCGAAGGGCCCAAGGTCACGCAGAGTGTGACAGCGCACGGTCGAGTGGAGCACAGGCGTGACAACAGTGAAGATCAGTTTCACAACAGCCAGAAGAAAGACCAACCTCAGGATTTCACGGTTCACGATGGGGGGGAACGGCTTCATTCTGCAGTAGCGAAAGGGAGTGGCTTAAAGCTCAAACTCACGAAAACGTCCAAATCAGGTGAGTCCAGATATGGTGGTGCGCTGGATCACTCTCGCAATCACCAGCAAAATAACACTCCACTCTCACAAAGAACAGCGAATAAAAACACGGGTAAAAGGTTAAAAGAAGTAGTAAAACGAGCGGACGGACGGGAGCGCTGCAGCACCGCAACCGTCAGCGGGCGCGGGGCGCAGGCGACGTCTGACCTTGAGTGACCTTAACTATGAGGTAATAGCATAACATACGTCATACTGAATAATTCCATCTGACCGGATTGCTGGGGTCAACGAACTTGACCTGTGACCCTATGACCTTGACCTTCATGTTGGTTGACCTTAACACGCGCATTGACGGGGGCGGGACCCGCCCCCACGGGTTTTTCGGTGATAGCAAAAAAAAGGCGGCGCTAGCGCCGCCGTACTTGTCATACCTTTTCCCTCATCATTTTTACAACTTTTGTGAAAATTTTAAGGTTAGGTCATCTCAAGTCAGGTCACCAGTACAGGTCAAGTGACCTGACCTCAAAAAAGTTTAAGATAGCCATAGGTCGGAGCAGGGTGAACTTATCCGATTGAAACTCATTTCACATATTGGGCCCACCGAGTTCTCTAAAGTATGTTCCGGTATTTTTGATGTCGATGGCCTAAGGTCAGGTACGAGGCATGACCTCTCCATTGGAAATACATGGGAAAAATGATTTTTACTGTATAACTCAGTAACGGATAGTGACAGAGCGTTTATTTTAGCTGCATTAGACTCGCCTTGGCTTTGCAGTTCTAATGATATGCATTTTATATAATTTGACCCTGACCTGACCTCAGGTCAGGTCAACTCCTTTATTTGCCCTAGCAAGGTCAAATTATACATCATTCGATTTGGCTTGCTGCGAGGATTCATATAGTTTCAGTCGTTTTGCTCTATCTTTACTTGTTTAGATTTAATTGCCAAAAAACTTAATTTACATGTTATCCTTATTACGGCATATTTTGACCTCTCATGACCTTAAATGTGACCTGACAAAAAATGGTTCAAATATTTCCGATGGAGAAGTAGATGGGCTACCCAGCGCCGTTTACTGTTTTTCGCTACCTACCGTGGTTCTCGAGATCTTAGGGGGGGCGGGTACCCGCCCCCTCGTCAAAGTGAAGGTGGCTCAGACCCCCGTCAATGAGCGTGTTAGTACATAGCTGGAGATCCGGGGGGTTGGCGTCAGGACCCCCCTATCTTAGAAATCGAGAGAGCCTGGGGTTCAGCCCGTGTCCTAAAACTTTGCCCTCACAAAATATTTTCCGACCCATGAGTGATAATGTTTCAATTGGCGGCATTTGTGCTATCAGCTTAGTCATCATTTGACATCAATATCCCTGTCCATCCTCTTTGTAATTGGGTACTAGAGACCATGGGTGGTGCCACGGCTTTGTATCAAGAACAGTCCGGGCCACCGCGTTCGTCGAACGTCCCTCAGCTGAACTAAGCAGCACCCTAAGTTGGTCTTCCACAGAGAGCATTTGATTTAGTGTTGGGCCATGCTCTTATCTTAACACGTCATGCAGTGAGAGGGGTCTGGTGTCAACGTATTGAGGGGGTCCTAAAGTGACCCCCTGAATCGTGGAAACCAAGAGATTTAGAAAATAAACTATAGGGGGTTTTGTGGGGGCGATGGTGATTTACGTTATGGCTAAGTTTTATTGACCTAGGTCAGTATCGTCAAGGTCAAACGAGGTCGTAAAGGTCCCACGTGGGCCGTACTGCAGACCTTTTGTGAAATGCTATAATCATACAAAAAACGCCGGGAATACACTGAAAGTGAATTATGGACATAGAGGGAAGGTCCCACATAACTTTCTCTGAATGTTTGAGTTCAAGGTCATTCAAGGTCACTGACCTATGATTAACATGATATATTCCCAAAAATGAACAGTATAGCTCAGGACATTTTTAAGGAAAAGTCTGTGGGGGGGGTATTTCTTGTGCTGGCCATTATAATGTCTTCAGGGGATCAAGACCCCATTCCTCAATTTTTGTGTTATTCCATGTCAAGATATTATAGATGCTGCCCAGGGCTGCCAGGTTTCTTTCGGCGGAAAGGGTCAAACTGAGTTAGAAAAAGGCCCAAGGAGATGCACAATTTTATTTCCATTAAGATAGACAAATAAACACCACAAAAGCCAAATTTGAGGCTAAAACGACCCCTAGTGGTAGTCATAAACCCTCAGAAAAAGCGAATTGTATCACTGTTTAAAACTAATTATTGACAGCTTGATATTGACTTGACGCAATATTTTTAGCGCACTAAACATCTAATAGAAAGCCAGGGGTGTCCTTCCAACACTGCGTGACCATCGAATGATCTTGTCCACATAACCAGAACATTTTTTAGCATCATCAATCCCCGCCAGCTTTTTGACCAACAATTTCCTTATCGCAGTCAAAATGGGAGTTAACCGGAAATTTGTATAACCAGCCGCTGCGGAAGGCAACGAGGACCGTGCTCCCAGCGGCCCTGCTCTGCCCCATATTTTTCTGTGGTGGGCCCCCGAAACGGATATGAGCATATCAGCAACTGTAATATAAAACAAGAAACCCAAACGGGTCCGATAGCTTGTCTGGGTAGCCTCTTAATCTGACCTTAGTCCCTGAGCTGGTCTGAGGCCGTATGAAATCTGGGCCCCCTGAATTGAACTGAGGGCCCCTGAGCCGGTTTAGGCCCCCTGAACTGTTTTAGGATCCCAAAGCTGATCTGGGAGCCGTGAGCTTGAATGGGGCCCTTCGAGCTGGTCAAAGACTCTATTTCAGCTGGCCTGGGAGCCTTTGAGCTGAGCTGGACCCTCAAAACTAATTTGGTCATCTGAGCTAATCTGGGGCCCCCTGTGTTAAACTGAGGCCCCTGAGTTGGTCTGGAATCCCTGAAATCCTTTCAAATCACTGAACAGGGGGCTTGTATGCTTGAATGGGCCCTTTGAGCTGTGTTGAGACCTTGTACAAGTCAACCTGGGTCACCCTAAACTGAGCTGGAGACCCTAAGCTAACCTGGCCCTCTGAGCTAGTCTGGGTGCACCCTGTGCTTAACTTGGGCCTCTGAGCTGGTCTGGAGGCTTCTGGACTGTTCTAGGGGCCCCTGAACCAAAACTGGGATCCCAGGGGCTTGAACGGACGCCTTGAGCTGTTCTGGGACCCTATATAAGCCAATCTAGGGTCCCTGAGCTGCGCCGGGCCGCTAAGTTAATCTGGCCCCCGTGCTAATCTGGGGCTCCCTGTGCTGAGCTTCTAGGTTTGCTGTGCTTAGTGGGGACCCTTAATAAGCTGGCCTTGGGGTCCATAAGCTCGTCTGAGGCACCTTGAGCTGACTGGTTTGGGTTCCTGAGCCAATAGTCTCGACCCTAGACGGCATCTAAGCGATTTGACGGCCCCTAAGGGGCATAAACAAATGAACCGGGAGGGGGTGGGGGTGGAGGGGGACCACTGCCCCTCCCCAAGTTTTCTGTGGTGGGTCGCTGCAACGAATATTGAAGTATCGGCCACCAACACCAGGAAGATGCAACGCCAATGATTATCCCCGAACAATCCAACAATCTCAATCAACCGGGCGGCGCGCGGCGAGCAGCGAGTGCTTCTACTCGACCACTTTCCTCTGATATAGGGCTTACTCGCTATGGTGCTCAAATCCACAACTTGAAATTGTATCGCTAAGTTGATAAGCCTGGCGTGCATTCTTCATTTTGCATTGCTGCATAATTCGGCATGTGTGCGTCAGTTTGTCAGCCATGCCGAACGCCTGCCCACGCCTGCGAACGGGGCCGAGCGAGCGCTTAAGACTTTGGCCCCAGAGTTTTCCCGGCTCCATGCTTCAGAATCTTCCCCTATTCATGATTCGTTTAGAATGAATAGAAACAGTTTTCGCTAGACTAAAAAATATTTTGGCTAGTTTTTTGCCAGTCAACATCATGAAATAGGCGGACTACAGAGGCAAACAGATAAACGCTTCAAATAGTCCCGAGTTCAAATAGTCCACATTTCAATTTAACTTCCATCATCAGAACGTCCCAATGAATAGCTATTCAAATGTCCAATGATCAAATAGTCCATAAAGTAGAAAAACTCACAACTCAAAAGTCGCCAAGGCATAGTATTCACATGTAAGAGACCAGAAATATTGCATTAGGGAAAATGAAATATTTGTTGGCTCACCGACTCCTGAAGGTTTTCCCATATGTTTGTAGGTTTTGAATTTGTCTGACCTCTGCCGACAACACTTTGTCAGTGATGAGGAGGCTAGACAGGTTCCTATGTGTTTTGTGATAAAACAAAACAGAAATTCACAAAAGCCCCCGAGAATCATATATAAATTTTGGTATATTTGAAATAATCACGCTCTCACCTTTCCATTGATGTCATTACTCGTTGGCGCATACATTGCCTTCCAACAGACCGTAAACCGTTGTAAAAGTGTCGAAACCCCTAAAAATTTAGAAATTATAGGTAGGTAGATAAAATGTGTCGTCCCGACAAGAGTAAGACAGAATCATTAATTTCTTTAAAACATATTGTTCAATTGCAAAGGTTAAGTTTATTTTTCCAAATCATAGAACTAAGGCTGGCCAGTTTGAAAGTTTGCCAGGTTTTAGTTTGATGATATATAGTGAATGAAAGACCAAGGGAAATTTATATGTACAGGCACTTCCTACACACAGCATGAGATGGTGACTGTAAAATTTACAACTATGCCAATTGAAACATTTAAGCTATCAAAGCAAACTTGAGTCTTACTTGCAGGAAAGAAGGTAGCTACCTGGAGAAATGCATGCTTACCTTATTGGGATGTTACAAAATGTCCAATAAATCATTTTATCATGCTCCCCCTGTGACCCATTTTGAGCATTGTCCAGTCAATACCCATATGAAATAGTCTACTCCAGGCCCCACTTTTTAAAGGTTCTGGAAAAATAACTGGAATTATATGAAACCACTATTGACCGAGTCCGCGCGTGGGCGCATCGAGTATACGCCCCCAACCAGTCCCACTTTCCTTACTCTATTACTACCTTGCTCCTGTGATATACATCTTCTTCACCGTGAGGTTCAAATCCATAAACAAAGCAATACCTATAGTCCACAACCTAAATAACTATGGAGACGAGTTCAGTGCACTTTTTTGCATTGTGCTCTATAAAAATTTGCAACGCGTGCGTCAGCTTTTCAGCCAGGGTCCACTGGATGACAACATCCTCCATCAGGATGCAAACGGATTCACACCTTAGTCCCCGGGCTCCCCGGCCCGACCGCCTTCGAAATCTTCCCCGGCACCTGATTTCCTTTAGAATGGCTGAAAACTGTTTTTTTGCTAGTGCTAGCGCCAGTGAAAATAATGAAGCAGAAGGACTACAGATATGTGAATAAACGTCATGTTCAAATACTCAACTGCTCAAATAGTTCACATTTTAATTCGACCTCAAGACCAAAGAATCAAAGCCAGAACGTTCCGATAAATAACTATATTAATACCTAAATAACTATCTAAATGTCCAATGATCAAATGGCCAACAAAGTGGAAAAATCAACAGCTCAAAAGTACCTAAGACATAATGTTCACATGTCAGAAGACCAGAAATACTGCAGTAGAGAAAGAAAAATGTACAGACTCCCCGGCAGCTGAAGATCTTCCCCAACTATGTTGGCAGGTTCTGATTTTTTCTGACCTCTGACGCTATCGAGAAGCTTATATCTCCGAAATGGTGCAGCATACCTTGACGGGGTCTTCATTATGGAATATCCTAAAAGGTTGGTAAGGTGATGATAAGTGGATAATGTGGCCTGTCCCCTCGAATCCGGAAATGTAAAAAAACGCTGAAGATTATATACTTGGGCACAGCCCTTCATCAGAATCGTGTAGAAAATATAACAAAATTCTCGGTCATAATGTAGCCAGACCTCGAACTGAGCTTCACACAAATGCCTTTTAGAATGAAAAAATGGATGTCGTGACAACAACGATCTTGGTACCTCTAACCTAAGTGTCGCCCCCGTCCGCCCTCGCCACCGTCCGTCGCGAGCGCGCGAACCCGAGCCCGGCGATGCGATGGCGCCTTGTTTCTCTGAACACCGTACTCGCCCGCGTCGGCGGCACCGGTAAATTCGCGACACCAGTGGATAGGGAAATTATTGAATTAATGCGAGACACATCACGCCATTTATCTCCGTTTCCATTATTCAGCGACCTCCGTTCCCAAACAATCCCCAAATTCGATTCAGAACTCCCATGTTTTGACAATGCATAGTCGTGTTGGGGGATAAAGTTGTAGAGAGATAGAGAGAGGGGTGTTTGTAGGGTGCACAGTTAATTACTCTTTCCCCCCCGTGTTCTAGATGCCTTTTTTCGTGCATTGTCAGATGCAAAATATACGTGTACGGTTTCAAGAGCAATGCCGACAATCCAACAAGACTAGACCAGTATTTGTGTGACAGACTTTCCTATTATTTCAGCCAAACACGAGCTTTTCAATAACAATAAAAAATTCGCTGAAGTATCTTAATCGGTTATTTTTATGCTTCTTTTCTTATTACCTATATTCATTTCTTTATTTTTATTTTTTTTTAGTTGACCACAGCTAGAATGCCAACAATAATTACTTTTTTGGCACTAGTACACGTGATACTAGATCGGTGTAATGACTGTAAACTTCCCCTTTAATTCAGCATAAGGCTATATTTTACAATAAATACCTCGCTCAAATTATTTAATTAGGATTGTACTTAGTGGTCCGGGTCAACTTATCCCTAAACTCAATCCATTGCGCAATATTGCGTAACACGGTTTGTAATTCATAACCTTTTTTCACAGCCTGCACCTCTGGCCCAACGCTTCGCGTCGAATTAGTATACGTCTGAATGCAAAACAAAACATTATCAATTTTCATATTACACTTACTTATCAACCCTTCCCCATATTGTGTACCCCTTAACAAATACATCTCTCATAGCTAGTTAAGGTGATCGGGCGCGATATAGCGTAGATGCTGAAAGCGCCCTATAAACCCCAATACACACATAGCTAAGGTGATCAATCGTTGGTAAATACTTTTCCTCAGAGTGTACCTCTGGCCCAACGTTAAGCGTCGAATGAGTATACATCCGGCTGCAGAAAATTATTATCAGTTATTATTATTAAAAGTATTATCAATAATTATTTTCAGAATTCAAAACTCCAACCCCAGTACGTACCCCTAAAATCAATCCATCTCTTTGCGCTAGTTAATATGATCAATCATTAATAAACCCTTTTCCCCTGCCTGAACCTCTGGCCCAACGTTAAGCGTCGAATGAGTACAGTGACGGATCCAAGGGGGCAGGGGGCCGGGCCCCCTTAGCTCCAAAGCGCCTCAGCATAGCTTAGCTCATATCGGGCGCCGAAGGCGCCCGATATGAGCCGTGCGCCTGTACCCATGTCGTGCGCCAAGGTGGTAGATACCATTTATTCTACTTGAATTAATACATATCGTTAAAACCATGGCAAAGTGCCCCTGCCCAAACACTAGACGCCTTTACTAGACTTTTGCGTCCCCAGTAAAATGTTGAAGATGAAATTTAAAAAGCTAACAAAAGCGCCGCGGCAAAGAAAAGGCGCCATTGAATAGCAAGATTGCGCCATGGGGAACAAATACGCCCCTAGGTAGCCTAGGTGCCCCCTAGATGAAGCGCCCCTGAGCAGCCTAGGCGCCCCCCTGGATGAAGCGCCCTATGGATATCATATGCGCCCTTTGGCTAGGAAAGGCGCCCCTGGGCAGCAAAGGCAAATCTTGGTAAGATAGGTGCCCTGAGCAGCATATGTGCCCCTTAGATAGGAATAGGCGCTTTAGGAAAATAAAATGCTCACCTTGGGTAGAAAAAGGCGCCCTTTGATAGCCTAGGCGCCCACTGGAAAAAAGCGCCCTACGGATGACCTATGCACCCTTGAATAGTAAAGGCGCCCCTGGACAGCAAAGACAACTCTGGATAACACAAGTGATTTGGACAGCAAAGGCGCCCCTGGGTAGCAAAGGCGCCCTAGGAAGGCACCCTTCCATAGTAAAGGCGTCTTTGGATGGCCTAGGCGCCCCCTGGATAAACTAGGTGCCTGAAAAGGAAAATGAGCGCCCCATTGGGAAGTACAGGCTCCCTGTATAACATAGATGTCTCTTATCCATCTTCAGGTACCCTGGATTGGAGCAGCGCTACTCAAGAGCAAAGACGCCCCTGGGCAGAAAGGTATCTACGTATATCAAGGGCTCTCCAGATAATATATGCGCCCTTTACATAGGAATAGGCACCCACGAAAGTAAAAGGCGGTCCTTGGTAAGGACGGCGCCCTTGGACAGCCTAGGCGCCCTCTGCATAAAGCGCCCTACAGATATCATATGCGCCCTTAGATAGCAAAGGCACCCCTGGACAGCAAAGTTAACCCTCCTTGAAATAGATGATCTGGACAGCATGGGCGCCCATGGATAAACTAGGCGCCTGAGAAAGAAAACAAGCGCCTCACCTGAGCGTACAGGCGCCCCCAGGATATCATAGGTGTCCCTTTCCATCTTCGGCTGCCCTACTGTCTATGGTTTGGCACACCTGTCCGACAGTCGGGCGCTCTGTTACAGGGCTCGAGCGCTCAATTTGAGCATGGACCGTCTTTAACCACGTTTCATTAACCTCTAACTGAAGGCTTAGTGTTCCATCGCTGCAACCGGGTGCCTTTTTCAGTATGTGCGCCCCACTTCCGAGAACACTGCCCTCACCAACCAGCAGTCCTCCCCGCTCAGCAGATGAGCGCCTCTTCCTGATAACTAGGCACCTTATTTCAGTGTTTGAGCGCCTTATTTCAGCATTTTTATTTTCCATCTATTTTAGGCTCCTCTTGGATTGCAGAGTCCCCCCCCAAGTGCAAAGGCGCCCCTGGATAGAACAGTGCGTCCCATGTTTGCAAAGGCGCTCCAAGATAACATATGCGCTCCTTAGATGGAAATAGGCGCTCCAGGAAAGTAAGATGCGCCCTTTGGGTAGCAATGGCGCCCCTGAACAGTGAAGGCAACCCTAGATAACAAAAGTGCTCTGGGCAGCATAGGCGCCCATGGATAAACTGACGCCCGGAAAAGAAAAATAGCGCCTCACCGGAGACAAATTCACCCAAGGATAACGTAGGGGCATGCATTTCAATCATGTCTGTGATTGCAAAATACACCTAGACAGCATATGCGCCCCTGGATAGAAAGATACCCCTGGGCAGTAAAGACGCCCCCGAATAAGGCGCCCTTGGAGAGCATAAGAGCGCCTCTTTGGAGAAAAAAGCCACCTCCTGAATAACCTAGGCACCGCCCCCGGAAATAAGGCTTTTGGTTGAACTGATCCTTTGAAATTGGTTTATTCTTTGCTGTGTGCCTTCAATTCCTTCCTACCGCTGTGAACCAAAGTAGGTCACTTTCATGCCTCAATAGATATTAAAACTTTTTTTTGGTACATTGATTCAGCCTCTTCTGCCTCCTCTGCTGGTGAACCGAACCAAATGCCACTGAATATAATACACTACTGTCATAACACAGCCCTTTAGCTATGAATTCTCTTTCCACCCAGGACTTCAATAATATTGATTCCACCTTGCTTCAAAACACATGCCTTATAACGTATGTTGTTTGCGTTCTTTACTCCTAACCCGCGCCCCACCGGCGGTCCGGCGCCACCTTCGCCCCACCGCACACAGTCATAACGGCCGTTCGGAATTGGCCAAAATTGCAAAATGGGAGTAACCGAAAAATATCTCGCAAACAGATTTGCACGATAGAGAAATGTTTAGAGCACACGAAAACATACAATAAACCGCTTTCCATCTCCCCATATTCTCCCAGCATGGTCTTAAAGTGCCATGATGGTAAGCTTCGTATTTTGAGGTCGCGGAAGCCCAAATTATATGCCTCTTCGATGTTTGGTATATCCCTTAATATTTGTGTTATTGCTTTGTTTTTAGCATCATTGAGTTCTTTACATAAATCCCAAACTTAACACGATATTTTTGTGGATATTTCACAACAAAACACCCCTGACGTTGCAATTTGTAAAGGCTTGCAACTAGCTATGATTTTTCTTGCACTTTTATGTGTGTTGGCCAACGAAAAATTCCACAATCTGCATCATTCCAGATTTGGCGTTAGATTGAAGATACATACGTATCCTACAAGTTCCAAAAAGATTTGACTGGGGAGATAGTGCAGAGCCGAGATATTGACATTTTCCAGTTCAATGTCAGGCCTCGCCGGCCGGCCGGGCAGGCGGCCACGGCGGCGCGGCGGCGTCGCCCGCACGGCTGAGGCGGACGCGCCGGGCACCGCGCGGGGAGCAAGAACATACTGAGGTGTCATATCAAACACGGGCGAAGGGGATTTTCTATATTTTACTAAAGGTATCCTTATTTTCCCTTGGTTCTTTATCTGGTTTGTTAGCTTAGGACTGTTTTGGTCTACCTTCCATAGATCCGAGAATGACTTCCAATGGGCTAGGATTCAATTTACTTGTCGCCGTTGCATGGTGAAGGTGTTACAGCTACCCAGTTCTGTTCTCAGTACTTGTAACCTTAGATATGGTCATCTGCGTGAACAAAAAGGAACTGGTCACGGCATATCATACAGAACCGAGTGCCCTCAAAGTATCAAAATCGAAGCGCTGAAAGGGCCGTAGATATTGGAGTTAAATTAGTGCGTGACCCGACAGGGCCACAACTGTTGCCCGCAGAGGAAGCACCATTACGCTGTGAACTAGCTAAGGTTTTTAAAAACGTGCAGATCCAGTGGAATAGGTGCGGGCGCCGATTTAGTGAGCTTAAGAGTAAACAGCCTTCTCTTCTGGCTGTAAACATCCAGGTATCGTCCAATGAAGGCAACCTACCTACCAATACAATGGAGGAAGAAAGTGAAGCCAATGTCCCTCAGCCCAGTCGTGGAGGAAAAATAGCTATGCCTATTGCATTTGTAACGCGCTGCTTCTCCCTTTGTTGGTTCACGTCTCAACGTTTCAGGGGAAATACTTTGTATATAGGTTAGCATGCCCGCGCGCCAAAGTAAGGATCTGGAAAATTGGTTGTGAGTTTTATACTGATCTCAACTTGCCTCTTCTCGACACGTGAAATAGGATGGTTGATATGCTCCGTATATCTTCATTATCCAATACCTCACTGGGTATTCATGGTACGCTCTGTTTCGATGGTGATACACATAGCTGGTGGACACCTGGGGATGATACGCCTCAGAAACTTACCATGCATTATTTCATTGTGACCGGTCATCCCGCAAGTTATTTGATTTGTGGTTACTACACGTAGACACGCTCGTGTCTCGCTAATAAGGAGCAGTGCAGGTAAAACAGCTGAGAACGGCACAGCCAAATACATATAATTTTAAAAAATATGTATGTGTAATTCTCTCCTTATTAAACTTAAGCCGAACTTATTTTGAATACGGGGATGCATGAAGTGTGGTCTCATTGATTACATAATATTTCGACTCTTTTAATCAGTTAGCCTCTGGCTACATGCAGCCAAATCAATACTGATAATAGCACTTAAGCATCCAAATATGCTTAATCAGACAGATATTTGGAAAGAAAACATGAGAGAGCGTCCAGCGCTAGCTGAAATCAAACCGTATGTCTAAACAAGAGAGGAGTTGAATACTGCGAATAGAGTATGGCCTAGCACCCCCATTCCTTTCCCGACCACCCCATTCTGGCCACGTTACTATTACAATAGCTGCAATGTTGTTTAAACACGTGTATTGATGGGTCTGGGTCACCTTCGCTTTGACGGGGGGTGGCGGGACCCTTACCCCGTAAGATCTCGAGGACCACGCTAGGTAGCAAAAACGGTGAACGGTGATGGGTAGCCCATCTAATTTTCCATCGAAAATATTTAAACCATTTTTGTCAGGTCATATTTAAGGTCACTAGAGGTCAAAATATGCCGTCATAGGGATAAAATTTAAATGAAGTTTTTGGTCATTTCATCTAAACAAGTAAAGAAAGAGCACAATAACTGGAACTGCATGAATCCTTGCCGCAAGCCAAATCGAATGATATATAACATGACCTTGCTAGGTTAAAACAAGGATTTGACCTGACCAGAGGTCAGTTGTTCAAGGTCAAATTAAAGAGCATGCATATCATTAGAACCGTAGACACAAGGCAAATCTAATGCAGCTAAAATAAACGCTCCAGCACCATTCATTGCCAAGTTATTCAGTTAAAACAATTTTTCCATGTATTTCAAATTGAGAGGTCATGGCTCGTACCTGACCTTAGGTCATCGATATCAAAAATACCCAAAAATATTTCAGAGAACTCAGTGAGCTCATTATATGGTATGAGTTTCAATCTAATAAGTTCTCCCTGTTCCGGCTTATGCTATCCTAAACGTTTTTTAGGTAAGGTCACTTGACCTACACTGGTGATCTGAGATGACCTGACCTTAAAATTTTGACAAAAGTTGTAAAAATGATGAAAAAGGTATAGCAAGTACGGTGGTGCTACGTGCCGCCATTTTTATGCTGCCTCCGAAAAACCCGTGGGGGTGGGGGTGGGTACCCGCCCCCGTCAGTGCGCGTGTTAAGGAAATATGTAATTAAGAAATGAATTGCATGAAGGTTATATTTTTCAAAAATGTCTAAGTTATTCAGACTAACCGTTAACACCCAACGTTGGATATGACTTAAAAAAACTTTTGAAAGTCCCCCAAAGTCGGCAGGTGGGGTGTTGTGGCTCACTCAGACATCTCTGAAAACTCAAAATTTGATTAGCTTTCAGATGCACCCAATTTCGAAGCAATCCGATCCTTCTTTGCTGAGATATGAATTTTGGCCTATTCCGAACGGCCGTTATGACTTGTCACCGGGGGCCATCGATGCCCCTCTCAAACTCCGAAAATATGGGCGTTAGCGCAAATCTGCAAAGTGCACTAGAAAGCTCGCGTGAATTCAGCAAGACATTCCTTCGTATGTTTTAGTGCTCAGGTCAATGGTTTGACCTCCAGAGGTCAAATTAGGTCTAGATCGGCTATTTCCACTCAAATATGCAATGCTTAAGCAAACTGGGCATAACTCTTATGCCATTAGAGCTATTGAGGTCTGGTAAAATACATTTGATAGGAAATTTCCAGTCCTTTTTCCACTATGTGAAACGTTAAGACCTCCCGCCAGTGGTTTGACCTCCAGAGGTCACCTCGTTACCTAATATGACCTGAGGTTACGAAAGGTCAGAAATTGATCTTGCCGTATATCAAATGAAAGCCAGTGACAAGACAAACACGATGGTGTTTGTTTCAGTGCTCTAGTTTAATTAGGTCAAAAGTTATTGTCAAAATACTGTTTTTGACCCCTGGTGACCTTGGATGACCTTGGAGAGGTCAAAGGAAAAATATGGTCCCTGGAATCCGTGAAAGGGTGTCCAAGAACGCGTTTCTGATCAAGCTGAGATTTTCAATCGTCTTTGTGACTTTTAGATCATAAGACAGCTTATCCCCATGCTTTTTCAATGGGAGAGGTCATCTCGTGACCTGACCTCAGGGCACGAAATCGAAAAATCCCGGATATACACCTTGTAGACCCTGGAGGGGTCATGAAGTGTAGGAAGTTTCAAATCGATCGACTTCGAAATGTAGCTCTTACAGAGCTCTAAAGTTGAAGTGAGGTGACCTTGGTTGACCTCGTCTGGTGACCTGACCTTGGGCCACCCGTGGTAAAAATTTTAGGGATGTTGGGAAAATAATGCAGTGAGAAGTAAAGCCCTCAACCGCGGTGCTGCGCCTTATCGTTTGTCTGCTATCCCGGAAAAACCTTAGGGGGCCATCGATGCCCCCGGTGGGGCGAGGGTTAATGAAGCTTTACTGAAGCCGAAGGCAAAATATGAAAGAAAAAGAAAGTTTAGGAAATATTTTTGCCAATGGCACACCCTTACCTTATGATAATTTCCACAATGGGGCAAACCAGGACAAAACGACCAAAAATATTTCAATTTGACACCACCATGTCTAGAAAAAATCTGAAACTTAGTCTCCAGGGTAGTTTTGGGCCAGGAACACGCCTGTCAGAATCTTAGCCCCCTCCGACCAACGGTGACCGAGATATAGCCCGAGGCATTTTCGGGAGGTCACCTTGTAGACTTATTTTTGATGCTTCATAACTCCAAAATGCATTGCCTGATTAACAAGTTTTGTACATCAATGAACTTGTCTTGAATTATACATTATCTTGAAAAAAATAAAATTAAAAATTGTTGACTTTTAATTTGTTTGACCTTTTCTTTTTGACCTAGCTTGACATTTTACAGTTGAAATTTCCCTTTTAGACACCTCAAAAATTTTGCTTCATAAAATATATTTCGATAAAAAATACAAAAATGCGTTCTTGCTTAAATTCCACATTTTTAAAACCTAAGGTAGGTAAGAAGACGGTTTTTACCACTGCGGTAGTACAGCCTTATATTTAACACCGCAAACAAAGCGATTGCTTTTGTAATCGGTTGCTTGCATTCACATTGCATTGTCTTCACGAAATTTTCATCGTGCAAGTGTCAGAATTTATGAAAATTAACACGCGCCCACACGAGGGGGCGGGCAGCCGGCCTCCTCAGGTTTCTACAGGTAGTAAAAAAAAACACATCCACGCAGCACCACCGTACTTTATCTACCTCTAACTTGACATTTGTTTCAACTTCTGGAAAAATAATTTAGGTCAACTGGCAGATGGTAGGTACCGTAAATACCGTAGGTCAGCTGGCAACTGACTGGTGAGGGGGTGACCTGAGGTAGATGGCCGTCGTTATGCCTTGTGGGACGTTCAACTTTGGTTCCTTAATCAACCCTTCATCGTGGGAGTTGCTCGTTTGGGTGGTGGGGTCGGGGTCTCCGTAAAAAGTTCTTTGATGACTCTAGTGAGACTCCGACTCCTAAAACTGAACTGGCAACAACTTGGACAAAATTTGTAAAAAGAAAATAACAGTAATTAAAATTGATAGAAATGGGATCCATTGTTTGGAGGGAGACGAGGGCAAAGGATCTTATTAGTAATGGGCCTTGCAGCCTTAAACGAAAATTTACAAAAGATGTCGCGACTTTATCAATAATTGAAACAATTATAACTTATCCTATAAGCACCACTAACTGACACAATTACATCGCTCCCGGAGATGGAAAAATAGTATCAATACAAGGTGACCCAGTGCAGCACAGCATACGTTTGAGAGGATTCATACAATGAAAAAAACGTGCCTGAAAGGTTTTCATTCCCAGGAAGTAATTTCAATCTGCTCATATATGCGAAAGATGTCCTGAAATCATAACGCATTCGACTTGGTCACTTGAACAGGTTGCCTCACATGATATTTTTAAAAGGTTATCATTTCATAGCTGACACAGATCCCAGTTCAAACGCCACTTCGAAAGGCTTTTGATTAGTGTGTTTTTTAATTATTAGGGTTGGGTTAATTTGAAGCAATATCGAGAGCCACTACATGGAAATAAATAGCTAAATGTATCATGTGTTTAGCCATTTCACAGGCCGGTTGAACTACATTGCACCAATAAGTAGTATTTGAAATGAAGAAGAAAACATTCAAATGATGTTTTACCACGTTTACCACTGTTTCCACGGTTTTTTGGAGGTGGTCGGGCACCCACAAATAGATATAATTCCACACTCCTGGTGCCTTGTATAATCATTGAAGAATAGGGAAATATATTGAGATGACTATAACACTGGCATTGAATTTGTCCTGTAAAGACGCATTCATTCACCTGCAATGACGGCTGTCAGATCACTAATTAATCTGTGGGTCAAATCTCCGCCCAGGTACTGTCTGCACGATAAGAATAGAAGCAACGCTTTGTGGGGCATGTTCCAGCCTTGAGGACCGCTCAAGCAAGGCAATACCAATTTGTGAATTCAGCACCTTTTCGGATATGAATCGTAAGTGACGGTTGGTAGGGGTGATAAATAAAAACAATGGAATTCTCACACCCTAAGGAAACGTTTATTAAATTCATACCAAGCCACTACGAGCGGAAACTTAGAAACATATGCAGGAAAAATTGTCATGCCCCAAATTGTCATATCAAAGTGCTTACTCTTTCGTCAATTCTAAACCAGAGTATAAACTTCGCTCCTAGAGAATACGGTATTCGGAAAGCCCTAGGCGTAAGCTGCATAGCTATAACTTGTTTTCGCTGTAGACAAAATATTTCCTACATTATGAGCTAAGTCCGGTTTTCATTGAGAAATCCGGCTTTCATTCATTTATTTCTATACTTGCGAAACGGCTTCAGCGTTGTCTATCTTGAAAATGAAGATCTCACGTTTGTTAGGGTTCCGCCGCATCAATGATTCGTCCATTATGATTTTAACCAAACATTTTCGATAGCAGGTGCCGGCTCACACAGACGTTTTGCTGGTTAAATTACTTTAACTATTCGGTGAATAATTAGCCCAGCGTTTCACTTTTACAGCTTCTCTATGCGTTCCAATTGTGATGTGTTTGGACGCGTTATTTGCCTACTCGTATGTCTGTTGTGTGTTTTTGAATTGTGTTTTTAAATACATTTTGCATATTTGAGCCCGTAATGAAGGTGTTAAGCGAAACTTTGGGCTAATTAGTGTTCAAATGGTTGAAGTAATCTGACAATTATAGCGTAATTTGGGGAATGTGTGACTCAGTGGTAGAACATCTGCCTTCTGAGCCACAGACCTCGGGTTCATGCTCCTGCAGAGCCTCTGAATAAGTTGATCTCATCCTCTAAATCCCTCCCAACAGGATACAAGCTTGTGACGCTGTATAGCCATGGCAGTTGCTGCGTTGTTGAACCCTAACAACGATTATTATTATTGTATTATCATCAACTTAATTTGGCCTTCACTTATGCGTTTATCAAGGTGCAAGGTGTCAGACCAGTGGCGGATCTAGTCGGTCGGTTTAGGAGAGGCAAACCAAAGTTGAAAGGCGAAAAAACGTCATGCAGTGAAAACATGCACTACAATATCACTTGCCGGGAAAATTTTGGGTGTTTCAGGCGAAAAGCAAAAAAAACCGTCGCATGGTTAAAACTGTGGGCTCAAGATACTTTTTTCCTCTCCAAGGCCCAATAGTTACACTGAATTGAATTGGTTTTGTTAAAAGTTTAGAGTTGAAGCACAAAAATCTTGCTTAAAAACTAAAAAAGGAGTAGAAAAAAGGAGGTCGATCGCTTTGGGGGAGGCAAAAACATAGTTTTGCCCCGAGCTTTTCTGTTTGGGGGGCAAATGTCTTTTTGCCCCCGCCCCCTGGATCTGCCACTGTGTCAGACTACCACACATCTGAATAACTTTATTTTGTTATTAGGTCCACTCCCAACAGGTAAATTTGCCCAGTTGCAAACAGCATTGGCTGGGGTGTTAAAGGATCCCCTCCATCCGGCCAGATGGGACATGGAATGTGGTTTCTCGCCGTGGGGATTGAACCCAAGGTAATCTATGCTGCCCGATCTGAGTTTTGTTTTGAGATAAGCTACAGGAAAAATTCATGTAGCTTAATTTTTGCTGCATAACACAAGCCGCGTTTACGCGAACAGTAGGTAATATGTCCCAGCCCAGGGCGGGTCCACATGCAGGACAGGTCGATGCCAGGGTTGAATTTTTTGGGGGGAATTGGCTATCTGGAAGATGAGGCTGCAGCACGAATAGCTATTGTTTTCTTTTGAACTCAACTTTCATCCTTTTGGAGCACCGAATCAAGTGCTGTAGATTTAAGCCCCACTCATTACGGCGCTGGATGCGCGCCTGCTTTGTCTTCCGAGTGCGTCCAGCGCGCGGTAAGGCTCAAGACAAATGGGGATTAAAGCCAACACTGGAATCAGTGTTCTAAAAAGATGGGAGCTGAGACCAGAAAAATAAGACTCTTCAGTCTTCTAGACAACTATCTTCCAGACAACAATCTTCCAGACAACAATCTTCCATACAAAAATCTTCCAAGGCAACAATTTTTCAGACAACAATCTTCCAGACAAAAATCTTCCAGTCTGCCCCAAACAGTCAGCGCTGACAACGTGCGTGTTGTCCGGCTGCATCTGAGCGCAGGAATCTCTGCATCTGAGGCATCTGAGCGCCGCCATTACCATTGCGTGTAAATGGTACTGCAGACTACAATATTTATATATTTACATTCGCTGAATGATGGTGCGATCGATGGATAGGGCCGCTGGTATTGAAAACATGTAAAAAATGCAGACACCATTATGCCAGGTTTGTCAAAGACTTGCCAAAGAAGTCAAAATAGCCATGAAGCTCGAGTTCCATACATACTATACATTATTATATACACTATTTATACTATATGTAATTATGTTTTAGAAATTGATCTCAAGTCAGCGCCTAGGGCAGGTGCAGCTTCTGTAAACAGACTTTACCTCCGGCTGTTGATCCGAGAAAAAAATCAGGTGGCTGGGAGAGACTCCTGGCCTGGTTCCAAAACTGCTCTTTAAGCTTTTCTATTTGTCTGAACTTTTCTTTCTTCTCAGTACATCCACGTAGACCCTACACTGAAAACAAAACGGCACAGGGATATTGTGTTAACTCATGAAAATACACAGAGATTTTGTATTCAACAATTTTCCTCGCCGCTGGCAATGTGTTTTTCAAGCGCGTTTTCCGATACCAGGGCAGTGTTTTAGCTGAGTGTGTTACGCATTGCATTTACACGCTGGTACCATAGGCGGATCTAGGATTGCCGATCGGGGAGACCCTGCCGAGGGGGGTGCCATCCGGACCAGGGGGCCGCCACTTTTGACCGGAAAAACCTATCAGGTGGACACCAAACCCTATCGGTGGGCGCCGATTTTCGCATCCTTCGCGGGAGGGGGGGGGTGGTGGGAAGCGGCATTTCAAAGGGAGCGCCATCGACCGTTCAGGGGGGGGCGTCGTGATCATTTCAGGGGGCGCCGAGGGTCGATGGGGGAGGCACGTGCCCCCTTGCCCCCTGGATCCGCCTAGGACTGTTACTGAATTAACACAAGGAGCGGGCACCAGCTCTTTGTGTTTGAACTTTCAAAGAACACAGATCTGGTGCGTTATGCATTTTACTTACACACTGGCACTGTGTTAACATTACAATGCTACACAAAACTTATTTGACCAAAATAACTAAAACATAGAGCTAACGTGTTAAACACTGCATTTAAACACAAGTATCTGAATTAACCCGATAATTTTACACAAAATTCCTATGCACAAAGCTGCTAAAATGGGATATCGGTGGCGTGTTTCTCATTCAATTAACACCATCCTGCTGCACTAAAATAACTAGAGTAACATGTTATCCATGCATAAACACAATAATTTTGCACAAAGATGATGTGCGCCTATGTACCCTGCTCCCTCTTCATCACATACCTGAACACGTCTCTGTACCCTGCGTCCCTTCCCCAGCTACCTGAACACGCCTCTGTGCCCTGATCCCCACCCGAACTGCCTGAGTGCGCCTCTACACCATTCCCCCTTTCCCAAGCCCCCTGAGCACGCCTCCGTGCCCTGCTCTCCCTTCCCCATGCGCCTGAGCTTGCCTCTGTACCCTGCTCCCCTTCCCCAGGTGCCTAAACATGCCTTTGTGCCCTGCGTCCCGTCCCCAGGTACCTGAGCATGTCTCTATACCCTGCTCCCTTTCCCAGCACCGAACACGCCGTGCCCTGCTCCCTTTCCCAAGCTACCTGAACACATTTCTGTGCTATGCTCCTCCTTCCCAGCTGCCTGAACACGCCTCTGTGCCATATCCCACGTACCCAGGTACTTGAACACGCCTCTGTACCCTGCTCCCCTGGTATTAAATTTCTCAAGGCTGTTGTCCCCTATTTCCCAACACAACGATCTGGCATGTTCTTGTGACGCCTGCTCGCCCATTTCGAATGTTAAAAGTTGTTTTAGTTGCCATACCATTTTTCTAAACACTGTAATAGAATATTTTCCCGTATTTGCCACTGGAAAATTACACCTCTGGATAAGATTTCTTCTGTAATTGACTTTTCCTTCTTGCTTGCGTTGCTGCAGTCTGCATAGTTGTCCAAACCGTGGAAGGTTTTCAGCTCTTGTTTGAACTCTTTATGCTCCCGGAACAATAATCCCAAGAGAATACTACTCTCTGACAGACATACTATGTCCTAGATCACAGATTTTGCCAAACACACCAGCATAAATTATTTAATAAACGGCGAGCAAACAATGTCAACCCACTCTTCTTGACGCCATACAGTCAACTGTTGAAAAGATGGCTGCAGCGAAAGCTCTGTCAATAAAAATGTAAAAAAACAAAGTGCACTTGGGTATGCAACATAGGTTTTGTCCACAGCAACACGGGAGGCGTGTGCGTAGAGAATCGCTGTGTCGAATTCCAAATATTTGTGTATGTAATTGTGTATTTTTCCCGCCAAAATCTGCGGACACAACCTCTTAGTGCCGGTAGCACCTCATGGCCGTGCTTTCGGTGCAAAACACATCCAGCGTGGGCTGTTCACCCAAGGCGCGTGTGTTCATTTACCTGACACACTGGCATTGTGTCGTTTTGTTCCCAGTGTAGGGATAGTCCTGTCAGTGACAACCGATTGATCTATAACATCGTATCTTGGGTCCGCCATGATCAACACAGTCAAAATCCATATCTCCATGCCGAACCGTGGAGATACCCCTTTATATCCAAATTGAAAATGATCGTGCTTTTTATTCACTTATCTTGGAAGGTGGGTCAGCTGAAATGGAAACATTTGAAGTTATGAAATATTTCCAGTATTATGAGGTAGTAATATCCGTATGTTGAGGTATTATTTGACATGCTGGCTCATTTTAGTTATTTAGGATTTGGCATATGTTGACTCAGAAGATGTACATTTTTACATGTTACAGACAATTTTAATTGTTTTATTAATGATGTTCAATGCTAATTCCATTTAGTATCAGCACAACTATTTAATTATTATAGCATTTTTAAGGCAGAAAGGACTTAAAAGGCCTTCGCCGAGCGGTTGGGCTCTGTAGGGGTGGAAACACCAGGGTTTGTTTTAAAGTTTGCCATATAATTTTGGTCTGTTTCCATGGAATTATTTGAAGTAAATTACCTAAGATTTTTGTGTGTGAAAATTTTTCTCGTTACGTTGATAAGCTCAGCACCAGGCAGACTGATGTTAAAAGAGTAAAGCACGTGGAGACTGCTAGTTTCTGTTAATAATCAAACATCTATTCCTGGTACAGCTCTGTTCTTTGTTTAAAAAGCGAAACATCAGCTTATTTTTATTTTCTTTCAGTAATGTAAGAAATACTAGATGGCTAAAATCAAATTATTTCCGTTTATTTTTTGCCTTTGTCTTTTAAAAACAGTGAACGCATTATCCGCGGATGAAGAGGAACAGCAAAAGTGGTATGATTACAATTCAATGTTTATACGCTACGGTTATCAAATGACCGGTGGAGGAAAAATCGAGACGTTTCAAGACTCAGGTAATATGCTCATCAAGAAAACTATTCAAGGCCTCATGAAAGGAAGAGGGATCTTTTTCACCCTTCAGTCTTTTGGGAGAGACACTATAAAATTGTTACTGACTTACAGTACATGTACAGCAGTGCAAAGCCACCCAACGAAACCCTTTTTGAGTATGCGAAAAAGGAGGTAGAAGATAATACGTGTCTAACTTTTAAGCAAATAAAAGAAACAGATCAAAATAATTGCCACGCCCAGGGAAAGACGGACTATATTTGTGTTTTTGGCGAGGATGGAACATGTGCAGCTGAGTATGGACAAAATATCACAAAACCAGCCCTATTCAGCGTTACTGCAAACTGTGGAAAACGTGGTGTAGTGCATGAGATGGGACATGTGCTTGGTCTACAGAACAACCAAGCAAGAGCTGATCGAGAGAAGTTCTTATCGATCTCGTACAAAAATCTTGGATATGCGCAGGATGACTTGATGCGGCTGGGGATTTTATCTGACCACCAAACATGTGCAGGAACTGCTCCCGAGACCGAAAAATGCCGTATGATTTTGCATCAGTCATGCAAACGGGAATCGTTGAATGGGCCGAAAATTATCAGCTCATCATAATCCCCAAAGATCCAAGACATTTATACGTGATGGACTATGCTAAAAGTTTTCATCCACATTTTTCTCATTACGATTTATGGTTCTTAAACCTTTTATACAAGTGCGACAAAAAGTTCGGGAAGAAATGCGCTTCTAAGAAATGTGAAAACTTTGGTTATCTGGCAAAAAACTGCTCCTGTATATGTCCAAAAGGCACGTATGGTGCGACATGTTCAAGCAAAGGTTATTCTACTGATGTTTATGACGTCCCTGAAACACCAGCTTGCTACAAAGAAGTAACGGCAGAAGATGATGCTTTTACGCTTAGCGGTATAGGTCTTGTGAAAGCAAAAGAGGAGCCCTTTACTCAGCACTGCGTGGTCGTTGTAACTTCTCCATCATGCCGACTTCCCATGGTAACTGTCGACACCAGGATTGCTATGCTAGGGCTCAAGCCAAAAGTAAAATGGTGGTTTGATAACGATGCATTGTCGTGCTCATACTTCAGTATATTTTACAATGTGACTGGATCACACACCAGGAGTATTTGCTGGGATCAATTTTATGATGTTCCAGTGTTTTGGATATTTTCTAGGGAAAATCGCATGTGGCTTTTTGTACGCATGGAAGACGAGGAAATGACAGATGTTGGCGGAAATATAAAAATGTATGTTCATACAACGGGTGACTACCGTTGCAAGCTTGGATCGAACAGCATCTTTGATGCAGCGAATACAGGAAGAATGCGATCGGTCGGAGGGACAGCCCAGTCGGCAACGGCCATGGCCATCATCCTGCCTGCAGTGTCAATCTGTGCATTGCTAGTGATTGGTTTTGTTTACTGGAAGTTTATTCGATCACCGATGTCGCAGCCTGATGAAGAGGAATCGGCTGAGGAGGGAGCCGAACCGCTACTGGAGGGTGAAGAGAAGGAAGAGGGCGCCGAAGACGGTGCTAAAGAAGATCCCGCACCCGAGTGATGCGGCTGCTCAGCTTCATGGAATTCTTGATATTCTGCTTATTTAATTGGCTTTTGCTGATACTCCTTTCCTAAACATCTTCAATTGTCGGAAAATCAATCATTGCACGCTTATGATACAAATTTGGGGTCACTTTAACCCTCAGATTACGTTTAATTTGACCAATACATATGATTCCGTTGTCTCCAGTGAAAAGATACGTCAATATTCCGTTTTCATTGAATGTTTATTTGAACTAAACTCATGGCCTGCGAACTATGCTCAGAGTACATTGGTGCTTTTGCATCAAATACGGCTTTATTTAACCAGGAAGAGCTTCGAGACTATAACCTGAATCATTCTATTGACGTCATTCTTACTGATCTGAACCAGTCGCCGGCGTAGAAGGGCACATCTGCGGCAATACCAAGCCTCAAATGTGAAAACAAGTTCTACAGCACGATTCCCAACCAAAATAGTATGTAAACGATTTGAAACTTGAAACAAATCCCAACGCACAAGCCCTAGTTCGGATGGACTTTTAATACATATTTTCCCCAAAGCGAAGGCGTGGTCTCGAAACACGCCCTCAATTTCGGTTCTTATGAGATCTACAAGAGGAATGCTAACGGTGGAAGACGAGTAAAGCATACAAGGGAAAACTACGTATGTCTATGGGTTCCAGCTGTGACCAGTAGGTACAATTTTCGTAATGTCTGATTAAAGAAAGTTTTCAATGTTATGTTTCGCCTATGGACTGGGAAAAGCTCCAGTTATAATTATCCGATTTGTACAAAAATCGAATGGTAGATTGCATGAGCCTCACAAAGTACCCGTAAAGATTTCAATATATATATATATATATATATATATATATATATATATATATATATATATATATTGATCGTACTAAGTTGTTTTCCAATGACATCAATTGTTGTCAAAGGTTCTTTCACCACCATTAATTTGCATATTCCTTATTCTTTCTTCTATCAACCCAACTCACAGTATCTATATTTCTGGAATGAGAGAAAAACACTATGCATGTGCCCATACATCTTTAACCTGCAACCAGTGGCAGATACAATTCTGGTTTGGGGAGCTCATGGCCCCCTCCCTGATGTTTTTGAGGGCTCATAGTAACTACTTAGAAAGATGCTACTTAAGATCATTGGGCAGGTTCGAGCATTCTGGTACTGAAATTACATCCTGGACCCTCCCATGCTTACACACGATCCAGGGGACACTCAGATTATGTCCCTCCTAAGCTGCCGGGCCACCTCTCCCCAGTTTTTTTATTTGTGCAGTTGATCTGAAAACAACACTAACAACAATAATACCAACACAACAAAACTTTATAATTTTTGCTGGGATAGACCCCCAACGGTTTGCCTAGACCCGCCGCTGACGCTACCAAAGGAACCATAGACCAAAGGCTGAGAACGTCTGAGTGACCCAAAACCCCCAAACATTTCCCATTAATCCAAGATAAGCTAGAAACTGATGAAATAGTACAAAATCGGACGAACAAAAATCTGAGAGTAAGTATTGCCCTCCCCACCCCGGTCAACGGTATTTCCCATCCAAGAAGTCACGTCTATATTTGCATATTTGACATATGTACACAGCATCTCCACTATCCATGCGGCTATTCTGACACCAGTTGTAATAAACACCAGGGATATAAATGACAAACTTAAGCAAAAACACGCTGTAGGAGAAGGATAAGGATAGGATGGTTGATGGGGAAGGACAAGGATTATCTACGGGGAGGGTCGCCACAGGCGCCGCGCTCAACCCATGGAGTGAGGTAGTGGGACTTGGTGAATGGATCCGGTAAAAAAAACATGGAAAACAACAAACAAACAAGGCGTGACGTTGACGGTGGTAATGAATTATTCTCGTTCTTTGTCGGCTGGTCTCTCTCTTCATTCTTCGCTTTTGTCTTCGTGATTCCTCGTTTTCGTTTCTCAGGTCTTATTTATTAATAGTGTATTCGTAATTTCTTTTTCTCTTCAGTCCTCTTCATGTCCTCACTTATTAGGCCGGTTGATTAGACAGAGCTTTTCAGGATACATTTACATACATTTACATACACGTCGCGCCCCATTCCCTGCCTCCCCCTTCTCCCCAATGCTCACCCGAATCTCGACCCAATTTCCGCTCCCCCGCCCAATTGGAGTCCTGGGTCAATGGGTGGGGATCCCGGGGGGCTGGGGGGAGGGTGAGGAATCCCCTGGATTTTTGGTCTCCCATGGGCTTTATGTAGGCCTTGTATTGCAGTGCCAGCGTTAACCCGCGCCTCGTTGGGGAGGTGTTTGAACACCCGCTCGGGTTTTTCCGGCGGCACCAAAAAATGGCGGCGCTTCGCGCCGCCGCACTTGGCACATCTTATCCGTGATAAATTCTGGAACTCTAGAACAAGTATTCAAATTCAGGATAACACGCGCAGAGGAGGGGCCGTAGAGTGTCCCCCATCTATTTTTCCAAGGCGGCCGAAGAACTATACGCCGCCGGAAAACGCTACCTAAGCACATTTGAGAGAATTTATGAGGACGTCGATTGGTGAAGAAATTTTTAAAATCGGGTCACAATTTTTTTTTCACTTATAGGCTTTCAAGCCTGCACTGTATACTGAGTGGTGACAAAATAAAGTTTAAAAATCAAGTGCTATGTCAAAGTCAAGGTCAAAGGTCATTGACTCCAGTATTCCGGTCAGAAGGCATTATTGAATATGACAAATGTTATGCTATGACTTCATAGTTAAACGGAATGTGGCACCTTTGTCGAATCCAGAGACTTAGTGTAATTAGGGGATTTTTAGCCAAAACCATGAAAACGTCCATTATTTCTCTGAAAAAAATGCACAATGGGCTCAACATTTTGATTTTTAAAATGCTTCTCTGGGGTGAAAAATAAACCTCTGCCTATGGATGGTGTCATGATCTGGCAACTACTACCATATTCAATAGGCTTCAAGGGCCTCAATTGGCGGATTACTCACCATGACGTCAGTGCTGTCGTCGCACCATCAGCTGACAACTGTGGCCGCCTGGTTGGGATAGATTTGGGGTACATTTCAGGTAGGTTTTGAGCTTTTCTCGACGGTGATTTTTAGTTTCAAGATAAATGATATATTGAGTACCGGGTTTTCCGGCATGCTTTACAACTTTGCTATCTGAGCTAAAATCACGTTATAAAAGTCATATTCTCTTTAAGGGCTGCTCAATTTCAAGTTCAAGGTCATAGGTGAAGATCAAAGGTTTTTATTAAAGTTAAATCCTCATTTCCCGCCCAAATGATGTTATAGCATCAGTTATATTGTGCATTATTGAGAATATGTCATGTTGTTACGTACACGTCACTGAACTTGAATGAGTTTGACCTCAGAATTTCAAATAAAATTGTGTGGGACATTCTGCTTATGACCTTAGTCCCTTTTGTGTATTTCCGTTTTTTTTCGCATAATCATGGCATTTCCCAACAGGTCTCCAGCACGGCCCAGATTTGACATTTACAATATCTTTTGACCTTGAAGATATTTAGGGAGAGGGGGAGAACTGGGACGGGGAGAAGTAGGACAGCGCCGTTATTTTTCCGCCAGCTGCCGGTATTCTCGATTATTTTTTGGCCACCCCACTACTATCGTACTTTCCACACATCACTATGGGGGCAACTTCCTTTTCCGCCTGGCGGTGGCGACGATACGTGAGTGTCAACAAAAAACTAGTTTTTCTGAAGGTATTTTAAGTCGTTTTTGTGTGTTGTTAAGACTCTGATGTGGCTCTAGTCCTCCTTTGGTATTTCTGTATATTATGCGAACATAATTCCCTCAAATACATTAAATTGGGATTGGTAGAATTCCGGTGCGGGAGGGCTTTGTTAAAAATGGCGACCTGGGGAGAAGTGGGACACAGTGTCCCAGTTCTCCCCGCAATGGCCCACTTCTTCCCCCCTCAATTGTAAATTATGTGTAATGCGCTTGGTTATAGTGTCTGGAAGGAAGTTTTTAGGTAGTCATCTACGAGCGAAGGATTTGAACAGAATGATATCTTTTAATGTATCTTCTTTGTATAGTCCATAGGCGGATCCAGGGGGGCAAAGGGGGCACGTGCCCTCCCCTGTAATGGTCACGGCGCCCCCCTGAAAGGTCGATGGCGCCTCCCTGAAATGTCGCTTCCCACCCCCCCCGGATGCGAAAATCGGCGCCCACCGATAGGATTTGGCGCCCACTGATAGGTTTAACCGGTCAAAAGTGGCGCCCCCTGGTCCGGATGGCGCCCCCGGGAAGGTGCCCCCCGCCGATCGGCAATCCTGGATCCGCGTATGGCGTAGTCCTGTATCCTCATCACACACATTAAAATCATACCGGCGCGTACCATTTCACGTTGAATGTTAAACACCATCTAGCATTTCATTTTTTTATTGAGAGCATAGCATTTGGAGTTTTACTAAAAAAATCCCTTGCTATTTCTGGTGCCAGAGCTCAAATTTTAGAGGGCATTGGCACACTAGAAATTATTTTGCAATCAAACCACTTCTAAAATATTTCCCCGTCCTTTCAAATCCACCTGGTCCTTTCCCAAGAATGCCCCGGAAATATATCCGTAAATCTGGTATAGGATCCACGCCTGCTGGCGTAATGAAGGCTGCAGTGCAGTAAGTTACTGGAGAGAAACGTTCACTAAGAAAAGTGGCTCAGCAGCATGGGATATCTAGGTCCACCCTGGCAAGATACGTCAAGGAGTACCGGAAAAACCCCAGCGCCAGGATGGAGCCCGAGTAAAATCATTTTCAGGCGTTTACGGACGCCGAGGAGGAGCAACTGAAAGATTATCTGCTGCAGTGTTCGGGAATGTTCTACGGCCTCACTACTAAGCAAACGAGAGAGCTGGCCTTCGAAATGGCCATGGCGAACGGCGTAGCTCCGGAAAAATGGAAACAAGCAAAAACGGCGGGGGTGGAATGGCTAAAGGGTTTCATGAAACGGCACACCGACCTCGCTCTCCGGACTCCAGAGGCGACCAGCCTGGCTAGGTCTTCTGCGTTCAATCGTTATAACGTAGGAAACTTCTTTGATGTCCTGGAAGATGTTGTCAAGAAAGTGCATGTGAATGGAACCAGAATCTTCAACCTGGACGAGACTGGCTGCACCACAGTGCAAAAGCCTCCCAAGGTTTTGGCATCAAAGGGTGCAAAACAGGTAGGCCAAGTGACATCCCAAGAGAGGGGTGAGCTCGTTACTATGGTCGGGATAGTATCTGCCACCGGCAGTGCACTCCCTCCCGTGTACGTTTTCCCAAGGAAAACACTGAGGGACTCACTCATGCATGGAGCACCAGAGTGATCTCTCGGGCTCGTGCACTCCACTGGATGGATGACCTCAGAAAGCTTCATGTTCGTTCTAGAGCACTTCCTGAAGAACACTAATTCATCCAAACAGAGTCCGACAATTCTGGTCATGGACAACCACTGCAGCCATGTGAGTCTGAGAGGCCCTTCAGTATGCCTAAAGGAACGGCATCTATATCGTGACCCTCCCGCCACACACCTCACAAAAAACGCAGCCACTGGACCGTACAGTGTTCGGTCCCATGAAGATGTTCTTCAACGCTGGAGTCAACGCCAAGATGCTCCAAGACCCAGGGAGAACAATCACCATTCACCATATGGCAGAGCTGATTGGAGCTGCCTGGATGAGGTCCGCCACGCCCGTTAACATCACTGCGGGTTTCAAGGCGGCTGGCATATGGCCGCTGGACCGACATGTCTTCAGCGACGAAGACTACCTTCCAGCTGAGGTGACCAATATTCCAGAGCTCAAAATAGAAAAGCAGGGCCTGCCCGGTCAAGACGACTACCATCCATCAACAGAGCAAACGGCGAAAGGTCCACCCAACCAAGAAAGATCTCGAGTGCAACAAGAAAAGGACCAAGCTCTGCACGGCGGAGCTCGCTGTGCGTTACCAGCAAAGGAACTAAGGTTTGTCTGACCGAGAACTGGGATTTTCGCCCGAAGAGCTACGAGGTTTCCCAAAAGCTGCTGCTGCTGCGAAGAGGAAGAGAAAAACTGCTGTGGTAACTCGAGCTCGTCACGCGAATTCAACGCCCGAGATTAAACGTCTTCGCGCAGCCGAAGTCAAGAAGGGAGCCGGGGTTAAAAGGGGCAAGAAAGGCGCCAAGAAGTCCGCAAGAAAGCTGGACTTGAACATCCCCAGCTCTAGTAGCGATGTGATGTGCATCATCTGTGGCATGCGTTTTGATAGGTCCGCCGAGGATTAGATACAATGCGGGATGTGCAGTGGCTGGGCGTGCGTGCCCTGCACGGATGTCATGCCCGATCAAAGTGCATACGTTTGCGACCTGTGTCGTGACTAAAGTGATATGGGGCCGAATGGTCAGTTGGACGATGTTTCCCTCTGACCAGATTGCAAAAATGAAAGGAAATATGTCTCGTTCTCCTCCGGTTATGGCGAAATTTGAGGTATGCTTGCACATACCTAGAACACGCGAAGCTTGTGTTGAACTTGTGTAAATGCACTTTTTTCCCAGAACAGTGTTTTAATGTCTAACTTTTCTCGAAAACAAATGAAATACTGTCATTTAAACATAAGCATGATTATTTCTTTGGATATGATAAGTTTAGAAAAAAATAATGAAAGCGATATGTAGTCATATATTTTAAATGTTTCTCAGGGTTTCTCTAGAAATTAAGATAAATATGAATCAGCGAAGCAATAATGATATTCAGATGGCGTTGCATAGCTAATTCTTCAAATAGCTGCAATATGAATTTGTGGCAAGACACGTAACTGGTTACAAAATTAGAAATGATGGTCTGCAGCATGAAAATATCATGCATTTATATCAACATCAATAACATCATACAGAGCATCATTCTCAACAAGCATGTATCACACCAAAATTATTCCTAGAACAATTGCAGCATGACGCCAATATACTTGGCCGTGTAGGCTACCACATTTTTCCTCTGTTTTAGCTATATATTTCTATGGCATGGATATGTTAAATTGTAGCATACCTCGCACATAGATCGATGTTCTGATTCTCCCCCGCATGTCCCACTTCTCCCCGCGGTGTGTCCCAGTTCTCCTGAGCCTGTCCCAACTCTCCACCTCAGACGTTTTTTATATTTCGTTACATTGTTCAAATACCTTTTGAGTATTGAAGCTGTGACATATCATAATTAAGGACAATTGTCTCCTCTACCTATCGGTACCATTTTGAATATCATAGGGTCAGTCACTGAATTTCTGTAAATTTTTAAATTAACCTTTAATTTTCGTCCCAGTTCTCCCCCCTTTCCCCTACCTAGGTCAAAAAAATTTCCCCTGACGTAGATCACTACTACCTTCACACCCCTAAACGGGTGTTTTCCAACCCTCTTGGTTTCCGAGACATCAGGAAGGAGGAGGGGGTGGTTAGGACTCCCTCCACTGCACGTTGACGTCAGACCCCTCCTCCACTGCGTGTGTTAATGACATGCGAGGTTTGGTGTTACAATTTTTGTGTTGGTGTCATTGTGCTCGCAACCTCATTTTCAGTTGATAGATACGCACAAAGACCATGTTAGTTCAGCTAGTGACCTTTGCCTAACCTTAGGTCAGATTGTTTTACAATTTTGCATAATATCATTTAACCGTAGCGAGAGGGATGTAATGATAGCTAAAAAGACGCTCTAACTCAATTTATTAAGTCACTAGAACTGAACAGTTGTACCCAACCTTCGTGGACCTGTCATGACGTCAATATTGACCTGGGATAAAAAAATCACAAACGGAGTTTCGTCATGACTTTTCATGGATTTTCTTCCATTTCTGTCGTTTTTTTCGCTATCTAGCGAGGACCTGAGATCGAGGGTGTTTGAACCCCTCTCCTTCCACCCCACTGGGGCAGAGGCCCACTGGGGCGGTGGGGGGGGTTCGTGCTTGAATCTAGGGGGCCCAGTTAGAGACATCCTATTTGCCAGCGTTTTTCGTTATAGACCACCCCTGAACAGTTTACCACAGTCTCACTTTTTGTCTTCCGTCATCCCTTTCCAGACACTGCCGTCCATCCGGCAAAATTACATCCCTAACTCCCTGAAGGATTTTTTGAAATACCCATGTTAATGAACATCCGAAATCAGCCCTTATAATGTTCTAAAGGCACCCCAATTTATCTGCAGCCCTGTGAGTCTTCACTTCTTAGTGAACTTATGTATACATCACTGATTAAAGATATCGAAATTGTGGCATTCAGAAGATAGTCACGTATTTCATTTCTGGTACAGGTCGTTATTTATCACTACGATAACATTGTGGATGTCACCACCGACCATTTCTTGTACTCCTAGCCTCGCTCGCTGCTGCGAATCATCTCGATCAGGCTCCGCATTCAAGCATTGACATTACCCCTCGTCTTTGCCAGTAGCGCTTCCTGCTTGGGCCTTTACAGGATTTTCACAGCGCCTTTCTTGGATCGCTGTTCACTTTACCGCAATGAGTATGTCTGAACGAACACTGGTTACTCTGAAAAGTCCATTAGTACAGCATTGTCAACTTTAATAGAATATATTTTCCACCTTTATAACTCAGGCACTCCGATGTGACAAGACCCCTAGCATGCACCGAGCACTGAATAAAACAGTTATCAGGGACGCACGCAGGATGTGACTGCCCACCTCACGGTAATAAATCTCACTGATCCCTCACAGGCGGACATGTTACGACGTGTACATTACTATAATTCTGTTTAGATTCATTTCTGTAAGCTGCTGTTTACAGAGGACTTTTGGTATACGTGGTCCCCGAAGCACTTCTCAGTCGCATTTTGATTTAGGAACAGCATAGCGAAACAAGACGTGGAAGCAAATTTCCATTGGTGGCCCGGCCTAACTTCTCTGCACACTGGGAATGGCCTTTGGCTCGATAAGTAGCCTGAAGTGGGTTTTGAAAGAACTATTACAAATAGAAGACAAGGTTTGGCTGAAACACCATTAAAAATATATTGAAATTATACGCTACTCTCCGAAAAAGACAAATGAAATAACGTTTAATACGAAACATAATTATTTGATAAAATCAAATAAGTATCTGAATGATGTTAAGCGGCAAAGTAAGATACGATACCAAGGCAGTTATTTTCAACAAGTAGTTCAAACTAGGGTTGTGAATCGAAAGACTGACCACTGAAATTAATATCAATATCTTCCAAATGGAAAAGCCGCTTCAAAATGTTTGTAATTTAAATACCAAAATGAGTGCAAATGCTTTGAAACTTGAAACATCATGATTGAATCAAGAGCAAACGTTAAAGAAAACACGTTTAACTAATCAATTGGTCTGCACCTATGTGGCCTTGTTGCTCAGAAGCCCAGTTAAGCTCAGATAAGGAATTAAACAATGAAAACAAAGAGGTGTAAGACTAGATGAAAACGTAGTCAACACACTGTTACCCTGCTACATAGGCGGATCCAGGCTTCTGATGGAAGGGGGGCACTACGGGCAGCAGACACCATCTGGGCCCGAGGAGGTGCAATTAGGGCCTGGGGCGCCAATTTTCAAGATGTGACCTAACATAGGGGCGCCAGGCGGCATCGTGGGAGTGAGAAATCCTAGAGGGATGCACCCCCTGAATCCGCCCATGCCTTGCCAAGCTATCAGATGACAGGGGTAGCGATCACCATCGATATATTTCTAACTTGTAGAATCAACGGTCATTCCCATTGCAGATTCATAAGCCCAAGAGCACAACCAATAAGCCTTCGATTAACTTGTCAATACATTTCGTACACAGGTTAAGTCAGACACTTAACAACAGCGCTAATTCAGCAGGTTCGAGTGACCGTCTAGGGGAGGCTGGGGTAGAACCGCTCATCCGAGGTTCAACGTCACAGTACCCGATACGAAGCATTTCCATATCACTCTACAGCAATGTCCCCAGTCTCGACTCAGCAGCACTTTGGCCAGTCTATGTTCCATTTCGTTACGGATCTGTGAGTGTTTGTGCTTCTGGACGACCAAGGCCCAGTTTATTCAGCCGCATTAACACTTAGGAATCACGCCACAGCCCTTACAGACAGCGACGGTAACTGCTGCATCCGTTGGAGCCGCTGGTACATGCTTTCTGGCCAGTGAATCCTTCCAGCAGCCGCCCTTAGGTTCGGAAATCCTGGGCTTGTAAATCGCGACAGGACATATTGTATTCACCAAAATATACAGGACTGGCTGCAGGAGACGGTGAGATGAAATGCCAAGCCACAAGCTCGGTGCGCCGGGCTGATGACAAGACTGATCCATCGCCTGGGCGTCAGGGAGGGAGCCCTCGATTTTGCAAAACATTTTACTACGACTCCAGAAAAGAATATGACAGGATTACCACTCCATCACTAAAAACCAAATACTGAACAACGGATTTGCCAAGACCCAATAATTCCGTCACTATAACGCTTGCGTGAACCTCGGCTTTTCCAGAGACCAAACTACGCAGTTTGCGTGCTAAGCTGACTTATATTAGCTAACGTGGAACACCGCTCAGAAAAAACATGACTAGCGTCACTCCCCAAGAGAGAAAAACAGCCCAGTGTTGCCAACGAAATACATACTTTCCTGACGTCAGGAAAGTACGTCATCAGTAAGCAGGAACGGCTGGCCTCAAGGGAGAGAATGCAGTCACTACATATTTTTCTATTCTGATAGCGGTGCAGTTTCAGTTGCAAAGCACAGCGATGAGCCTCACCCCAGCGATGTGTCTTACCCCCTCCTCCCCTACTTGTTGGATGGAGGGGCTCATATCCTAGATCGGGTCACTCGAGCCCAGCGAACAATCGGCACACCGTATATGAACACACGGTCAACGGCATGTCCACGTGAACATGTATGAAAAAATCATCTGTCACTTATCACATTTCGTTTCGCACACTCACAGTGCAACATCGAACCGACCGAGAGCGCTCCAATAGGCAGCTGTGAGCTATACGGCGTGTTCTTGCAACACGCGGTAGTCTATCCACACTACCAGCGCGGCGCTCACCAGAAGCCCAGTCACTAGCAGAATCTCGATCACACACAGCGTGAGCAATGTCTCACTCAACTGTCCTCGGTTCAAGGTCATCACGGTGAGTGTGACCAGCACCGTGTTGCCAACGCCGGCGATGAGCCAGGTCAAGGCCACTCCCAACACCGGCTGCCGCGGGGAGACATCGGTCAGTCAACCTGTACAGTCAAGTTCAATCAAAATCAATGCCCACCATTGGGTCTCGACTGTACGCATGGTGGCTTTGTCTGGGCAAAGACCGTGCACCGTGCTGAGTACCTGCACACTGCGAAGCGTCAGCTCAAAGCAAACCATCCCATTTGGCAAAGCCACAGGGAATACCCTCTTTTAGCTCAATAAATTTCCGCGTTATCAACCTCCCCGCAGCTTTGACATGGTCTCCAGATGCCTACAATTTCATCGGAATGCTCAGGGGAGTTTTTGTTTTTGTCACCAGGGCTCAGAAAAGTTTAACGTAAAGAGACCACTTAATCCGTCCGAAAAGGACGCTCGGGACGCGTGTATACACAAATCCAAAGTTTCACATTATTTCAAACAACCAACACTATGCATGGCCTTGGATCTGTTACGTAGCATGATCCTTCCAAGCATGGTATTGTGACACCAGGTTTTCAGGGACCAGTTTTCTTTTTTAGGGAGGAGGTTCTCTGCCTCTCCCATAACACTGGCAGCGTTTGCATGAACAGTAGTATTGACCAGTCCAGGGCTTGTCAACATGCCCGGTGGCTGACTTTTTGGGGGAGGGGTGGAGCTGCACGATGGGCTACAGCACGATTAGCTGTTTTTTCTGGACTCAACTCCTTCATTTTCGAACTCAAGCTCCTTTTCCTGGACTCAAGCTCATTTTCCTGGACTCAAGTTCATTTTCCTGGACTCAAGCTCCTAGAGCAAGCAAAAGCTATTCGTGTGGTAGCGCAATCTTTTCAGCTTGTCTCTAAAAAGGTCAGCCCTAGTGACGTGCATGATGGCTGACCTTTGCCGAGCGTGGGAATCACCAGACACATGGTCAATGCCATTGCTTAAAAAAGTTGGACTACTATTGTATATGGATTTACGCCATTCGGCGGCCAGGACAGAAGTCCCGGGGTTTCGTCGAACCTGAGTTCATCGACCTGACCTGGTTAGCCGAGCTTAACCTCTTGCTTTGAGAACCATTTATCCCTTTATGTTTTTGGATCCTCGTTCCAATTGGTAAACTCGCGCGAAAATACAACCAGAAGTTTTCTTTAAATGAGTTCAGTGAAATTAGACAATATTTACAATTATACACGTTACTAAGCTCTTTACGATAGAATTCCATGCAGAGCTAGACTAAACAAAGCCCTTTGATACCAATCAAGATTTAGATACCAATTAGATAGAGACTTTTAGAGACACAATAATTTAAGCATTTAGATAGGGATGATACCAATCAATCCCCTAATACCAAACCAAGCACTTTTGATGTGTATTTTGCACCTTCCCGGTTTTAAACTGCGAATGAGAGGTGGTAAGGAGACGAAATAAAACAATGTAGGACATCTTTAAAATGATTGGGAACTTTTATTTATTGAGTTCCAGCCCAACCACTATGACCATAACTTTAACAAGTAAGTGAAAAGACAGGAGCACTCGAAAGTTGGTACCTTGCAATGTTTTTTTCATTTCCTGAGCTTTACGTATTTGTAGAAAAGCAACCCCTTAAAAATAACAAATTTAGAAGTTCCAAAGCATAAGCTACAAATGCATGACTTTATTTTGACTGTAAGCAAAATAATGTCTAAACTGTACGCCATGATCGTAATTCACCACAAGCTTAGCTTTTTGAACCCACTAAGCAGCTTCAGCATTGTCGATATCCCAAAATGAAATGTCAAGTTCTTGAGGGTCCACCGCATGAAAGAGTAGTCCATATTGTTTCCAACTCCAGTCTTTCACAATGTCGCACCCGCTCGGTTTTCGCCCCTAAGGCGTTTTACTGGCCTAAGCTCACACCCATGACGGCTAGAAACATTCCATGTCTCAAACACCGGAGCTCTCCAAAATCTGTGATCAGAGGGGTTTGCACAGTCTCGGGGTAACACACACCCCTAGTGTGAAGGGCAACTTTCTTGCTTGAAAATTTTTCATTAGAATGTTAAAGTTTTGTCATCATGTGAAGATGTGGTACACTAAATTGATCTGATGCAGCTATCTGATGGTACTAATCTAATTTCCTTACGAAATTTTCTCGCAGAGTTATAAGCTCGACAGAAACGTTAGTACAGCTCTCGCAGAGTTATAAGCTCGACAAAAGCGTTAGTACAGCTAGGCTGGGTCGGGTCATATGTAGATTTTCTAAGTTAGAGGTAGACCTCGCAAACGCTTCGTGTCCGCTCGGTAATAACTAACCATGTGTATTTTTGTGAAGATGCCGGGCAGTTGTATCCGCGCGGAATGCCGGGCTTCGTTGACGTGCCAAGCTTGGTACATATCGTCAAAGTAGTTGCTGTGTTGTATACTGACGCCTGCAACAAAACATACGCCTCAGATTATCTGATGCCTAGGTTAAGTTGGGTCACTTACTGCGGGTACATGGGCAGTTTCAACAGGCTTTGTTGACGCATTGGCCGCGGGAACAGACTTATCGACTCATGAAACCGGCAGTACCAAACGCAGACTCTCTGTTCCATGCGTCGACATGTCCATTCCCGTGTTTGGTACGTAAATAGGGAGGCCTGAACCCGCTTATGTTTCCGGGGTAATTGTTACGGAGTAACGCGTTATGCAATAACTAAGCCAGCGGTTCCCGAACATCGGGTCATAAACCAATTTTAGGCCACAGGGTCATTCGCCGCGGGCAATGAAGGTCTTCAAAGTTGAATCATGAGTGTTAGGGGTTGGCCAGAAATTGGTAACGCAATGGGGGTCAAGAAGAGAGCTATCTAACGTTTCATATCAGTTTCAAGAAGCATTACGTGGGGGCGGGGGTGAAAAAAATCACAGAAATATGCGCTACGTAAATTATGGACGGCCAGGATATATATGAGGAGCACCAGGATGCAGAGCCTATTGACTGAAACTGACTGAAGACGACAACCTAACTTCAGCAGCTCAACCAGTTCTGAGAACACGCTAAATGACTAAGACGTTGCCGCACATAAATTATGCATTAGCTTGTCGAGGACGTAAGGCTCAAAAGAAAAGCACGTTCTGAGTACCCGATCACAAGAGTACGCCGCCATTGGTAGCAGATAGCCTATATATAGATTTAGAGAGTTTTCATAATGCCTTCGAGCCTCGATCCGAAAACGACAACTCATGTTAAGATAACTACCCAACGCGAAATGGCTACCAACCAAAAATGGCGACCCAACGCCTCGGCCTGTTCTGTGTGAAGCTGGTTTTTCGACCATTCTGGCCCTCAAATAATGTCGAAGAATTCTTAGAATTCTTAAGTAAAAATGTTTCCGCTGCGCCTAATCGGAAAATAATTAAAACAAATGAGAGTTTGGTAAAAACCAGGAAATAGATACGCATGCGCGCTCAGTTTTGTTTGATTTAAAATTGCAACCACTCCCCTCCCCCAGTCCAGACAATCACCCCACCCCCTTCCCAATAGCCTGGAAACCACACAACACACCAGCCCGGACACCTCGCAGTCGACAACAACAAAAACCACAGTCGGCCAACAAAGCCAGGAAACACCAGTCAGACAACACACCAACCTGGACACCTCACCAGTCTAGACAACACACCAACCTGGACACCTCACCAGTCTAGACAACACACCAACCTGGACACCTCACCAGTCTAGACAACAGACTAGCCCGGAAACCTCACCAGTCAAGACACCTCACCAGTCTAGCCAACATACCACAGGAACATCACCAGTCTAGCCAACACACCAGCCAGGACACATCACCAGTCTAGACAACACACCAACCAGGACACCTCACCAGTCTAGACAACACACCAACCTGGACACCTCACCAGTCAAGACAACAGACTAGCCCGGAAACCTCACCAGTCAAGACACCTCACCAGTCTAGCCAACACACCAACCTGGACACCTCACCAGTCTAGACAACAGACTAGCCCGGAAACCTCACCAGTCAAGACACCTCACCAGTCTAGCCAACATACCAGCCAGGACACATCACCAGTCTAGCCAACACACCAGCCAGGACACATCACCAGTCTAGACAACACACCAACCTGGACACCTCACCAGTCTAGACAACAACTAGCCGAAACCTCACCAGTCAAGACACCTCAGCAGTCTAGCCAACATACCAGCCAGGACACATCACCAGTCTAGACAACACACCACCTCACCAGTTCGGACCCAGCCCCTCTCCAACAGCAAGCGCAGATCACCGATGTGACGTCACACTTCGTAGCGTATAACATGGGAAAATTAAATGATCAAATCTTCAATTTTTTGCATAAAAGGGCCCAGAATCGAATATGAAATGCTTATTTATTGCACCTGGGAAAACCTGATTACCGTGTATTCTCACAAATGCGTAAGCGGGCGGTGCCATTAGCAGTGCAGTTTGACACACGGCCCAAAGGTGAAGGAATCCCTCTTGAACGTACCTTTAAGTAAAGGTATCTTGGTTCGGACCCCCCACCCCCCTCTCCTTCTTTCCAGAGGCATGGACACCACACCACACACCAGCCTGGACACCAGCCGGCTTGGGAAGCTCACCTGCGGCCATGACCGTCAGCGCTCCCGAGACCAGTCCAACTGCCACGTTGAAGCGCTTCTCCTCGATGAAGGCCACCGCAGCCATCACCATACACCCGATCCCGCAGAATATCTGAAGGAAGGTCACCATACCGTCAGGCAACACCATACATCCGATCCCGCAGAATATCTGACGGAAGGTCACCATACCGTCAGCCAACATCATACACCCGATCCCGCAGAATATCTGACGGAAGGTCACCATACCGTCAGCCAACACCATACACCCGATCCCGCAGAATATCTGACGGAAGGTCACCATACCGTCAGGCACAACCATACACCCGATCCCGCAGAATATCTGACGGAAGGTCACCATACCGTCAGCCAACACCATACACCCGATCCCGCAGAATATCTGACAGAAGGTCACCATACCGTCAGGCAACACCATACATCCGATCCCGCAGAATATCTGACGGAAGGTCACCATACCGTCAGCTACAACCATACACCCGATCCCGCAGAATATCTGACGGAAGGTCACCATACCGTCAGCCAACACCATACACCCGATCCCGCAGAATATCTGACGGAAGGTCACCAAGGTCAAAATAGAATCTACGAGGTCATTGACCACAGTGTTTTCGGCCTCATGTCATGATGCAGTATTACGGATATCAAGCTATGCGTTATCGGGTTCCTAAATGGTAGAGTCAGGGTCACAGGTCAAGGTGAAAGGTTCGGGATAAAGGTGCAATATTCATTTCCAGCTCAATGAAGTGGTGCCCTGTGACCTATGTGGTAGGAGGTATACAATATTGAGACGACATTCGTTCATGACCACAAACTGTCTTGCCGAAAATATCGGTAAATACCATACGCCACTAATTTTGGTAGTTTTATCCGTCTTCGGAGTATGCATCTTGTGGTGCTCCATAATGGGGAAATGTCAGTGAGATCCTCAGCTTGAAAACATTTCACCCATTTCAAGTACCTTGACCTTTAACAAATTGAATTCAATCAATCAAACCTTGGTATAAAGCAGATCGTGATTGCCCTGACAAGATCCGATGCGATCGCTTTCATGTCCCTCTTGGCTCTTGATATCTCAGCCGGCCACTCCGATGCCCTCATCGACCGCGACAGAAGCGGTTACAGCTACCCAAAATGAGGGGGAGGCGGTTCTAATGTAATTGGATCGTACTCGGGCAGAGTGAATAGACGGCTTACAAGATAGCCGGGGGAAATATAAGTAACTATTCCACAGTTTCAATCTATATTATATAATAAAATGCGCTATGCGTGATCAAGTACTGTAACTAGCCCGAGTTGCTTCTGTGGCGGTTTCAGGTATGTGCAAGGATATTTTAGTATTTTAAGGGCAATATATGTGACTATATATGTTGGGCATATATCCCGAGATTTGGCATAGGAGGATAAGAGTTGAGCAAAGTGAGAAGCATTAATAGCTGAGGAACATATGTGCATACATTTTATACATTGACAATATGCATCTTGCCGCGGTATTTTGCTTGCCTGCATCCGCCTCGGCCTATTTTTGGCATTATACCATCGATCTCGATGTCAAAGAAATCCCCCTGTATCTAAAGTCTACTTATCTATGCAACAAACAACTGGTAAAACGTCTATATTTCAACATAAAGTTTTGCTCTAGAAACGCCATAGGATCTTAACAACGCGCCTCGCGGGGGTCCCTGGCTTGACGCGCCCCGCTGGGGAGGCGAATTTTAATCCCCTACGTATCTCATTTCCCAGGAAAGCTAAATAAAAATTACTGTCCGCGTTCAAAAGCTCTTGATGAGACGAATAGAAATTCCAGGGAGTATTTTTATGTCAGGTCAGGGATCGTTGTCAGAATTTCGCTCAGAGGGGGGGTGGCGCCTCGAAAGGGGCCCCTGCGACAGCACCAAAGGGCCCTGATGGGCAAAAAGGGCTTGTTACGGAATAGAGTGCTGAAGAGGGCTTAAGTGGGCCCTGTCTGGTATGAATTTTAAAATTTGGCCACAGAGCATAGTGCAGACGAGCCGCGCTTCACGCGGCCCGTGTCCTCAGGGGGTCCTTCCGGCCCTCAGGGAGCGATGGCTGTCTCTGCGGCCCCCTACCCTTGGCTACGCCCCTGTGTCAGGTCAATATTGAGGTCCGCACAGGTCAAAGAGGGTTCCATAGGCTTACAACTGGGCAGTGTACGTTTCCCCCTTTAGATTTTTACTCAGTAGAACTACAGTAAATATTTATCCATCATTAGATTCCTCTCATCGTGGCAAATCGAATGATGTATAAATTTGACCTTGTCAGGTCAAATTGTGAAAATGACCTGACATCGAGCTAGGTCAAGGTCACAGGGTGACCTGGCATGGTCATGTTGCATATCAATCGACTCCCTGTGATAATATAAACACAATACAAGTAAAATAGGAGCTTTATCTCAATTCAGTGAGAAGTTATTGGCAAAACAATCACGGTATGCTCCTGCGACCTAACATTACCTTTAAGAGTTCAGATGGTCAAAAAATCAACTTAATGGCCAATATCATGGTAAGTATATATGATTTGATGATTTTCAGCTTAAAACATCCAGTATTTACTGAAAACGAACCTTTTCTATTTTCACCATATAGTTATAATACGGTGACCAAAAATTGACATCACCTTAGGTAAAAAATATCAAAATTCCGAGATAGCAAATTTGTAGGCCCTAATGACCTCATCATATTGTGAAAGTTTCATACTGATCGGTTAACTGATGTTCCTTAGACGCCGCTTCAAACTCGTGATTTTAGGTTTTGAGTTCGGGTCGCTTGACTTTGGATAGCTCCTTGACCTAACATGACCTGACGTAAAAATTTGGTCAGATGCGCAATATTGATCACGGATGAGGAACTGTAAGTTGTGTTACTCTACGCCTCTTTGTTTTTGCGTTATCTTGGGAAAACCAGGAGGGGGGGCAAATTTCACCCCCACCAGCGGGACGTCTGTTAAATTTCCACATAATGGTAAGAAAAAGAAAGAAAAAACCCAAACAAGTATTTTCAATTCGATATCGAGTCTATGACACAACCTGCCCTGAGCTGTCGGCTACCCTACTCCCCAGTGTACAACCTGCCCTGAGCTGTCACTTACCCTACTACCCAGTGTACAACCTGCCCTGAGCTGTCGGCTTCCCTACTTCCCAGTGTACAACCTGCCGTGAGCTGTCGGCTTCCCTACCCCCAGTGTACAACCTGCCCTGAGCTGTCGGCTTCCCTACTGCCCAGTGTACAACCTGCCCTGAGCCGTCGGCCACCCGGCTCACCAGTGTAAAATCTGCCCTGAGCTGTCCGCTACCCTACTCCACAGTGTACAACCTGCCCTGAGCCCGGTTCACCAGTGTACCATCGGCCCTGAGCCGCCGGCTACCCGGCTCCCCAGTGCACAATAGGCCCTGAGCCGCCGGCTACCCTACTCCCCAGTGTACAACCTGCCCTGAGCTGTCGGCTACCCTACTCCCCAGTGTACAACCTGCCCTGAGCTGTCGGCTACCCTACTCCCCAGTGTACAACCTGCCCTGAGCTGTCACTTACCCTACTCCCTAGTGTACAACCTGCCCTGAGCCGTCACTTACCCTACTCCCCAGTGTACAACCTGCCCTGAGCTGTCACTTATCCTACTCCCCAGTGTACAACCTGTCCTGAGCTGTCGGCTACCCTACTCCCCAGTGTACAATCTGCCCTGAGCCCGGTTCACCAGTGTACCATCGGCCCTGAGCCGCCGGCTACCCGGCTCCCCAGCGTACAACCTGCCCTGAGCTGTCGGCTACTCTACTCCCCAGTGTACAATCTGCCCTGAGCCGTCGGCTGCCCTACTCCCCAGTGTACAATCTGCCCTGAGCCCGGTTCACCAGTGTACCATCGGCCCTGAGCCGCCGGCTACCCGGCTCCCCAGCGTACAACCTGCCCTGAGCTGTCGGCTACCCTACTCCCCAGTGTACAACCTGCCCTGAGCTGTCGGCTACCCTACTCCCCAGTGTACAACCTGCCCTGAGCTGTCACTTACCCTACTCCCCAGTGTACAACCTGCCCTGAGCTGTCGGCTACCCTACTCCCCAGTGTACAACCTGCCCTGAGCCGTCACTTACCCTACTCCCCAGTGTACAACCTGCCCTGATCTGTCGGCTTCCCTACTCCCCAGTGTACAATCTGCCCTGAGCCCGGTTCACCAGTGTACCATCGGCCCTGAGCCGCCGGCTACCCGGCTCCCCAGTGTACAACCTGCCCTGAGCTGTCGGCTACCCTACTCCCCAGTGTACAACCTGCCCTGAGCTGTCGGCTACCCTGCTCTCCAGTGTACAACCTGCCCTGAGCCGTCACTTACCCTACTCCCCAGTGTGCAACCTGCCCTGAGCCGTCACTTACCCTACTCCCCAGTGTACAACCTGCCCTGATCTGTCGGCTACCCTACTCCCCAGTGTACAACCTGCCCTGAGCCGTCGGCTTCCCCACTCCCCAGTGTAAAACCTGCCCTGAGCTGTCACTTACCCTACTCCCTAGTGTACAACCTGCCCTGAGCTGTCGGCTTCCCTACTCCCCAGTGTACAACCTGCCCTGAGCTGTCACTTGCCCTACTCCCCAGTGTACAACCTGCCCTGAGCTATCGGCTACCCTACTCCCCAGTGTACAACCTGCCCTGAACTGTCACTTACCCTACTCCCCAGTGTACAACCTGCCCTGAGCTGTCACTTACCCTACTCCCCAGTGTACAACCTGCCCTGAGTTGTCGGCTACCCTACTCCCCAGTGTACAACCTGCCCTGAGCTGTCACTTACCCTACTCCCTAGTGTACAACCTGCCCTGAGCCGTCACTTACCCTACTCCCCAGTGTACAACCTGCCCTGAGCTGTCACTTATCCTACTCCCCAGTGTACAACCTGCCCTGAGCTGTCGGCTTCCCTACTCCCCAGTGTACAACCTGCCCTGAGCTGTCGGGTACCCGGCTCACCAGTGTACCATCGGCCCTGAGCCGTCGGCTACCCGGCTCACCAGTGTACAACGTGCCCTGAGCTGTCGGCTTCCCTACTCCCCAGTGTACAACCTGCCCTGAGCTGTCGGCTACCCTACTCCCCAGTGTACAACCTGCCCTGAGCTGTCGGCTTCCCTACTTCCTAGTGTACAACCTGCCCTGAGCTGTCGGCTTCTCGGCTCACCAGTGTACCATCGGCCCTGAGCTGTCGGCTACCCTACTCCCCAGTGTACAACGTGCCCTGAGCTGTCGGCTACCCTACTCCCCAGTGTACAACCTGCCCTGAGCCGTCACTTACCCTACTCCCCAGTGTACAACCTGCCCTGAGCCGCCGGCTACCCGGCTCCCCAGTGTACAATCGGCCCTGAGCCGTCGGCTACCCTACTACCCAGTGTACAACCTGCCCTGAGCCGCCGGCTACCCGGCTCCCCAGTGTACAATCGGCCCTGAGCCGTCGGCTACCCGGCTCCCCAGTGTGCAGTGACGGGCTGTGAGTGGAGTGTGATAACTGAGGCGGAAGCTAATGGTACACACAGGCCATACTTTGATCATTGTTTGCTTCAAGGGTACACCGACTGCTAATGTCGTCTGGCAACAATGTGGTAAACTTTGATGGAAGACAAAGAGAAGTAACATCGAGAAATTTACACTGAAAGGTGATTCAGTTGAGTTGCAATACTAGAGCTGCACTTGGGAGGTCGATACTGCACTCTCGATGGACTGTGCGGTGACGCACTGGGCTCTGACATCACTCCGCGAGGAGGTAGAAGCAGCGGCGCAGAAGGTCATCTCTCTCAAAAGTTGGATCAGTGTGCACAGGACCTGTGCGAACGTTGGCTGACTTTGGTATTTAAGTGAATTTACCTCACTACTCACTGCTCATGTTTCTGAAGGACACAAACTAACTCGCGGCGTCATTGCCCCCACCACCGAGGGAGGTTTTTGTGGTAACATTCCTGTGGCCCCGAGCATAAAATGGTTAATGTAATGGAAACATCGCTTTATTTCCTGTTTTTTATTATGAGTTAGAACTTAAATTAATATATTATGAACGCATTGACCAGGAAAAAATGAATTTATACTTATTTAGTCGTATTATTTGTTTTGTAATACAACTAAAAAGTATAAATTCATTTTTTCTGGTTAATGCGTTCATAATATAATAATTTATGTTCTAATTCACATAAAATGGTACAAGTTTTTCTACACGAGTTCACTGACTGAGCTAAAGGCAAGGAATACTTCGTGGTGTGCTTTCACCGCAGCGGAATGTTTTGAACACTTAAGTCAACCAGCCATCTCGGTGGCAGTGCAAACATTTACGAATCGAGAAGAAACGCATGTTTTTCTCGACTTTACTTTGCTAGACTTTACAAAGCTAAGAAACTTGAATATTCAGGTCAATGCAAGGTTGATGCAGTGCCTACAGTTGCACACCACGGCACGGGGTCAGAAAAAAACTGCGGTTGGGTCACCAAGCCTTTGAGATGGACTAGAAGTGGTATCGTGCTTTTTGCATTATGAACCCTTTGTGAGCCTGGTATCAAAATGTGAAATGAAATACGGCAGGCATTGAAAATAATGTGCATTTTTTAGCATGCCACATATAACCTTGTTGATCTCGCATAAATATCAATCAATACGCTCGATAAGCCTGCGCTTAGCTTGGAGGATGGGGGAGGGGGTAGACGGTTACTCGTCCAAGGATTACAAAAGAAAACTATTTTTACCATACACATTCAGAATTTTTACCTAGATGTTCATAAATTTTAGCTTGGAATTGAACCACTGCCTTTGGTGGACCAAGAAACTTTCTGAAGCCACAAAATGGCGGAATACAAGGGTTACATCTTCCGAAGAGTTCAAAATCACTTGGATGTTTCGGCAAATGCATTGGCACGAGATGTCGCCAGCAGGCTTTTGAAAACAACACCAACAGGGAGCACTGTGGCGAGTGAAGAGACAGCGGACGCTTGTCATGCAGGGGTCATCCACTCCCATCGGGAATGACGCCCAGCACGGATCACATCACCTTATACCACCACTCCCATCTAACCAGGTTCGAAGGTGGGGCGTGAATAAGACTCTGCGAAAAAGATTCGAACTGCAGTGCATTTGCAAAGTCGGCGTGAGAGAGATGGGACTGTACGTGTCAGAAAACCACACTTTTTGCCCTGTGCCGTCCAGAAACTTATCAGCGATATTTCTGGAGTCGACAAGTCTGGAGATCTTTTTAAGACAGCGTCGCGCACTCTGCTTGCATTTGACGGAGCTTTCCGTGAAAACAAGTCTGGAGGACACAACTTCAAATCAGAACGGAAGGTATTTCCTCATGTTGTCGAAAATTTTCTGGAGATTAAATTTTCAAAGGTGAAACGGTAGAAGTAGATTATAGAGTAAAACATTTTGGTTCATTTTGAGTAGAATGAACCAAAAATAATAGCAGTATAGGTGAATAAGTGGGCACAATAAAATACTTTTCAATGCAAACAACTTTACACCAGTACGCGCCAGTATGGGGGCCTGCGCCCCCCTGGACCGTGCGGGGCTGGCGGGTGCCCTTCCCTTAATGATCTCGGAAACCATGCTTGGTAGCGAAAAGCGAAAGCCCGTCTTGATCTTTAATGATAATGTTTTATGCAATTTTTGTTAGGCCACTTTTGGGGTCGCATAAAGTATGATTTCATAGGTGGATACAAGGAGAGGGCAAGTTTTTTTCCAGCGAAACATTTGTATGTACATATAGCATTAAAGTGGGGCATTATTAGTAGCGAACAATTTCGAACAAGAACACCATTCTAACGCAATAAGAGTAGGTTCAGAAAAATGAGTGGACATGCGTGTCAGTGCCAACACATTGGGATGGTACTACAAACATGAACAGAACTGTCCTGATGGCAACAGCCCTTGCGGTAGCAAATATGAAAAGCGAAAATGCAGCACGTGGCCTAACACTTTAGAGCCTTTCAAATTAACAGACTGACCCGCATGACCCTCTATTGCTCGCAAGAGAGACAAATACCTTCCAGCTGAAGGAAACCAACTATACGGTGATCAGTTTGGCTATTCTTGCCGTGATCACAAGGTAGGACATTTATCGTCAGCATCACAGTTAACCATCTCACCTTATTTGAACGTACAAAGAGAGGGCAAGAAGGGGCACTTTCCCCCGATTGACCCTCGGCACTTCCTTAAATAGTCACGTCGCCCCCTGGAAGGTTGATGGCGCCCCCTAAATTGTCCCTTACACCCAGGGTGGGAGTATCGACATCCACACGACAGAATTTGGCGCTTACCTGATAGCTTTTGCCGTCCAAAAGTGGCGTCCCCCCGACCATGTACCCCCTCCCAATCCAAACACTTGGACCCACCTAGAGCACCGCTGGAATCCTCTCCTCGAGCCCGATCCAATCAAGCATGATTCGAGCTTGTCCGGGTAAATCCTTAAATTGACTTAACTGTAGGTAGGGTCACGGTGACTTTCCTGAACAAGGAGCAAGCTGGCTCCCCAGAAACCCTTCCAACAGAGAAAGAGTTGGCGACGCCATATCCCCTAGCAGTTTGTGCGTCGTGAAGTCCCAAACATCATTATTAAGATCAGTTCAGCATAGGTCATAATGCACGCCTTTCGGAATGCAGTGGCAAGCCAAAGACAATGACATCAAAATAAACGCCATGCCTCCATTCTCCGCGGAGTTATCGAGTCTAGGCCGATTTCCATTTGCATTTCCACTGCAAATTTCAAGGCCCTTGCCTGACCCCTAGGTCCTTGATATCAAGAATCCCGTTCTATAAACTGTTGTCCTTAGTATGTAGTGCCTCGTAAGTACGTGATGTGAATCACAGATCGATAGATCAAGTTTGCTGTCACTGTTGCACCTCTAAAAATTATGAATAGGTTACTTGAATTGCACTGGTGCCCTGACCTCATATGACCTGGGCCTAAATATTTTCAAAAGTCGCAAAAATACCAGGTAACAAGAATAGATACCATGCACGGTGCAGCTGCGCGCCGCCGATTTCTGCTATCCGTGAAAAGTCTTAGAGAGGTGCCCGGTCCCAGTACCGGCACGCGTTAATTTTTCAGACTCAATTTCGGTGGTTCTGCACCCAGGAAAGAACCATGTATTTTGACTTTCAAAATATGCCCTGGAACTCCGCAATATATTTGTCAATGTTGCCACAATGTTGCGAAATGTTCAAGTAGGTAAATTTAAATGAAAATAAGAAACAGATCACACATCTCACATATAGTAAGATATACACTTATATATATATATATATATATATATATATATATATATATATATAATATATATATATATATATATATATATAAACACAGTAAATTTCTGGGGCACCACAAAAAGGGAAAAGACAGTAAATACACGAAAAACAAGCGACTGATTCATTCTTAGAAAACCCAAACCAAAACATGCTCATTAAAAAGGTGAAAGGTAGCCATATCGCCTTCAAGACTGCAGTGTAAGTTGTAACTTCTTTATTATGTAAGTTGTATTTCTATGTAAGTTATAACTTCTTTAGGAAACCCGTCTCCAGAGTTTTACAAAATGAAGGTTCGTAAAAACCCTCCAGTAAAAACTTAGTACACACAAAACGTAAAAACCTGTCAAAAACGTAAAAAGGTTCGTGGAAAATTATCTAGCACATACTTGTACACATCAAATCCTTAAAACGGTACACTAGTAAACAGCTGACATCACAAGAAAGACACCAGTGTATTTGTATCAGGTGGGCGCAGTAGCGTTGCTTGAGGAATACCACCCCAGGCAGTCACAGGCACGGTGGAATAGCTCGGGGGCGGGGATGGAGGAGGAGGGGGGCCGTTCGTTTCGTTAGCCGACACTTGCTTGCTGATGCAGAGGCGCAGACACGCAACCTCACGATTCCAAACCACTGAAAATAAGCCGAAAGGCGTTAACTTTCTGACTCAGAAGCACAACTAGAAGAAAAACAACGTGCGAGGAGGAGGCCACTGCAACCGGCTTGCCTACGTGTGATATTGCCATAGTTCATGCAAAAGTGCTTCACCGATTCGAAGTAAAAGTAGATCAAAATGCCGAAGCGCTGTTTTGTGTGCCAGAAAGCCCTTACACTCCGGCCTAAGCTTTAACCCGGCGCCACCTGGGTTCTTTTCGACACCCGCTGTCAGGGCATCCGACCGAACCCCTACGATCTCGGGATCCGGAGTGATACGGACAAAATTGAAAAGGCGCTGAAGTGCCTACCGTCTTCTTTGAACCGAGTTTCAACTATATCCGTTGATACGTAACGTCATAGTGGCCAAATTGGGTCAAATTTGGACCCATTCAACAAATCCAAAAACAGATAAGTGGATGAGAATGAATTACATAAATATAAAGGACTCCACTAGTGAAAATGAAAACGTTCGGAGCTTTCGCATATTTATCAGCCTTCGTCAGCGAGTGGTCGGATCCATCATTGGACATCGGAAGACAAGCTACGTTGCAAAAATTATATCACAAGTGCAAAAGGATTCCAAAAACATGCATGATTAAGAAAAGTTACCTACCTGAAGAACATTTTAGTAACAACACAAATTCTCATATTTTGATATTCAACGATTAAAGGTGGCTACACAGTACGGCATAATAATGGTAGGTACTTAACACACATTATATGCTAGTATAAAAATGATAGTGGTTAGTAAAGAGCTAAAAAGAGAATATAAGATTCATTGCAACATCATAGTTAATAAAACTAGCAACAAGTATCTAATAATAACGGTAGGTACTTCATACATGAAATGCTAGTACACGTGTCAATATTAAGTAAAGCTACAAAAATATATAAAAGTCAAGAAACACATCCTGCCATCCTATATATCACTAAAAATATAAATATAAAATACATAATACAAATACAATATATGACAATCCTATAACAATAATAAAAAACTAGCTGATCACAAACATATGTTCCAGTTATCGAAAAACTATTTAGGGCTGCAGCTATGTATGATGGGAAGCCACCTGTCGTGAAACCTGCTCCCAGAGTTCCGGTTGATGTTGGCGTCGTTCGGTGATGTCAGTACCGTCTGACGACGGCCAGCAGTGCGGATGTAAGCGGACTCTAGGAGCAGGCGTTGATGGTAGTTGGTGGCGTGGTCCAGGATTTGGGCTTGGTCAAAGTGAGGGGTGCAGGTCCGGTGGGTGCTGAAAGCTAAGGTGTTGGCTTTGACCGATTGCTTCCTCTCCAGCTTTCCCTGTGTTCTTTTACTCTTGTTTGCAGTTCTCGGTCGGTTTCTCCGATGTAGGTGACGGGCTTGCCATTCACTGAGCATGAACATTGTATACTGTAAATGATGTTTGAGTTCTGTTCTTTAGGTAGGTGACGTTTGGCCTTGCTGCAGAGGATGCTGGAGATGGTTCGTTGTGGTCTTGACACCAGCTGTACGCCGACACATAACTGTAAGCTGACACATCTACCACTAGATGTGGTTTCGCTAGATGTGGAGGCGATGTTTTCCTCTATACCCACCGGGCCGGCCATAAACCTCATCCATGATCTGCTAAGTACCAACCAAGATGCTTTAATGGACATTACCTCCCTAAAACCAGACTCTGTCGCAGACTTGCTGCAGTTATCTATCAATAATTGTCACGCTGTGGTAGAAGATGCAGGCCGAGATCGCTGGTTTAGACAGACCAGCGGCTTAGCAATGGGCAAGAGCTATTCTCCGCTAGTAGCAGACTCTATATGGGTGCTTGGGAGGAAGACATAGCACAGTTGGCAGCAACCTGTGGTGGAAGAGTCACCAAGTTTTGTCGCTATGCAGACGATTACCTCATCCTGTTCGAAGGGATGATGACGCTTTAGGGCATGGGTCCAAGTCCTGAACAATAAGGAGAGCAGCATAAACGTGACATCTGAACTGGAAAAAACCGACATCTCGCATTTTTGGACATCGATATAAAAAGAGGAAAGACCGATTCATCACCAAGGTGTACCGCAAGGACTGCGCCACCAACCAGGTCGTCCCTTTCCAGTCTTTCACAGAACCTCGGTACCTCACAGCGGCCAATCGAGCGACACCATCAGAGCCTACAGATACTGCAGCACTGTCAAGGACCGAGAGAAGGAGCTGTTATTCGTCAAAAAAAGTTCCAGCAGAACGGATACCCACTAACTACAATCAAGTCCACCATCACCAAAACCGCTGAGGACATCAAGCTCAAGGCCGTGCCCTCCCCGCCCCAGCGGGTCGAACAACCAGTCTCTTCCAGTCTGGTTTCGGTACCTTTACAGGGCCATCGTTTTACCAGTTAAAACGTCAAGCCGGGCAATCGGCGTACAGCTGGTGTCAAGACCACAACGAACCATCTCCAGCATCCTCTGCAGCAAGGCCAAACATCACCTACCTAAAGAACAGAACTCAAACATCATTTACAGTATACAATGTTCATGCTCAGTGAATGGCAAGCCCGTCACCTACATCGGAGAAACCGACCGAGAACTGCAAACAAGAGTAAAAGAACACAGGGAAAGCTGGAGAGGAAGCAATCGGTCAAAAGCCAACACCTCAGCTTTCAGCACCCACCGGACCTGCACCCCTCACTTTGACCAAGCCCAAATCCTGGACCACGCCACCAACTACCATCAACGCCTGCTTCTAGAGTCCGCTTACATCCGCACTGCTGGCCGTCGTCAGACGGTACTGACATCACCGAACGACGCCAACATCAACCGGAACTCTGGGAGCAGGTTTCACGACAGGTGGCTTCCCATCATACATAGCTGCAGCCCTAAATAGTTTTTCGATAACTGTAACATATGTTTGTGATCAGCTAGTTTTTTATTATTGTTATAGGATTGTCATATATTGTATTTGTATTATGTCTTTTATATTTATATTTTTAGTGATATATAGGATGGCAGGATGTGTTTCTTGACTTTTATATATTTTTGTAGCTTTTTACTTAATATTGACACGTGTACTAGCATTCAATGTATGAAGTACCTACCGTTATGATTAGATACTTGTTGCTAGTTTTATTAACTATGATGTTGCAATGAATCTTATATTCTCTTTTTTAGCTCTTTACTAACCACTATCATTTTTATACTAGCATATAATGTGTGTTAAGTACCTACCATTATTATGCCGTACTGTGTAAGCCACCTTTAATCGTTGAATATCAAAATATGAGAATTTGCGTTGTTACTAAAATGTTCTTCAGGTAGGCAACTTTTCTTAATCATGCACGTTTCCTGGAATCCTTTTTGCACTTGTGATATAATTTTTGCAACGTATCTTGTCTTCCGATGTCCAACGATGGATCCGACCACTCGCTGACGAAGGCTGATAAGATATAGCCGAAAGCTCCGAACGTTTTTCATTTTCACTAGTGGAGAAGTCCTTTATAATTATGTAAATCCCTTAAAGTTAAAAACCATTAGACCTACAACAAAACAAAGACATCATTTGTTCGTCTTGGCCCAAGGATTCGAACACTATGCTCCATGACCTCTTAAGGTCATGTTAACGTCATACTATCATCTTAAACTTACGTCAAGGCTAAATAATTATCATTCTAGGTTATGTTGCATAGCATTGAAATCCTTGGGTCACATTCATTACTATGATACCAAATGTAAGACTCTTATTATCTTATTTTATTCAAATATAAAAATATATATATATATATATATATAGCATAATATAATATGTAATATATAATCTCTTCTTATTTTGTTCAAAAGCTGCAGATACAAAAATTTCGAAGACCAAGACCATGACCTTCGGGGACCTCTGGTGACGTCAGTATCGACCCAACTTCAAAATGGATTACAGCGTACAGATGTTTCGTTTAAAGAGCTTTCAAATAATGCTTAGAAACTTGATCTAGCTCGTCTAAAAGCCGAGTTGCACCCTTGTTTGTTAGCCTCATCTTAGAATAACAGAAACACCTTGCAGAGATTGAGAGATGACCTCATAACTCGCTGACCTGACCTGACGCCAACTTTAAGTCATAAGTTGGCAAATTAATCACTCTAAAGACATACAAAGCTACGCGCGTCTCGTTTAAATTGGCGCGAAATCATTTGCGAAAATTCAATGGGGTGGGGGGGGGCGCGGCTCCGATCGGACCTCACAGGTGGTGAAGGGTTAACCATTGCCGGTTCCTCCATAGACAAATCATTGCCGCTTCCTCCGCTTCCTCCATCGAAAAACCATTGCTGCTATCTCGAGTAGTGGATGACAATTTTTACTACAAAATGCAATGATTTTTTTCTGTGTAAATAAGACCTTAAAATAAAATTCAGTAATTCAGCAGCACTAGCAAAAGCAATCCCGAAAACGTTGTAATTGTTCCTTTCCTAAACTATTCACCACGTCAACTGATTCAGGCCACCTGAGTAGCCTGGCCAGCAGTAGCTCCAGTCCTACTGTTGTTTGCACCGTGAGTTGACGCTGATTGTCAATGTGCATTATCTCGCGCGACTGCTGCTCCCAACCTAAGTGTTTGCTGCTTTGATGTCGATGACCGCCTACAGCACTACTAATCCTCTTTGAAGTTGAACATTTAGTAATGAGTTTTTCATGCTTGTAGTTTTTTTAGTCTCTTGTTTCAGTATCTCTTGTTTTGGTAGTCACCTGGTCCCTAAATCGATAGATTTTCTAGGCGTTCTCACACATTTTCGAGCTGGTGCATTTTATCCGTTGCAAGGCATGAAAAAATAAAGGGTTAATCAGAATCAAGTAAAAAAGAATACATAAAGCATTGGCGCTAATATTCGCCACATAAGAACAAAAACTGTTTTTGTAATTTGTCTTTAGCAAGATAGTGTTTTTCATTAATCTGGCAGTCGTAGTTTTCGTGATTAATTTTGTTCGACATGGTGACGTCATTATCCGCGAACACCCATCCTTTACGTTGGGCTGTTCACAGTGCAACTGCTGTCATTTTTCGATCATATTCATGATTTTTGTGGATCACTTTATTCTGAACATCATAACTATGTGGTTGAATATACAGTTGAATATACAGCCGGGTCAGTAAAGGGGACGGTAGTTACTCGTCCGGTAACGTGCGCAGTAAGAAACGTCCTAAAGTTCCCCGTCCTATCCATTTATGATTTTCGTGGCTTATCGACACACAATTTGACAGGGTTAAATGGCATCACAATCTCTTGTAATTGTTCACTCTTGTAAGATCTCAAGCTCTTGTAACATCACTGTTGGAAGGGTTTCCAGGGAGCCCGCCGAGTCTTGAACCCGGGTCGGCCGCGCGGAGAGCGAGCTCACTAGCCACTACACCATCACGCCCCAGCCCCCATCTATAGAAGTCTGATGGCGTGATAGAAATCACGCCAGTGCACAGTGACGAACCGTTTTTTATCAACACACTTTTAATGTAAGGTCAAAGGATTATGCCACTAACCGTTACAACCGGGGACAAAATCTAAAACCATGCTTCGCGACCACCAGGCAGGTTAACACGTAAGATCAACACCTGCTTGCTCCTTAAAATACGACGCTAAGTATGATCAAAATTATACGTATGGCCACCATTATCACAATATGTCTGCTAAAATCTCAAAAAGCTATGGAATTTAACTGCATCTTGAACAAAGCCCTTCGCCACTTATCAATATGCGATCAAAGAGCCTCAGGCATCCGCATAAGAACCGTGCCGCAATCTGTATACAATGCACGCCCCAATAACTTCCTAAAGCTGGGTAATTAGTGCTGACGTCACGTCCGAATCAGTCCCGCAAAACAATTCATGTCACTTGAACAACACCTAAAATAATGGCCACTTGGCCGATCCATTTATCACCACCAATGCCACCGCTGGGCGTGCATTCTGCTCTTCAATAACCGGATTTCTATGATAGAATCACAGTCTGATTGTGTGGGATCTAAATGAATGACCACAATGAATTACTGGATTCCAGTGGAGCCTGCTGTAGACCAAGCCAGACAGGCCTGCTAGACAGCAGCCATGCTCCGACAGTGGATGACTGATCGATTCAAGGAACTTCAGCCCCCCCCGCTTGGGGCGTTACCACAATGGAGCCGTGGGGCCATGGCCCATGTGGCCACAAATCCACGAGGGCCTTGCCTCAAGCAATTCTAGGATGCCCTCTGCTGGACTCAGGAGGTACCATTCGATGCAAGAAGCTCTTGATAAATTCAGGAGCCTGGTAAATACGTTACAAACAGGCACATCCGACTGCCTATTCTACATTGGAGCCCTCTTGTCAGGTATGAGGAGGCCCTGTGGTCGGATGCCGAACTCCCTGCACAGATAAAAAGGCACACTCTGACCACGTAACGAGGAGGGGAACACTGACGGCTGGGGCACCCCAATGGCGATCGATACATACTCTGCGTATATTTCAGGCCCTATCACTGACACAAGGAGGCCCCCTAACAGGTAGAGGCTGCTCTTAAGCCTGCCACAGAAGGTGATCTTTTCAGTATTTCAAGACATTCTCCTCTTGAACAGGTCACTGGGGCCCAGTCCAGGAAAGTCAGTGCCATTCAAAGGCTTCACTTAGATCAGAAGAGGCCCCCAGCGTCATGAAAACGTACCTCAGTTATATTTGAGGCCACTGGCATGCATTTCAGGCCTCCTGACTAATAGAGGGACGTGGTAGAGGAGATTACATGGTAGAAGATGCTATTAGGTCAGCCACACCAGCTAACCTGTTCAATACTTCAATGATGGGCTCCTAAAGGGGCCGGGGTGGCCTAGTGGCTTCGTTGCCAGTCTACAGATCGGATAGCATGGATTAACGTGGGTTCAATCCTCACGGCGGGGAACCGCCTTCCGTGTCCGATCTGACCCGGTGGAGAGGATCCTTAAACACCCACGCCAATACTCCCTGTAATTGGGCAAGTGTGCCTGTTGGGAGTGGCCCTAATAAGAATAAAAAAATAAATAAAAAGGCCAGGTGAATCCCGTTTGATAATTTAAGTGTCGGATGGGGGCAGTGGCGGATCCAGGACTCAATGGGGGAGAAGGCTAGGAGCTCGAGACTCCCCGACATTGCCTCGGATCAGCCTCCGCCTATGTATTAACCGGCGCCCCGGTGGGCCTCCGAGCCACCTTCGCCCTGGTGGGGGTGTTTGAACACTCCCTCGAACTCAGCCCCGATGCGGAATAGCGAAAAACAGCAAACACTGATAGATTGTTCATACAAATTCATGAATAAACTATAGAAGGCACTTTTTAGCTCAGGTCAATATTGAGGTCATGACAGGTCAAAGAAGTTGGAATTTTGAGCAAAGTTTTGGGCTCTATCACCTGACAGAGTTAAGCTAGAATCATTTTGCAGGGACCATTCGCTTCCTCTTTTCACGGTAAATCTAATTATGTATAATATGACCATGCTAGGTCAAAACACAAAAATAACCTGACCTCAGGTCAGGTCAAGGTCACTTTTTGACCTAGCATAGTCAATATGCATATCAATCGACTCGCAATAGCAATTCCAACGCAATGGTATAAAAAGCGGTATCATCATTTTATGAAAAGTTATTGACCTAAGTCTGAAAACTGCTTAAGTAGCTCTAGATGACCTCTCAGAGGTCACAGGTCAAAAATTTCAGCATGAATTTGGAAAGGGGCCCAGGGTAATTCGATTTGGAGAATATGAAGGTATTATAAACTTTATCTGCACAAATACAGCTCAATTTCTGATTTTCCCATGTATTTCCGATGGAGAGGTCATGGTCCGTACTTGACCTTAGGTCATCGATATGAAAAATCCCGGAACAGCTTTTTGTAGAACTCGGTGGGGCTATTATGTGTTATAAGTTTCAATCGGATAGATTCACCCATTTCTTACTTATATCACCTTAAACTTTTTTGAGGTGAGGTCACTTGACCTGCACTGGTGACCTGACCTGAGATGACCCAAACTTAAAATTTTGAAGTTGGGGAATCGATCAAGGATAAGGTGTGCAAAGTACGGCGGCGCTTCGCGCCGCTGTTTTTTCGTGCCTTCGGAAAAACCCGTGGGGGTGTTCAAACACCCCCACCAGGGCGAGGGTTAACTATAGACACTCGGTTATTTCGGGGGATGGGGTACCAGCTTGATCCCCTAGCCCCCTGTGTCCGGCACTGGGTGGGGTACCAATTTTCTCATAGGAGGCCTCCAGTGTCACTGACAGCTGCCGTGATTGCTATTAAGGCCCCGAGGGGGATGCTCTTAGGTCAACAACAATTGTTAACCTTTCCCACACTTAAAGGCTGGGCCATTACTCAGGCCACATAGGCGCCGTGTGACGAATATATCGGCATGCGGAGGGCCTCTAATTGCAGAGGATGCCCCAATCGTCATCGATATGCACTCATCTATGTGAAAGGCTCCAGGAATAGATTGGACGCCCTCTGTCTAATAAAGGAGGACATACAACAGTGCAAAAGTATTGGCTCCAACGGTGAAAATAGCAAAACGGAATACCTTGTCCATCCCCAGTGCGCTGCGTCCGGTCCACTATGTTCAAACAGAAGACAACGGGTGCGCACGGCTACCGAGACGGCGGCGGCGACGCATCTGACACCTCAGCAGTCACAGGAGGATCCAGGGACAAACATGGGAAACAAGCCCCCCAATCGACTCACTCCCCGCCCGTGGAATCGTCACAGCACTAGCCTGACGTGATAAGTTTGTGTGTGCCAGAGTGTATGTATTTTATCTTTTATTCTTGCATTCCTTTTAGTTCACTTTTACTCTTTTATTTTCCTTAAGTAGTTCTGTGAAAATCCCCCTCGCTGCCGTGGACCACAATCGAATACATTTGAGTCTTCAATCGGAAATATCGCTTCCACCCCCCCCAGGATGCAAATATTGGTGCCCCCATGACGCAGTTTGGAGCATCTGTGAAAGGCTACACCTTTCACAACAACAAGAGAATTGGTACCTCCATCGGGTCAAAATGGAGCCCTCTCCGGGCCCAAGAGTAGCCTTTAACCAAAGTACCCAGTTCCCCTGTAGAGAATCCTGGATCTGCCTTTTTGCTCCTCACAATGCGGAAGACCAGTGGTTCTGGAACGGTGCCTCATGACCCCATTGGGAGCCATGGAGCCATTCCATGGGAGTCGCGAAGACTTGTGAAGTTGACCATGTATCCTACTTTGAAGACATTGACACATCACTCGTTGCACGACCTCTTTTCGTATTCACCACTGCCCCGGGGGAGGGGGAGGGGGAGGGGCTCGATCGGATCCCCCTTACGATCTTGAGAACCGAAAGTGATATGGAAAAACTAGAAACGGAGCTGGAAGTGCCCTACCATCTTCTACTTAAAAGCCTGGTTTGAACCATATCTGGTGACTCGTGACGTCGCAGAGGGCCAAAATGTGCCAAATATAGGCCCATTTACGCAATCCATCATAACTCGGGAACCATTACAGCTAGAACAAAGCTATAGGAATTGAAATATTGTTTGACCCAAAGATTCAAATGAAACGCAGCACGACATTTTAAGGTCACATTGTGACCTTAAACTCATCTTGACATAAAGTGAAGGTCAAATAATGACTATGCATGGTGCATGTATATCATTTGAATCATTAGATCATGCTCGTCACTAGGATGCAAAATATATTGCTGTATTGTTTCTCGTGGAATATTTGTGGACACAAACAATATAAATAGCTCTAACCTTTGGTGGCCTGAGGACCTTATTATTGACCTGGCATAAATATGGATGGCTGCATACATATTTTTTTAAGAGCACACCAATTATGTTTGAAAGCTTGATATAACATTTCTAAAACCCAGGTCACACCCTGGTTTTGTCAGCCTCATTTTATAACACCAGAATTGCCTGAAATGGGTTTACCAATGACACCATAACTCGTAGACCTGACCTGACCTGGTGACAATTTTTGACCATAAGTTGTTAAACTGATTACTTCAGAGGTTCCCAGGGAAAAACGATTTTCATATAAATCGGCACGAAATCATTCGCAAAATCCAAGGACGGGGTGCAATCGGGCCCCCTTGCAATAAAGGGTTAAGACCAACGGACTCCTGGTGCTCGGCATGCTTTCTGAGACCTGTAGGCACTGTGGATGACGAAGACGTTGCCGCAAAGGTAGAATGCATTAGTTTGCATGAAAGCGTAATGGCTAGAAACAGGCAATCCGGACAACAACGTGCCAATGTTTTTAGCCCGATTTCAAGCAATTTGCAAATTCTTTCGAGCCTTGCACTGTAAATGTTACGGATGTTGGCGACGATGCATCTGCGTAAAGCCGGTTGAGCCGTGGTGATCATCCAAACAAGGGATTGCAAAGGTATGCATGTACATTGGCGGACGCAGGGGGGCATTCCGGCCATGGCCCCCAAAGCGCTGGAGGGGGGCAAACTATATTTTGGCCCCCTCAAATACCGGAGAAATTTTTGAAAAAGGTGTTTACACTAGGTCTGTAGAGCAAAAAAGTCTTCGCTCCCACCCACCCCCCCAGGAGGAGAGGCAGACATCAGTTTGGCCCCTCCCAAAACTCGGGTCTGCATCAGCCCCTGTGCATGTATGCACACCGATTTTTGCAACGCGCTTGAATACGTACACGTATATTTGCAGCTGATAATGCACGTACATAAACATCATCTAGAACGCAGAAAAATAGAGTTAACTGTAATCCCTACAAACACTCGTCTCCCTACCTCTATATCCCCCAATACGACGATGCATAGTCATTTCCATAGTCGTTTCGGGAAAGAAGCCTGCAAGTTCGCGGACTTTTTGAAAGAGAGTGATAGAAATACGTGTTCGTGCTCATTGGTAGTTTCTTTTACGAATGAAAACACTCCAAAGAGTTTCTAAACAGGTACATGCAAAACAATGAACACCACTTCATTGATAAATCGGAATTCATTTTTAAGAGTGTAGAAACGTAATCATAATTGTTGGGGTTTAACGACAGACAAGCTGCCAGGGTCATATGGCGTCGCCAACTCTCACCCTGTTGGAAAGGATTTTGGGGATCAGATCGACTTATTCAGAGGCTTCGCTGGGACTTGAACCCAAGACCAGTGGCTTAGAAGACAAGGGTGCTATCCACTAATACCTCATCCCCGTGTAGTAACGTAGTCATCTGAATGCTGAAGAGGGATCATCTTGGCGAGAGAGCTGGGCAGTCCTAGTTTAAATCAGTATCAGCCTCCTCACCACTACAAGCACCAAAGCCGCCACGCTGCCCCTCCCCACCGACGCCGAACCCCAGCCGCCGGAGCTCCTGACCTTTCGCCTCTGTGCCCGGCGGGCACGCGGCGCCTGGTGAGCAGCGGTCGCTGATTGGTGGAGATTCGTTCACGCACCTTATACGAAATCCAGACGAAATTTTCCAATGAAAATGGTGGTACCGGAAAACATGCATCAAGAACATGTACTAGGAATTCCATCTTCAGACGTTCTTAGCCACGGTTCGTCTGTACAGTTCAATTATTTGTTTCGCTATTTAGAGCGGCCAAGGCTACTTTCCAGTAAAGGGGACTCGTGAACTATTTTCTATCCTGCATAGGAGCCGAGATCGAGGGGTGTGTTTGAGCGTCCCCACTAGGGGAAGGTGGCTCAGAGGCGCGTGTTAAGGCCGGGGTGGATGTTAGGGACGCATGCCCTTGTCCCCTTGTAAGCGCAGCAATGGGTGAGGGAGAAAGTTTGTGGATAACATGTACTGACATTACAATAGGGTAAAATAGGTGCAGCCTTCCACGTTTTTTTTATCCCATTCGGAGGCCATAGAGCCATTTTGTGGGGGTCAAGAAATTACATGCGAATTCAGAAATGAATGTTAAACCAAGACAGCTTCGATACAGAATCCATCAACGCAATGCCGACAGTTTCATGACACCCTACCTTAAGCATACTTTTTGGAAATGAATACATTTGAGTGACGAATTCATTGTTTTGGGGGAAAAATTCTTAAGCTTGATGATATAAGACTAAGGACAGATTCTCCTAAAAACCTGCCGATGGTTTTTCAAGGAATTGCGCTATCCCTGACTTTTTCAGGCAATGTACTAAAACAGCTGATACCATTCTCAACAACTAATTTGTGTGAAGCTAGTTTTTATGATGAAAAATATCAAACACGAGCAGAAGCCATGGGGAACATAGCAAATATTGTTCGTGCAGTCCTTCACTTGGGTGGAAAAGCTCAGAAATGATAAAATGTTGAACAAATTAGAAAAGTACACAAGCGTGGGACCGTCGTTACGTCTCTAGTATATTCACTCTCCATCTTTTTTCCACTCAGAACAACCATGCTCTAGAAAAGTATGGACATAAGCAAGTTATAAAGACATTGACAGATAAAATTCGTTGTTATGATGACCTGGTGACATTCATTTTTCAGAGCGGGATCGTGTAGTTCTCTGACTATTAAATAGGTCACTTTGCAATGAAGCTGGAAACCACTGCTGTTGAGAGACAGTGACGCGGTGAACCGGTACTACTGGAGAACTGGCATTTTGAGGGACCACCTATCAGCATAGGCAGATCCAGGGGAGGGGGAGAAAGGGGCAGGTGCCGCCCCACCCCCGATCGACCCTCGGCGCCCCCTGAAATGGTCACCCCCCGGAAGGTGCCCCCCCGACCGGCTATCCTGGATCCGCGTATGCCTATCGGAGCTTAGCTAATTACATAAGTGAAGAAGATGAAGGAGCATGGAGATTTCACAAATTTTCCCGTTTGAACTGGTCTCTTATTTTACGACTGATGACATTTCTCAAAGAAAAAAAATTTTCGAACGTAACAAACCAAACTGGAACAGTGAACGAGAGCCTATAGTGGAACGGATTAGTTGCAAGATAGCTTTCAGCCACGATATATATTTCAGCTAGCTGGTTTTAACACACTCTATCATCTCAGCTACTGAAGCACTCTCCAAGGAACAAGGCTTCCAATGACCGTGAAGACCATTTCTCAGGTCTCACTATTCCACCGCCAGCGATGGGGATATGAGGGCGTATCTTGAGATAGCGGCGCTGCAACTAGAGCTGGGTTTCCTACATTAATTAGGCTGTCCGGCCTAGATGGTTGTTGTCATATAGAGCCGCTGTGTCGCAATTCAACACCACACGAAAGTATTTCAGGAATGCAACTATCGAGACCGCAGAAAATGCCCCATTGGTTGAGCAGGATTTTCCACGCGGCTCCATTAGAAGCTGCAAAAATAAGTTGATCAGCCCCAGTGTGTTTCTCCTTTATTGTAACGCCGCAGACGCTTTTTGCCGGAGTAATTCATTACGGATGTTACATTGATGTTTTCCATCAGTTACGTTGATGTTTTCTATCAGCCGGAGCTGGATTGTTTAAAGCTTTCCTGCAATTCTATGCTACTAAACCAGAAAAATAATTTCAAACTAATACTGCCAGCATAGTTCCTAGCCATTTAGGGTACGTAGAATCCGCACAAGTTAATTTGTCAGAGCACCGAGGAAGCGAATGCCTACAAGGCATTAATGATAGATCAGGTGAGTGAGTGGTTGGGGGGGGTATGATCATTTGAATGCCGCTTGAAGTCGCTGTAGCCAGTCGCGTACCTTCCCCCAGAGATTTACCTTCCTTACCTTACCTAGAGATACCTTCCCCAGAGCTAATAAATGCAAAATCGATTTGCACTGCACGTGCACGCGCCTATTCGTTCGCAACACGAGCCCGGCTACACGTTAACTTGTTTTCCACAGTTAACGTGTTGCGACCTCGAGGAAAGAGCATAGCCTTGTTCACTCCATGACGAAAGCTTATTAGCATAAGGTCTGATATTCATTCAGATGTGCTAAATGGGCCCGCAGATAAAGTGGTCAAAGTCCGACCTTTCCTTTGGGACCCGCTGGCATATATGAACGAGTGCTTAGCATTTACAACCACCACACTAACAGGCCGGGCCGATCACGTCCAAAGCTTAGAGAAATTCGCTAGATTGACGCAGCACAGTCGTAACCATGGAGCGAGGAGGGGAGAGGGGGTTCGAAGAGGGTTCGGGGTTCGGGAGGGGGCTATTCGAACGTGCTGAGTGTCCAGGATACGATTGGTGAAGTGGATGTCAGAGACCGTACCCATGCGCTCAAAGACGGCACTGGCGCAAATCGCGGACAGTGTCAGAGGCAGCACTGTTACCCGCAGTGCCTCACAGGCCATACTGACCCACTCAGTGGGTGACAATGTCAGAGACTGTCGACGCATTCAGTGTTGGGACAATGTCAGAGGAAGCACTGTCACCCACAGCGAGGGTCAACATCACAGACTGCTCTGACACGCTCAGTGGGTGACAATGTCAGAGACTGTCGACGCATTCAGTGTTGGGACAATGTCAGAGGAAGCACTGTCACCCACAGCGAGGGACAACATCACATACTGCTCTGGCACGCTCAGTGGGTGACAATGTCAGAGACTGTTGACGCATTCAGTGCGGAGACAAGTCAGGGGTAACACTGTCACCCACAGCGAGGGACAACATCACATACTGCTCTGACACGCTCAGTGGGTGACAATGTCAGAGACTGTCGACGCATTCAGTGCGGGGACAATGTCACAATCAGCACGGATACGCTCAGTGGGGGACAATATCAGAGGCATCAGCAGACTGAAATGATCGCAGCTCTGAACCAGTACAAGAAAATCTCTCGATAAGCAGCCATGGGCAGCTGTAAATAGATCTTATCAAGGTCAGGAAAAATATTGCATAGCCTTGCCTTTGCTAAAATATTAATAGAAGACCGGAAATATTGACTCCTACATAAGATGTTCTTTTGTTTTAATTAATCCATATCATTAGCTAAGAAGGGAACATTTTACCTACCATAGATAACAGCAGACAGATAACTGGTCTACTGTTATCTATAATAACAACAGACAGATAACAGGTTTTTTGTCATCTATGCAGGTAACTATACATAAAACTGTTTCCATCCACGATTTCAGGAGGCAGCGGGCATTCTGAATAGACGTGCGCATCATAATACACCATCCTAAGCCAAGGAATGACCCAAGATAGGAGAAAACCATTACCTTTTTCAACTATCATGCACAGGAACAGTCAGCCATCGCCTACAAACCAGCTATCGTATACAAACCAGCTGCATCCATCCGCAAAAAACAAGGGGATATTCGAGCTGGTAGTTTGGTGGACAAAGAAAGTTAAAGCGTCAGCTCTGATGAGAGAGAGAGAGAGAGAGAGAGAGAGAGGGAGAGAGAGAGAGAGAGAGAGAGAGAGAGAGAGAGAGAGGGAGAGAGAGAGAGAGAGAGAGGGAGAAGGAGAGGGAGAGAGAGATAGAGAGAGAGAGATAGAGATAGAGAGAGATAGAGAGAGAGAGAGAGAGAGAGAGAGAGAGAGAGAGAGAGATACAGAGGGGGAGGAGTTAAATCAAGAGCGAAACCGAAACGGACTGGGTAAATAAAACTCAGATGACATATTATCAAAAAAATAAAACCATTCGATTGCGATACAGCCCTCAACCAAAACAGATGCAGTCCCCAAGGGGTGAACTTATCCAGACCGCAGCGTTGATTACAGGTTGGGCCGCAGCGGCTCTCGCTTACCTGAAACACGCGTATACGAAGCACCCTGGCGAGCGGACGGCTGCGTGTTGTGGCTGTTCCACTACTGCCGGTCACACTGGTCACCCTCACGGCCTCCATCGCCTGCCCTCTGTCCCATCAGCTCTGCACTGCCATCACCAGCCGCGCCCAACCACCCGCCATCAGCACTGCCGCCGTGCTCTTTCAGCTATCACTGCCACATTGTCAGCTGGCGGGGCGCCATTCCGCTGATCTCCTCTCAGCAGCCCGCTTTGACCCCCTGGTAGTCATGCGGACCAGCTCTTGGGAGTGGGGCTGACTGGTGTGAAGAGTGGGGTGGAGCCGGGTTTGACGGGGAAGGGTCCGGACTGTCACTTCTGCAGCCTCTTGTCACTCAGTCGTCACAGCGACATCGCCTTCCTGCCGAGCACAGCAATGGTCAGCACTGCAGTTTAAGGACTCACATAGGCCAGTGCAGCTTATTCTCTGTGCCGCTTCCCTATCAGAAATTTATGGCAGTGACAGAAACAGGCCAAACTCGTATTGACTTGGTAAAATTATCGGTAATGGACTACTGTGAATATTTTTGCATGCACCTCTAATCCTGCCATTAGCCCTGACCCTTGATAGGAAGAAGGGATGTTGCAATCCCACGCTTTTTCAGAGCTGGTTTCGACAGCGTTGCGGTACAGCTCGTGGTCCTATGTATAGCTTATGAGGCACTCGTGGCGCATCTTTTGAGTGAAAAAATAAGTCCGGATCACATCAAATCGTGCTTTGACATCATTTCAAAAAGTATGAAAGCTATTCAGACTTAGGTTTTGCGCCGCGTCCTCTCAGATGCCATGGGCTGGTCCAAGAGAGAGCAAGTACCCCCGCCCCCGCCATTAACCCGTCCAGCGCACCGTCCCACGCCGTGCCCGGGCGCTCCCTGAACTATTGTGTCTTACCATCACCCCCACCCCTCCGAGGGTGCAAGTATTGACGCTCCTCGCATGATGTTATTGCGTGACCCTCTGATTGGCTAAACATTAAGAATTCGTGTCCCCCACCAGGCCAAATGTAAATGGCGCTTCCTCCGGACCTAAATGGCACCCCCTGACTAAAGTGTCTCCTCCCTTTAGACATCCTCGATCTTTCTATGGCCTCTTAGATGTAAGGCATGCTATAACCTCAGTTGAACTTCTGTGACCTTTGATGAAGTCTCGTGGCCTTTGCCAACTGGCCTGATCTTGGTTAACCTTTGTTGACCTCTGATGACCTACATGGAGGCATTGCCAGTTGTGCCCTACATTTTAACAAGTTTGGGAAAAGCCAATATTTCTGCCAGCGCACTTTTCAAAAGCAGGTGAGGGGATTGCCGATAACAGTATTGACAGACTCGTTCAGCAGATTCTGCCAACTGTCAATGGGCTTTAAGGTAACTTCTAGTGTTGAGTTTGGCTGTAAGGGATACATATGGTTTTAAAGCACAGTGTATTATGATTCATCTGATGACAATATCATTGCAGTATAATTGATAATTTACCATATATTTTGATCCATAGCGCCTTTCTTTGGCCGCTTGGCCAAAGCGGCAAAAGGTACATATAGTGAGAGGCAAATTCTAGGTATTTGACCTGACCTGGAATGTTACCTGATGGCGTTGGATATTAAGTTGCAGGATACCGTGACGAACAAGACGCTGGGGTTCTTCGCGAGGCTTCATCTAAGGAGAGAACTCTATAAGGAGCCAACCGCAGGGGGGAGGGGGTCAAAACAGCCGTCCCCTGCAGTGACGAAAGCTGCGAGAAATACTGCCAGGGTGTTCCCAAATCATGTAACGCATTTATTTTGCTCATTATTTTGATGATAACTAGCACAGAGAAACTAAAAAACAAACAATAAAGCGGTCCATAGAAATGTATTCTGTCATTCAAGATGGCACACTAGCCATAAATGTCGCCAGCAACAAAGAAGTAAAGGGGCCAGTCAGTCTTCAATCTCCTACTGACAAGAACCTTTCCCCTCTAGACGCAAAAACTCGTCGGATCTGGGGTCCTCAGTACCTTCCAGTATTGCAGGTTACAAAACTGTCCGATTTTTTCCCAGTTTAGCTGGGATCGAGCGATGGCAGACATTAGTGTAGGCACATAACTGACTGAGCCCAGCTCCAGAATTATCCTTTCAAGTCCCCTCATCCCCAGTGCTTGAGCCCCACCCAGTGCTGAGCTGTTTAATCTAATTAAGTGGACGCCCCGTCATGTCACCAAAATTACTTCTAAGCTCCGACTTCTTAAAGCAGACAAGACTTCCAAAGCCGATTTGCGAACTATCCAGTGCACACAAGTGAGTGCCGTGTTTAATGGCACAGCCTTCGTTTCCATACTGCTGACAGAGACATTATCGATTTTGGTAAGATTCTTTGATTTTTATTTAATTTTTATTTTCACCATTTTGACCCATTTGAGGGATAAAAATGGTGCCACTTATTTTTGTAGACAAGTTGTCAATTGGCCACCCCTGGATGTATTAATACTGAATGTAAAAATTCACAGTGATTATACATCCCGGCACAGCCCTTCCTCAAAATCTTCATGACGGTAATTGATGGTCATACAAATTATTGGCGATAGTGTGAGCCTGGCATAGTTATCTACCAATAGCTCAAGCTAAATATAGCTCAATGAGAAAGCCCAATTAAGAACTTATCTGCTTACAATAATTATTCTCGGTGCAGCACTCCAAAACCTATTTAATTCTACTTTTGGTCAGTACGTGTCCAAAATTTGTGGATTATCTCGAGACAAAAGTGCATTGTCATATTTAGCAATACAAAGATGTAGCTGATCTTAAACATGCCAATCGATTTTTCAGAACAAATTGAATAAGAGCCAAAACACGATATGATGTAGATATGGTACGACCTGCCTTATTTTGGCCCGTTTTCACAGTTTATTTGATTTAGTCTTCACACATACTTCCCTACCAGTTTCTAACATTACAAGGTGCAAGCATTACACTGTTTTCACAACAAATTTATCACATTTTGACCATAAAATTTTAATATTTCCAAAGTGGAGATTTTGGATCTAATACTTTAAGCATATATCTTAAAGTTCTACATCTGACCACATTGATGCACATCACCTAGGGCATTGACACCGGAAGGGTCTAGGGGCAGTCCCCACTCTAGATACCCCCTATTCCAATTTGGCCCGCCCAACTATTTTCCTTAACGCATGTCACACTAAAATAAAAGATTACTGAATTCAACTAGGATGAAGCTCTCCTTTGCCATTAATATATAGGTGCAGCTTAATTTGATGCTTTGGTTCCCAAACAGTCATTATGAGTCATTTGGGGTCGTGGAGTCATGCTTTGGAAGTCACAAATACCTGTGGACTCGAATCATGAATGTTACGATAAGACAGCTTTGATACAGCCTCCATTCACTTAAGATTGACAAATTCATGGCACCTTACGTTCCAACATACTTAACAAATTTTAAATTTGGAGTTTTTATTTAGCGGTGGAGTCCTTGTAACTCTTCCAGTTGTCCACGGTTACCCCCAGCTGACAATCAGCGGGTAGCGATGGGGTTCTGTGTCCAAATGGAAATCTGAGCAATATTTCTGAGTGCGTAATCGTGAATAAATCAAGAGTTCAAGATTACGTGCGTGTTTACTTGCAAGGGACGTATACCAAAAATACAGAACCCAGGACTACATACATTTTGAATGATGAAGATGCTACCAGAAAGGCAGAGCGAATTTCCAATCCTTGCTAACCGTACCTAGGGAAAGTTGTTGCCATTCCGTAAAGCATACCAGTGTAAAACCGGATCTTCGACGATAGTGGTAATTAAAGCAAAGCTGAGAAGCCATGAGAATCTAGACAAAAATGTTTGCAGTGCGTCTTGCAAGCAACAAAGCTCAGAATTCAGAAATTGTTTAAGTATATTCAATAATGTGAGCTCCTCATCCTCGTTATCAATGTGTACAACAATGTTCTCAAGAAAGCGCGAAAAAGGTGCAACCAAAACGTTGGCAAACACTTAACTGCATACTTCACTTATCATCTTTATCTTAAAGGATATGACATGCAATACTCTCCCTATTAAAAAGAGCATTAAGGGCTGAGAAACACTGATGTAACACATAAAAACGTTTCCACGAGTTTATCCGGACCAATATTCAAATGGAAAATTATATTAAAATTGCCACCACCAGGTCTGCCGCTCCTCTCGCCGTAATGATATACTTGCTCATCATAAATGGATTGGAAGAAATCCTAATAGTTTGTTCTCTCATTGAGCAAATCCAGCCCTGCGCCATCCCGCTGCTACAAAACAAAAGCATATATATCACTGTAATTCAGCCCGCCTTGTGCGTTCCGCCTGGTGATATACAGGTTGATTTCTATTTTCGGCCTGGGGAACAGTCCATGACACGTCGAAGACTCACCGCGCACCTGCGCTGCGAGGGGTTCAGCAATGAGCCTGCAGCGTACACTGCACCGCAATATACCACGACATCGCGGAAAGACTGAATCTCGCCTGGCTTATACACTGCACCGCAATACACCCCTATATCCCGGGAAGCCTAAGTCTCATCTGGCTTATACACTGCTCCGCAATACACCCCGACCACGCGGGAAGCTTGTATCTCGCCTGCCTTATACACTGCACCGCAATACACTACGACAACGCGGGAAGCCTAAACCTGGCCTGCCCAACATATTGCACCGCAAAACACTACGACATTACGGTTAGCCTGAATCCCGCCTGGCTTATACACTGCACCGCAATACACCCCTATATCCCGGGAAGCCTGAATCTCGCCTGGCTTATTCACTGCACCGCAATACACCCCTATATCCCGGAAAGCCTGAATCTTGCTTGGCTTATACACTGCACCGCAATACACCCTATTCCCGGGAAGCCTGAATCCCGCCTGGCTTATTCACTGCACCGCAATACACCCCATTCCCGGGAAGCCTGAATCCCGCCTGGCTTATACACTGCACCGCAATACACCCCTATATCCCGGAAAGCCTGAATCCCGCCTGGCTTATACACTGCACCGCAATACACCCCTATATCCCGGAAAGCCTGAATCCCGCCTGGCTTATACACTGCACCGCAATACACCCCTATATCCCGGAAGCCTGAATCCCGCCTGGCTTATACACTGCACCGCAATACACCCCTATATCCCGGAAAGCCTGAATCCCGCCTGGCTTATACACTGCACCGCAATACACCCCTATATCCCGGAAAGCCTGAATCCCGCCTGGCTTATACACTGCACCGCAATACACCCCTATATCCCGGGAAGCCTGAATCCCGCCTGCCCAACATATTGCACCGCAAAACACTACGACATTACGGTTAGCCTGAATCCCGCCTGGCTTATACACTGCACTGCAATACACCCCTATATCCCGAGAAGCCTAAATCTCGGCTGGCTTATACACTGCTCCGCAATACACCCCGACCACGCGGGAAGCCTGTATCTCGCCTACCTTATACACTGCACCGCAATACACTACGACAACGCGGGAAGCCTAAACCTGGCCTGCCCAACATACTGCACCACAATACAATACGACATTGAGGTTAGCCTAAATCTGGCCTGGCGTATACACTGCACCGCAATGCGCCACGACATCGTGGGGAGCCTGAATCTGGCCTGGCTCCTCTGCTGCACTGCACTGCGCCTTGAGGCTGCGGCAAAGTTCCAAGCGCTTTTCAGGCTGAGCGGCAGAGCTCTAAATGAGGGTAGTAAAGTCTGTACTACCGTGCATAGAACAGAATGCAGAGCGGGAACCAAAGTGCAAGGGGACCGAACGGGAGAACATTTTCCAGGCTTAATTCGGGACGATTATTTTTCGGGAATTTTCGGGACTGTTACTTCCCAACCACGAATACCAGCCCACAGATTATTTTCACAGGCAATGGGACATTTATTCCATGTTGCAGAATAGAAAGCCTATGACTGGTCAATTTTTACCTTTCAATGGTATTTTCCATTCCATGCCGACAACCATATGGCAGTGTCAGATCCAGACGCCACTAAAATGTTTCAGCAGTTCACGTATAAACACCGCTATAGATATTTTCCAGGTTTGCCCCGCGCATCTGAAACAACGGAGAGTTAACCCTATTTCCGTCAGGCTCCCGGCTACCCCTATTTCCGGCAGGGGGCAAATCGGCCCCCTAAGATCTCGTAATCTAACCGGCCGATTTTGAAAATTCAAAGTGCCATAGATTCCTCTGCTCTAAACTTTATTTTGAAAAAAAAGAAAATTTCAAAATTTTTATTTTTAGAGAAGGTCGTCAAAATATACAATTTTGTGTATTTTTAGATTTTCCATAACCCTTGTCTCTGTTGTACGATTTTCACAAAACTAGTTCAGATTTACAAATAATTGACCCAAAATTTCCATATACTGAGTTACGCAAAATTCGAAATTAAATGGCAGTTCCAGGACCAGGACTATGAGGAAATATATACAACCTAAAAGTTTTTGTTACGTGGATTAGAAGCCGTCATATACTGCTTGGCATCTTTACACATAAATAAATGAAAAAAGGAAAACTCATCAGGGCGGATGGTAAGGTAAAACAGTGGGGAAAATACATACCAACAATATGCGAATGGTATGCATGAGTATATTAGTCCCTCGACTAGTTGAAATTTAATTTCTGATAATTTTTACCCTCCCATGGCAGCTCTGGGAAAGGGGGTGACATAGGCAGATCAAGGACTCGTCGGGGGGTGGGGGTGATTGGAAACACATTTTCAATATACAACGATATTGAGTCGCGGCGGTGATACTGGCTGGGAATATACATTTTGAAAATGTGAGTGACTGGACACGCCTCTGGTAATCTAGAATTGGGTTATAACTATTTTGAATTTTCATATACCCAATTGTATTCGCCCTGACACGGCTGTAAGCAGTCTTCTCACTTACTAACGTTTAGTCCTTCTTGATAACATTCCCCCCATTTTGAACTGCTGTAACCGCCCCTGATGAATACAAATAGTACAATTGTGAATGCACTATCATCTCACATAAAAATTATATAATAAAACCATATAACTGGTATCAGGATCAGCAGAGACGGCTTCCTTTACAAAAACCCATTGCATACGATAATACTTGGTTTGTGGATAGAACCTCCCCAAAAACCCAGCCATAGCTCCGCCCCTGGTAAATATATAATCTTGAAAATTTCAGAAAACCTGCCTGTACTAGTTTTAGGAAAAGTCAGGAAGTTTCAAAGTTCTATCGCAAGCCGTTTCGGAGATATTCTTGAAAAACCTAAGGGGGAATATTAGCCCCCCCGCCGGAAATAGGGTTAAGGGTGTTTCGCAACGGATCTGCAGCAACTCGGCCATAGCTCTGTAATGAGTTTCGTCTGTAAAGAAGGCGCGAAATGGCAACTGTTCACGTGCAATGCAAATCTTTTAAAGAGTAATACAACAGGTTCGGTGCGCACCAAGATACCTTTACTTACTTAACTTACTTTACTAAAACTTTGGATATGTTATCATTTAATTTTCCCATAATATATGCCACCAGGTGTGACGTCACATCCAGTGATCTGCGCTTGCTGTTGGAAGGGAGCTGGGTGCGAACCACTATTTCTAAGCAGTCAGCGCCGGCATTCGGCACTCAGGGCACTACGCCCGTTCACCAGCAAAATTCCAGATTTCAACACTTTCCTACGTCTCGTGATTCTTGGGAAATTTTGCACTCGTTGCTCTTCAATGCGATGCAGAGTTCTTGAAGACCCGGTGTGAGCCGCCCTTTAATGTCAATCCCTCTCAGACGCTACACTCTCTGCATCATTTACAGCTACTTAAAGCCTTGCAGATGGCAGAGCCTCGCTCACACCGGCTGCTACCAGGTATCCCCCGCGGCGACACCAGCGTGTGCTTACTGATCCTTTTTATTCTTATCATGGTACTTCTTATTCGAAAAGAGACATGCAAAGTGGTACGGAAAAGCAAAGGGATGGAATATATAAAAAACGAAATATTCTTTCGGTGGCAACCAAAAGCAAATTTACAAACCCTTCACACCCGAACTTAAACTACAAATACTCCCATACTGTTTTGTATACAATGCAAATGCTGCTGCGTGAACACATATCGTAGCATAATCGTGCACTTGGGGAAAACGAAATTTCGTGCAATTTGACCTTAAAAATGACTTTGCAGACCAAAAATCTCGACTTTGCTCCCAAGAGGTCGCCCCGGTGGGGTGCCGGTGGCACCTTGGGCCAATAAGTGTATACATGCAAGGACACAATACCTGGGGACAGTGCCTTGATGGTTGGTTATTGGGTAGTATAAGATTGGCCAGGGGTCCTCCACCACCCAAAACCTTAAACATTTATATTTTCCTCTGCAGTCGGGTGGGTGGCCCCTCCAGCACCCAGGCCTTTCAAAATGGAGTAAAACTTGAACCTGCGGTGCAACTATTACCATTAACATACTATACCTGCCCTACACTTGTTTCGATAAAGGTCCCCTATTAAGGAGATTTTTACAGGTTTCTAAAATTTCTGAATATTTTCTAAGTTTTAGGGTTGACAATCCCCTGGCTGCTACTGTATGGCAACGTTTTTTTACGAAACCTGCCTCGTTTGTACCCCAAGGGGTTACATTTCAAATAAAACTATTTGAAACCCTTCGGGTGCCACCTATCGCGTGTCACGTGACCTTGAGTGCGCACCGACACCCCTCCAAAACTGAATTTTCGGACAGTATTCAGTCCCTGTTCGTACAGACAGGCCCTTTACGTACTGAAACGACGATTACTAACACCATCTAATTGAGTGATATGGTCATATGTGCAAAAAGAGCCTTTCTGTACACACATGCACCCTTAGTTTAAAGAATGCCTTATGACGTAGTGTTAGCGTAATGGGGCACTTATGATGCTTGTGTTGCCAAACAAATGAAGCTAGGTCCACCGTTTTTGGTAGTGGGGTCACATGTGATGGAGTGATATGATTATAGGTGAAAACAGCCCTCTGCTCTAAACACAGGCACCCCCAGTGTGAAGTTACCCTATGCATTAGTGTTAAAGCAATGGAACACTTACGATGTTTTCACGGCCAAACAAATAGAGCTATAGCTACCGTTTTCAGGGTTGGTGCCAAAATCTGGCCACTGTACGTCTCTGAATCAACCAATCAGTGACCGCGGCTGCCCCTAAAGGCGTCACCCCACGTAATCGTGCACTTAGGGAAAATGAGATCAAACAAGGCCAGAAAAACATTGCAGTCAGTAGATACGCTTTCAGTCGGGGGTACGAAATACGACAGCAGCGCCGCAAATTACGGAAGTTCTGTGCAAACCAGGATAAATGCCTAGCCATTCAGGACAGTGCAAAATGGTTCAGCCGCTCCACTCGCTCTCAACGTATAATTCGTTTGAAGGTAGCATTTACTGGTCGTATGCATATCACAGTCGTCGTATGAATTCTGGACGATACTTGCTTTCGCTAGTAAAGGCGGTTTAACACGCGCATTGACGGGGGTCTGAGCCACCTTCGCATTGACGGGGCGGGTACCCGCCCCAAGATCTCGAGAACCACGGTAGGTAGCGAAAAACGGTAAACGGCGTTGGGCTGCCCATCCACTTCTCCATCGAAAACATTCGAACCATTTTTTGTCAGGTCACATTTAAGGTCACGAGAGGTCAAAACATGCCCGTCATAGGGATAACATGTAAAATTCAGTTTTCGGGCATTACATCTGAACAAGTAATGATAGAGCAAAACGACTTAAACTATAGAATCCTCTTAGCAAGCCGAATCGAATGATATATAATTTGACCTTGCTAGGTCAAATCAAGGATTTGACCTGACCTGAGGTCAGGTCAGGGTCAAATTATATAAAATGCATATCATTAGAACCGCAAAGCCCAGGCGAGTCTAATGCAGCTAAAATAAATGCTCTATCACCATCCGTTACTGAGTTATTCCGTAAAACCATTTTCCCATGTATTTCCAATGGAGAGGTCATGCGTCGTACCTGACCTTAGGTCATCGATATCAAAAATACCGGAACATATTTTAGAGAACTCGGTGGGGCCATTATGTGATATGAGTTTCAATCGGATAAGTTCACCCTGCTTCGACTTATGCTATCTTAAACTTTTTTGAGGTCGGGTCACTTGACCTGTACTGGTGACCTGACCTGAGATGACCTAACCTTAAAATTTTCACAGAAGTTGTAAAAGATGAGGAAAAAGGTATACAGTACGGCGGCGCTACGCGCCGCCGTTTTTCTGCTATCTCCGAAAAACCCGAAGGGGGCGGGTACCCGCCCCCGTCAATGCGCGTGTTAATAGGAAAGCTAGAAAACGGTATCTTTGAGATAACGTAGATCACCATCCCCCACACCACCCAACGGGCGTTTTTCTAAGCATCTTTGTTTCCGATATTTCAGTGGGGGCACATTAGGACCCCCTCCACTGCATGTTGACGCAAGACCTCTCTCCACTGTGCGTGTTAACCCTCGCCACACGAGGGGGCATCGAAGGGCCCCTAAGGTTTTTCAGAACAGCAGAAACGAGGCGCAGCACCGTGATTGAACTGTCTACCTCTCACCCCAGCATTTTCCACCATCCCTGAATTTTTTCTACCCCAGGCCACACTAAGTCAGGTCACCAGGAGAGGTCGAACAAGGTCACCTCCCTTCAAATTTCTAGCTTTACCATAGCTACATTTCTTAGCCGATCGATTTTAAACTTTCTACAATTGATAACCCTCCAGGGTCTACAAAGTTTATAGCCGGGATTTTTCGATTTCGTGATCTGAGGTCAGGTCACGAAGTGACCTCTTTCATAGAAAAATCATAGGTAAAAGCTGTCTTATGATCTAAAAATCACAAACATGATTGCAAATGCTCAGATTGCTCAGAAAAAGATTCTTGACCATCCTTTCACGGATTCCAGGGGCGATAATTTCCCTTTTACCGATCTAAAGTTATCACAGGCCACAAGGGACAAAAGAAGTATCTTGACCACAATTTTTGACCTAATCAAGCTAGAGCGCTGAATTAAACGTCATCGTGTGTGTCTCGCCACGAAATTTTATTTGATATACAGTAAAGCCACTTTATGACCTTCCGTGACCTCAGGTCATGTTAGATCAAGAGGTGTCCTCTGGAGGTCAAACCACTGGCGGGAGTTTATTATGTTCCACATAGCGGAGAAAGCCCTGGCGTTTTTCTATAAAATGTACTTTACCATATTTCAGTATCTATAATGGCATGAGAGCTATCCCCACGTTTCTTAGGCATCGCATATTTTAGTGGAAATAGCCTATCGTGACGTAATTTGACCCCTGGAGGTCAAACCATTGACCTGAGCGTTAACCCTCGCCCCACCGGGGGCATCGATGGCCCCTAAGGTTTTTCCGGGATAGCAGAACAACGACGAGGCGCAGCACCACGGTTGAGGGCTCTACCTCTTACTGCATCATTTTCCCACCATCCCTGAAATTTGTTTACCCCGGGTCACCCAAGGTCAGGTCACCAGGCGAGGTCAACCAAGGTCACCTCACTTCAACTTTAGAGCTCTGTAAGAGCTACATTTCGCAGTCGATGGATTTGAAACTTTCTACACTTCATGACCCCTCCAGGGTCTACAAGTTGTTTATTTGGGATTTTTCGATTTCGTGACCTGAGGTCATGTCACGAGGTGACCTCTCCCATTGACAAAGCATGGGGAAAAGCTGTCTTATAATCTAAAAGTTACAAAAACGATTTAAAATGCTCGGCTTTGTCACAAAAGCGTTCTTGGACACCCTTTCACGGATTTCAGGGACTATATTTGCTCTTTGACCTCTCCAAGGTCATCCAAGGTCACCAGGGGTCAAAAACAGTATTTTGAAAATAACTTTTGACCTATATAAGCTAGAGCGCTGAATCAAAATACCATCGCGTATGTCTCATCACTGGCTTTCTTTTGATATACAACAAGGTCACTTTCTGACCTTTCGTGACGTCAGGTCATTTTCCTATCCAATGTACTTCACCACATCTCAATAGCTTTAATGGCACAAGAGTTAGGCCCAGTTTGTTTAAGCATTGCATATTTGAGTGAAAATAGTCGATTTTGACCTAATTTGACCTCTGGAGGTCAAGCCATTGACCTGAGCGCTAAAACGTGCAAAGTAATGTCTTACTAAATTCACACGAGCTTTCTAATGCACTTTGCAGATTTGCGCTAACGCCCCTACTTTCGGAGTTAGAGGGGGGGCATCGATGGCCCCCGGTGGGGCGAAGGTGGCGCCGGACCCCCGGTGGGGTGCGGGTTAGAACATGCAGAGTAACACCATACTGAATTCACACGAGCTTTCCAAAACACTGTGCACATTTGCGCTAACCCTCATATTTTCAGAGTTAGAGGGGGTCATCGATAGCCCCCGGTGGGATGGAGGTGGCGCCGTACCTCCGGTGGGGCGCGGGTTAACATGCATCCGGGCTACAAGCGTACCCAGCATCCTGGGGAATGACGGCTCACAGAGAACTGGAGTCGGGTTGTAATTAAATCCCAGGTCAGAGACTCTATGAACGGATGGATGCCCATTGACCAGCTTAGACCTGGACAGCGTCGTACTCAGGAGTTCCCTCCATCTGGTGGAAACCCTTATTGCCCACAGAGGGAGTAGTCACCTAAGCCATTACACAAACTGCGAGGGAATGCACAAGGTACTTGTTAAACTGTTGGCTTGAAGCAGTGTTGAGTTTGTAGCGTGCAATGACCTTCAGGTTGTGGTTGAGGTGCGAGGATTCAATACATCTACCGAAGTAAGGCTTACAGGTACAGAAGTAAGGTACCGAAGTACAGGTACCACGGGAGGCGCTGAGCTTTTCGTATTCTCGGCCAGTGGTCACCGATTCACATCGTCTATTGAATAAGATTATGTAAGCGAGGCAATAAAGTTGAATGTCAGCCTCTTTATCAATGCTCATGTTTGGATCAATGTTCACTGTGAGGGCAAAGTCTGGGAACTCGTTACGCGATGCCATGGCTCGATGCCAGCTGAGAATGTGCTGAACAACAAGTTGACTGAATTTGGTGTAGGCCTTGGGGGAGCAAGTCACCAGTGTGACAACGGACGGGGCAGTGGCGATGAAGAAGTTTGGCGGGGCGCTGCCCTGCAGTCACCAGCTCTGTTTTGCCCATGCTGTCCACCTTGCCCTAACAGATGAAGTTTACTCAGCCATGCGTCTGTTCGGGTTAGAAACCAAAAAATCGTTCCGTTTTTCGCACTTAAACTTGCATGACTGGGAACCAGGCCAGATACAAACTTCCCTTTCCATGTTTTTGCAAAGATGACGTGATGTTTTGTTCCAAGAGCCATAAAAATGACGCCTAGGTGCAGGAATCGCAGGAGGCCACACCTTCCAATATTTAAAATTCTTAACCATCAACACTATTGCATTGACCGGAAGAAAATTACTGTAAAAGGTTATTTGGCCCCATTGTTCTGGCCAGTCCTACCATTATGAAAAGACGTATATGCATTTGTTTCATGTTTATGCTTTTACTAATAAATGTCATTAAAACCCATTTTAACAATAATTATTGGGGCTTATCGACGCACCAACTGCCAGGGTCATATGGCGTTGCCAACTCTTTCCCTGTTGGAAGGGTTTCTCAGGAGCCAGCTGGCTCCTTGTTCAGGGAGGCCGCCGGGCCTTGAACCCGGGTCGGCTGCGTGGCAGCCAGCCTCGCTGATCACTCCACTACCACTCCCTCGCGCCCCCTAAAACCCATTTTCTTAAACCGTGTAGCTGATACATGCTACTAATAGCCGTATTATTCATAAATTGGTTAATAATGACATGGATTACCTCCCCTAAATCCAGGTAAGAATAAGGACAGGTATTTGTATATCAGATAATAGATACCAAAACTAATGGAACCATGGTAAATGCCCTTTTAAGCTTCCATTCTACCGCCAATTATAGAAATTCGTAGTTTGAGCTATTCGCAATTAAACTGGCACCTACTTTATTCAGCTGAGAATTTCTAACTACAGCAAAACATTGTGCATAATATTGCTTTGTAGTTTGAAGGTACTCACAAATTGCTTTTGGTTTGCATTTGTGCAGGCTCCCGAGTCGAGGGATTCCGAGGGCTCTGATGGACGCTGATGAATAAGTCCACAGTCGTCGTTTTCGCGGAATGACACGCGAGCCCCTGAATGGTGTGAGGAAAATCACCAGATTTTTCTAAGAAACTCCCCTGTGCGTAGCAATGAGCTACAGGGATGCGTGAAACCAGAAGCATGGTGGCTGAGAAGTGGTCGTGGTGATCGATTGCAAGACCAGATGGAATTACCTGCATGCGATGCCAGAGCGCGTCCTAGAGCTAAAAAGCGCAGCCAGAAGACAATAATTGACAATCCAGGCAGAAAAATAGAAGTGCCCGACAATAATCTGCGTAGCGTTGTAGAGGATGCCGAGCGCTGCTTAGGCAAAAGAAACTCGGCGCCGAAGCACAGTACCGAAGGGACATTGACTCGTTGGAAGCAGAGGCGGCAATGAGTTTTACGCTGGAGCAGCTGCAGCAGAACAACAGTGACCTAGCTGCGAGGCTTTACACCAGCCTGCGTGAGTGGGTGGAAGAAAGACGCACAAAAGCAGGAATAGTCCTGTAGGCTCTCCACACGAATATGGTGCCTACAGAGAAAGACTGTGGACAAGACCTAGCTTTTCCCTTCGCTCCATCGGAGAAAGTACGAGAGTACGTACTTCAGATGACGGAGAGAATGGGAGAGGTTTCCGAGGATGTCATGGAATCGACAGAGGAGGACAACCCACTAGTGAGTGCAGGGAGTACCAGCTCTAGAACAGTTGATAAACCTCTGGGTGTAATGCTGCAAGAGACAATATCACACGCAAGGGACATCGTCCCGAACCAAATAGGCCAGTCAACTGAACCCTCTGCGCTTCAAAAGGCGGAGGTAAAAAACATGCCTTTAAAGGGAAAGACAGGGATGTAACAGTGTTCTATGCGTTGTTCAAGAACATCGTGCCGACTTGTGTTGAGTCTGAGCACGAGATTTCGGGATTTCGACGTTAGGCAGTTTTATCACCAACTGCGTTCCAAGATGAATGACGACACTGTCGATGCCCTGGTGCTTTTTAAAACTTACTGCAATGGTCATCAGTAAAAAATCTCATGATAAAAAATATCATTTTCCCAGAGTACTTTGGTTGTTATTGGACGCCAGACATATTTGACAAGGTGGGTTGATGTAATAATAGCTATGAGCGAAATCAGCTATGATTAACTTATGCTATTGGCTTTTATTCTATTTTCCGGGATACCCTGGGATCCAGGGATGGACATCAATCCCGTCTCCGAACCTCGGGATTGACGAAATAATCCGAGACTGAAACCCCTAGATTCAGGACCATTGGCCACGAAAGTCAATGGGAAACTTCTAGGGCAGTCCTAAGCCTACACGAAATTTGTAAAATAAATCATGTCATATACTACTGTTTTCGGTGACGCTAGACTTTCCCGCTACGTAAAGTTCAATGACGTACAGTCTCTTACATAAGTATCGTTCCTCATAAGACCGTCCGTCGTCCAACTCAGGTTGTTTGCAAGTCCAATACCTAATCATTATCACTGGGACTACGGGACATCAAATAGTGATCATGATTATGATAATGACGAGGGGCGTCGCCACGGGGGGCAGGGGGCCGCCCCCCACTTTTTCAAACAACCATTTGCACTGGGAGAAAAATTGACTCTCGCCCCATAGAACTCTAAACATTTTGCGGGCGTCCTAGGAGGAATAAATGGGCGACGGAGAATAATACAGCATTCCTCATGGATCGGCTGCCGTCCGATATATGGGGTAGTAAAGGCGGCAGAGAAGTCAGCTCAGGATCGCGCACGAGCCAGTCTGAATCACATCATCACCTCGGTGCAGCTTCTCGCTCGACAAGGTTTGGCGTTTCGCGGCCGCGATGGTTAGGGAGCAAACTTCAATGAACTCCTGCATCTACGCGCCCAGGAGTCACCCGAGTTGCACGAGTGGCTTCAGAGGAAAGAAAACCTCACGCAGCACGGCATCCTAAACGAACTTCTGAGGTTTACTAGCCATGAGGTACTGCGCTCCGCCCTCAGCTCAGCGCTCAGCTCAAGTCGCCTGCCCAAGCTGCTTCTTCTCAGTCATTGTCGATGGGATAGACCTTGCTGAACAGGAGTCGGTTTGCATCAGATATGTTGATAAAGATTTCCAATCTCAGGAAGAGTTCCTCGGATTCTACGAGTGTGCTTCGACAACTGGTGCTGACCTGGTACGAATGGTCGAGTACGCACTTTGCAGGCTAAATCTACCACTCGCTGGACTGCGTGGAATGACCGCTTGTCGGAGCCTCGTCGCTAAGGACAGCTGCGACGCAGCCGAGTCCGTGAGGAAAGCGCTGGGCTGCGTAAATGAGCCGGATGCAGTGTTCAGCGAACCGGGGAAGCTGCGTGTGAAATTCAAAGATGTGTGCAACGAGACTGAAGTACCAAGTCGCTGTCAGCGACCTCTCTGTCCGACTCGCTGGACGGCCCGTCTTGCCGCTGTTGACGCCACCCTTAGCCGCTACCCAGAGACGCTCACTACGTTGGAAAATCTGGTTGAGGGAAGCGGTCACCTCTCTACCCAAGCTACTGGCCTCCACACCCACATGCTCGAAGGGCATATTGCTCCCTTGGACCGGCTAAGTCGGGCTGTGCAGAGTGCAGCGTGCACTGTATCGATCATGTTGCAATGCATCCATGCCATGGTTGGAGCAGCTGCGGGCGCAGCGCGAGTTGGCCGACGAAACGATCCGAGAGTTCTTTAAGCAGGCTCAAGAGGCAAGCTGTGAGGAAATCCAGCTACCCTGGAAACGGTGCCAGCCAGAGCGCTCCAATGGTGATGAGCCAACTTAACATCGAGCGACGATAGAAGACTTCCCGAGGGCCGAACACTTTGTGGATACTGGACACGGCTACCACTCAGTTCAAGAGCCGTTTCTGCCAGAAGGGTGTCCAGGAACATGAAATAAATAAAAGAGCTTCTCGTGTCAGCTCCCGATGCTGGGAAGGCCCAAGAGTTTCTCCAGGGAAGCCCCTGGAGTGACGATCTCTCAGCGGCGGACCTGTCACCACAGCTGCAAGTCCTGTTCAGGACAACGAAACCGGAGAGCCTGGTCGCTGCTGTCAAGCTTGTGCCTACGATGGAGAGACCAGCACAACTTATGGTGCCCGAGGCAGTCAAGCTTCTCCGACTGCTGCTGACGCTACCAGCCAGCTCTGCAACAGCTGAGCCAAGCTTCAGTGCACTGAGGCGTCTGAAGACCTGGTTGCGCTCCACTATGAGCCAGCAGAGGTTGAAGGCTGCAGCAATATGTGCTGTGCACAGAGAGCGTGTCGCTCAGGTGGATGCCGACCGTATCATTACGTCATTTGTCCAACTGAACACAAGCAGGCAGCGGGTGCTCGGCCCGGTCTAGAAAGCCCCAAGAAGGTGACAGTTGACTCAATAATCAGGATGCTTGGCTGGGCAGGAAATCTCCCCCAATTACAACAGCAGTACAGCTGAATTTCCGCCTCTTCCATAGCTCAAGTAATCACGATGACCGCAGCCAGAGCTCCTCGGAGTGTGCGGAAATATCGACTTTAGTGTATATTTGTGCAGCCCTGTTCCAAATGCCAATATATTTCAAAGATATTAGCATTCTACTTTTTATGCCGATGTTTCGGAAATAAATTGAAGCATAGGTTTTCTAGCCCGTTAGGATCTTAACGATATGCTCAATTTGCGAGCTTTTGGTGCTACATATATTGCGAGCTTTTGGTGCTACGTGTAACAATTCTATCACGAGAATGATCTGCAATTATGACAGACGAATAATTATTGACTTTCTGCTCCACCATATCCCTGTGGTTTGTATTGAAAAATACATTGCCAGTTTTCTCTTTCAGATAATGTTTAGGACGCCAAATCACGATGAAAACATACAACTCTGAAACATCTTTAAAAAATCGATAAGGTGCTCAAAAAAAGCGGAGAAGAACTAACAAGGCTTAATTTGAGGGTCCAACTACGATAGTTTCTCAGGTGTTTAAGTCCCAGTAGACGCTGCCTTCCGCTGCCCGGGCCGCCCCCCCCACTCAAAAATCCGTGGCGACGCCAATGTGACTGAGCATGGGACTGCCTAGATTGGACGACGGAGCGATACTTAAACCGTACATACATACCTGACCCCGCTACCAATCGTTGCTTTCCAAGACGAGCCAAGTCGAGGTCAGAATTCGTGTGAAATGCCGCTCAGCTTTTCCTTATATCCTTATGGGACCAATTTAAAGTGAAGTGAGGCCATCGATTTCAAACGGCCTTGCGGGGGTCAGTCGACTAGTTCAGCTCCATTTTACACTGGAAGCCGCATAAAGCGCGCTTCAGATCCAGCTGAGCAGCGTGCTGAGCTCAAACACTGAACAACAGGGTGGTTTTGTGTTTCTTGTTCAGGAAAACAATAAGGTATACTGCTGATTGAATTTAGGCTGGAACAAACTGAGAAATGCGTTAGTGAAGGCCAAATTACGTTTTGGAGTTATTAGTCTACTTGTACCATTTAATCACTAATCAGCTCCACGTCTCGCTTTCTGTCTCATCAGCAGCCCAAACATGCGAAATATAACAAAAAACAATCAAAATGGAATTCTGAAATGCACCAGAGACAAAGACAAACAAGCACGTCTAATAATATCACACTTCGAATGATGTGTGATGTAATTAGATTAGATACTATTACATACATTAGATCACTTCACTTTCGAAGTGTGTTGTGATTTGATGTACTATTTGCCTATGTCTCTTGTGTATTTTCAATTGCATTTTAATTGTATTTTTAATTGTGTTTTGCATATTTGAGCCCTTGATGAAGCTGTAAAAGTGAAACGTGGAGAAAATTAGTGGTTAAATTGTTTGATTAATCTGACAAAGATAACGTAATTTAGCCTTCACTTACGTGTTTTTCATGCTGGTGATTCCAGCACCGGCTTCTATATCCGGCCTCTGCATAAAAGCTGATAATCATCCTGCATTGCAACTGAGTCTGCCAGGGCTTCAGGACTTGTGCCTTGCCACTAGATGATTACTGTCATGACTAACAAAGGTTTATCGTGCCAGGAACTGGAGCCCAGTAAATTATGCAACACGATAATTGGCACCGGGGCCCCGGGTAAGCGAGCAGAAGCAGGGCATCAGAACTATGTTCATGTTAAAGCTGGGGACTGCGGGAAAGAGCCGAGTTGGAAGGGGGAGACTCTCGGGGTTTTCTTGAAAGGAACAATGCAAATAATTTGGAGAAGGGTGGTTCGGTGGTGGAGCGCCTGCCTTTCGAGCCCCATTCCCGGGTTCATATCCCGGCAGAGTCACTGAATAAGTCGTTCTGAATTCGTTGGGCACTTATTATCAAGGGGAAGGAAACACACTTATTATCACGAACTATTCTGACCAGCAGGGTTTACCTATCCCTGATCCCCCATCGGCACCATTTTCAACTCGTAAACACCCCATCCGTCACCTCTGTAAGTCAATTCCAATGTTCCGAATGACAGGTCTACTTTGATCTCAAAACGTCTCAACACACGAACGGTCGGTTCACTAACACCCATCGCGTGTTTAAGTGAAATGATGTGTCATTCATTGGCGGGGAGATTGGTGTTAACCACGTCATTATTTTTTCAGCCATTTCTTATTTCCATCCATCTTCCAGGCGTAGCTTAGCGGAGAAAGAAATGACCTACGAAAAAACATAGCACAGAACAAACCTCACTCATGTCGTACCGATCGTTTTAAACTGCAACAGTTAGATATGTTTAGCACATGCATGTCGACCTTAATTGGCTGTATGCTGCCTAATTGGAAGTCAGACGGAATGGTGGTGGGCGGGGACGTTTGCAGCCGTCGGCTTGGAGTAAACACAGGCTTCCTCGAACACCGGGTACTCCCACATTGCAGAAGGGAGAAATACGCTACATGAGATACCCCCGGACTGAATAAGGGGGTATGAAGAAAAATTATAGATGTCCAAATATGATAAAAATATTTATTTGAATACTAAGCAATACCTATACAACAGTTATCAAATGATTTACTTTTGAGCTCCGTTATCGATGACCCTTTGTAGCCGCCCACAACAAATTCAAAACTTTTCCTGGGTCTCTTTCAACTTCTCCACACGGACGCGTGAAAAATATAGATTTCGCATGATAATGTTTCCAAATTATAGGCACTTAGCTGCCCTGGCCATTGCTCCAACTAGCATTGTGATCAATTCTCAACTGCGGTGAAGATTTAACTACTAAAATATTCCGACACTCCGCACCTATAGCCGACGGCATTCTCCGTAGAGCGTGCTGGCTAAGTGCCTCCCATCTCTGATGCGTCGGCTACGGTCCAGTTTCTCAGCACGTCTCCCTGAGAGGGGGGCGCCGTGGCGCCGGGCTGGCGCCCAATCAGACATCTGCGGCTCAACTGACCCGAGCAGGGCTGGTGCTCTGCGGGTGCGCCATGTTCCTGTCGTCTGGATGTGTGTTGGGTGGCGCCGGCCGGCAACCGGAAACCTTGTCGCATAGATATGCAAAGCTGCACAGGAAGAGTCCACGTTTTCTAATAGAATAAAGATGGAAGAAAATGATCAGACTATTGCGAAGAATTAGTAGATTTTTGACAATGAGTCGAAAATAAGGCCAGAATGAGACAATACATCAAAGTAACAGTTTTGTCGTCAGGACTCAGACTCATTCGACTCATTGTTCAAAAACATACGAAGCGTTGGCAATAGTATTATGATTTTCTTCCATCTTTTATTCATAATATCATTGCCACAAGCTGTCCAAATAAGTAAAACCTTTTCTAAGATATGTGCTTTGTGCAATGTCATTTAAATGTTAAATTAAAAACGTAATTGCACAAAAGAGATGGAAAAGACGGAAAATGGAGGAATGCATAGATTGCACTCATTTCTTTATTCTGTCCTGAATTTTTCATCTCGGATTCGAGCGATTACGAGTATCTTGTTATCTCATCATTATGTTTCTCACTGCATTTCTACACAATCCATCAATTCATCCACATTAACAGCGCAAATCTACTTCTGAAGCATTCAGTCTACGACCACCTGACTTCTGCCAACATGAGATACACCAGATGTTTCGTTCCAGATGCATGGCGGACGAACAATTTCGACCAGCAGTCTAGCTCACTGTTTGCTCTTTGGGTCTCTCGCGAGTTGTAAATAAATACCAGTTGCTGTGTTGTCATGTTGGGCTACAGACAATTTAGCGTCGAGTCGCTTTTTAGTCAAAGAATTGGAAAATCTCTCGAGCAGTAAAATTTCGTCCCTACACACTGAAGCTGCATGATGCCCAAGCTCTGAGCATTTGAGCTCTACAGGCTTAAGCTTAAGTTTTCAAGCGCGACCTAGATTACTCAATAACTTGAGATTATTTTAAAAAGCTCGGTTTCTCAACTCAGCTTAAAACACATTCATTGATTTTTTCGAGGCACCAGTACAAAGAAGGAACAATTGGTGCAAATGCTCAAAGAGCATGGACTATGAGGCAAACAAAACTCTGGCATTTCCTACCACTGGAAACGGATGCAGCGCATAGTTTATGAGGAATATCTAACTCTGGCATTTCCCTATCTCAGCACTAGAATGCAGCCTTTTTGGGTGCTCCAAAACATGTCGTTTAAACCAGAGCCGTTGCCACGGATTTCTTTCCATGGGGCAGGTTCAAAGAGAACGTCCTATCACTGGTCCTGAGGGGGGCCTCCTAGCTTTTGGGGCCTCCATTTTGTGGGTAATTTAGGAGCTTTCTTTATAAGTAATGCGAGTCCTATATTTGCCGTTTTAGGGGCCTCCTTTATAAGTAAAGATGCCAAAAGGTAGGTTATTTATTGGGCCTCCTTTATAAGTAATGGAGTCTTCTGGATAGGCCGTTTATGGGACTTGATCTATAAGTAAGGGGGCGCAGTAGTGGAGTGGTCAGCCAGCTAGCTTCCACGCAGCCGACCCGGGTTCAAGGCTCGGTGGCCTCCCTGAACAAGACGCGAGCTGGCTCCCGAGAAAACTTTAAACAGGGAAGGAGTTGGCGACGCCAAACGACCCTGGCAGTTGGTGCATCGATAAGCTCCAAAAATTAATATTTGTAATTAAATTGGGTCTCCTTTTTAAGTAAAGGGATCTCCTACGTAGGCCGGTGCGGGGCCTCCTCTATACCTAATGGGGCCTCCTGCATAGGTTAGTTAGGGGGCCCCCTTTATAAGCTGGGAGGCTAGGCTCTTTGATACTCAAGGGACTATTCCAGACTCCAAGTATCGAAAGGGGCCACCTGAGTCAGGTGGAAGGCCTAAGAAATACATGGGTTCAATCAATTACTCGTCCATGGGTCACTCTATTGGCAAAGTTAAGTGCGATAAAATAAAACATCTAAATAAACCAAGTAGGGCAGCGCCAAAACATTACCACCCACATTTTAAGCTTCTACAGCAACAAAAAATATAAAAAGACACTTTGGCGATACGGATGTAAAGAATCGTAAAAAAGGTCTGCTCCCAGGTACTGCTGAAGGAAAACGTTTACTAGCCGCAAAAGTCTTACTAACAATAATCATTTTGTGGTATTTACACGTGCATGTGGGATGTGCAGAAGTGTTTGTTGTCAAAAAGCCCACGCTAAAATGAACAGACGAAATGACTGCAGTAAAAATGATGAGTTTGCCATACGGCTAAAAACATTGTGGATATACATAACATAATGGTGTGTCCCCGGCCTTGTAGAAGAACGAGATTAAAATGATTGAGCAAGTCACAGTGTGCCAATGATGATGACTTTCGGGAGTTGGCGTTAATCCGCATTAAAAATGTGTGCTGCGTTCACTCAATGCGATCTGTGTACTCAGCAGCTGCCCCTCCCAAAATGATCCTACAATAAGCGAACGAGAGCGTTGTTGGAGACAAACACGGAGTTCATTTCACGTTTACTTGACTCCTTCTTTTGACTACATAAGAACGATCTGAACGGAGCATGACTACACCGAGGGCCCGGTTGGCTCGTCAGAACCACCATGTTTGATGACGCCATCGACGTAAGGTTCAAATGTGAGTTTTGTGTCCCAGAGGACACCCAGTCGCAGATCATTTCTACGTGCTCCAAAGCGGTTTTCCAGGAGCATGACTACTTGCAGAGACTTTACAAATCTACCTGAAGGAGAGAGAGGCATTGGCTGCGCAAATGATCTTAACACGCGCATTGACGGGAGTCTGAGCCACCTTCGCCTTGACGGGGAGGGGGCGGGTATCCGCCCTCCCCCTAAGATCTCGGGAACCGCACTAGGTAGCGAAAAACGATAAACGGTGTTGGATAGCCCATTCATTTCTCCATCGACAATATTTGAAGCATTTTTTGTTAGGTCACATTTAAGGTCACTAGAGGTCAAAACATGCCGTCATAAGGGATAACGTGAAAATGAAGTTTGTCGGCCATTACATCTGAACAAGTAAAGATAGAGCAAAAAGATTTGAACTACATGAATTCTCGTAGCAAGCCGAATCGAATGATATATAATATGACCTTGCTAGGTCAAATCAAGGATTTGACTTGACCTGAGGTCAGGTCAAGGTCAAATTGGGTAAAATGCATATCATTAGAACCGAAATGACAAGGCTAATCTAATACAGTTAAAATAAATTGGCTATATCTATTCATTACTGAGTTATTGTGTTAAAACCATTTTTCCCATGTATTTCCAAGGGAGAGGTCATGGTTCGTACCTGACCTTAGGTCATTGATATCAAAAATACCGGAACTTATTTTAGAGAACTCGGTGGGGCCATTGCGTGATATGAGTTCCAATCGGATAAGTTCACCCTGTTCCGACATATGCTATCTTAAACTTTTTTCTAGGTCAGGTCACTTGACCTGTACTGGTGACCTGACCTGAAATGACACAACCTTAAAATATTTACAAAAGTTGTAAAAATGATGAGGGAAAAGGTATGCCAAGTACAATGGCGCTAAGCGCCGCCATTTTTATGCTATCTCCGAAAAACCCGAGGGGCCGGTACCCGCCCCCGTCAATGCGCGTGTTAAGGAACAACTTCACGTCATTGGCAAACATCAGCCACGAGGAGCTGATACTTTCAGGGAGATGACCAACGAACATTTCGAAACACAGATGTTTTGAACACAGATGTTTGAACGAGTCTTTTAAAACACAGATGTTAGCAATTACCCACGAGGAAGCGGAACCGCTTGGTTCACTCCATGCTGACAACATTGCTCCTTCGCTTAGATGAATATACCTGGTCAGCGCTCGTCTCATAGGACACCTGCACTTGATCAGAATCTGTGTGTTTATACAAAAAGCGTCGCTCATTCTTTCAGGCACAGTATATTACTATGAAAAACGGCAAATATAGAGGCCTCGCACTGAGCAACCGACGTGAATGGTACAGCTTGATATCTCATAATGAGCAATCAGCGTCAATAACGATTTTATGAGTTGCGCGGGGTGATCAGAGCAAACGTCGCAGTTAGCTGACTTGTGTATGGCAATACAAGCGAATAACACACGAGACATTCAACTCTCAGATTGTCGCAAAAATGACTTAATTCCTGGTAGTGATTTCCGCACCCGAGGGCCTCTGATTAACCTTTGCCCCAGTGGAGGGAGGGGAGGGGGCGTCCAACACTCTCGATCTTGGCTTCTATGCGAGGTAGCAAAAAAAGCGAGCAGCGGTAGATAGCTCATGGGAAATGATCCCAAAACAGTGTCGGTGACTGTACGGAGCAGATCAATGTTGAGGTCATGACACGTAAAACGTGACAGGTTAGAGACCGCTTCGTTTGGTTCTGGCTTCTGACTGGGTTGAGTTAGAGCCAATGTTTAGACATCATCAGATTCCCTTCGTTACGGTTAATCTTGTGATATGTATGACTATACTAAGCCAAGATGTGAACAAAGCCATTATTTGACCTAATACATTTAACTCATGGACATGCAGTGGCTGGTGATGACAATACCGACACAATGATTTCAAAATAAGGGTTTTACTACCATTCCTTGCAAAGCAATTGAACCTAGTCTAAAATCATCATCATATATTTTAGCCTCCATACAAAATGGCCTTCCGTCAGAATTACAAACCAACACCTTCAGCCCACACAGTTAGCTCCATCTCACCTGACGTCTATCATTAATCCAGCGGTTAGCAGCCACGACATTTTGCCGGTTTGCGCTCGTTCCTAACTTCAGCAGGAGCGAGGTTCCACAGTGATGTGGCCCGATATCGAAAAATCGCCGGGCGTGCTCGGTTCGCACACGCGGTAGGGAAGGTCACCCGCGGCGGGCCTGGTCTGCCACTCGAGACTTCCTCGCGGTGTGGAACCGATCACGCAGGCTGGATGGGGCATTTTTGAGTACAGAACATAACACATGGTAGTCAGGTCATGCTCCTGTAAGAATTCACCGAATCTAGGCCATTTTAAGTCTTTTAGTATGGGAGTCACATGGTCATGCTTCGGCTCCTTTCACGACTCGCGCGCAATGATTAATGACTTTTGAATGCGGTTGTGCTGACTTTGTTGCATCCTGACCAGATTGACAAACAATAGGTAATATGGGAATACAGAGTTTCTACTATCATCTTCTTTACCGCTTCTGGAAGTCTGTACGAAAATTTTGCTAAGCCACCTAGAGTAGAGTAGCACCGTTTGATCACTGTTGTTACATGAGCATCAAAATGTAATCCATCATCGACAGTGAGACCCAAAATCTTGGCATTGACGACGGTTTAACATTAACATCTCCAAACTGCACAGAGAACTGCAGTGATACCGCCTATGGCGTGGTCTAACAACATAAGATCAGTTTTGTTGGGTTGATTTTAAACTATTCTGGTAAACCATGTGTGGGCTTGCTTGAATGTAGCTTCACTTTCCCTGAAGTCAAGCGGGTTTTGACTAAGGCCTCGATGCAAGAATTGTGCGTCATCGGCGTACATGACAATTTTGGATTCTACGTGAGACATCAAATCATTTGTGAAGAGTAAAAACAAGACTGGGCCGAAAGTGAACCCTGAACCACACCATGTGTAATAGGAAGCATTTATCCCCTCCCTTGACTTTTGTCTACGCTCACTTAACCAGCGCTCAAACCAATGGCTATCTATACCATACCATCCTAATTTTCTATCAGTCGGGAGTGTTCCACGGAATCGAAGGCTTTGGACGTGTCCGCGGTTGTGACGGACCCTAAAAGCCTTGGTCCATGCCTTCCATCAGCCATCCAACTGCGTCTAGCATAGCTGATTCTGTGGATCGTCCTGTTCTGAATCCATGCTGGATATCACTGAGAATTGCATGCGACCCATGTAGTTAACCAGCTGCACGCACACAACGCTCTCGCTAAAATCCCCCTTAGGTAACTCCAGATGAGCTCTCAGAGGTCAGATTTCATAACTTCCAGCCTGACTGTTAAGGTTGACCTACGTTATCACGATTTTGAATATAATTAAATCTGAGTCGTACGGTGGCCCCAAAGTTGTGTCGCGTGATAGGATACTAGACGAGGCGTTGAGCTTTCACCACGTAAGATGTTTTAGATTCTTGGCATCGGTAACCTTTTTTATGAACATGCCAGTGTCACATGATCTACACCACGTGATTGTGAGGCGGTGCTAGGCTTGCACCGGCGACGGAGGGATAGTCCTGTCGAGTCAGGGCAAGGGAGAACCTTGTGAACTTCACGCCACAGTATCTACTTGGGACATCAAGGCATCCCCTTGAATTTTCACGCGAATTAATTTCTTAGTTTGATTATTGAAGAGGTGTTTGCGTGAGCAAGGCATGTCCTTGTCCTGATGGGTGCAATCCATTACAATTTTAAGCACAAATACACATACCAAATTTCGGCCCAAATCGAGGCTGTAGCTTCTGAGATATGGAAGAGGGGAGTGCACGTGCGCTCGCGGACCCTAAATGAAGCAGCGCTACCTTGTCCTTAGATCCGCCTGTATCTATGCCGTAGATTTCAGCTTGATTGGATTTCGAGTTTCTGAATTACAAGGTGACGGTTTTTTGTTCACTTTTTTTGGTCCAGCTGCGCGCGTGCAGTTTGACCTGAGACTGATTTGACTTTCGCTTCGCAACCCATTGCATTAGCACTCCCTCAACATTAAGTCGGGTCTAATCAAATTAACCAGAACCAGCTTATCCCGTTAATGTATGACCAAAATCTGATGATTTGACATCAAGATACCTTTACTTAAAGGTTGTTCAGGAGGGATTCCTTCATGCCTGAGTGACGTCACATCGGCGTGAAGGCATTTTGCTACCACTGGATCTGCTGAAAACATTCTAAATTTTGTGTTGCTCACTTGCAAATGCAAGAGAACATGAGCGGTTCAAATATGCTTCAAATATAGAAATAAAGCATTCTGTTTTTTAATTTGGTTGTCTTTTTGGAATATTCTGGATATAATTGATAGCTTGATAAATCCTGGATTGGTAGGAGTGTGACGTTACACCATGAACCGGCCCTTGCTCTTGGAGGGGCTGATTTGACATGCTTTTGCAAAGGCATGTCAAATTTCAGGCAGGCATACCATTGCCTTCGGTTTTTTAATCCGGTTTGCTCTCTCTTCGGTTCGTCCTGATTGTTTGGTGAGAAAGCACCGCCGTGACTCAGTTTGTTAAGGCGCCTTGGTCCAGTGTGGGAGGTCCTTGGATCAAAGCTGACCTCTGGCAGCATTTTCCTCGACCGCCTCCTACCCAGAAGATGACAGTACACTGGGTAGTGCCCGCCTTGACTGGGGACTTTCGCTGACCAACCAGCGCCCTTGTTATTGGGAGCACGGGCTTGATCTACCTTTAAATAGATCCATCGGTCTGCTGGCACCGCCCGAGGGCACGGCCTTACCGCGTGTCACCGGAGCAGTCCTCTGTTCCGCCAGGCCCGAGGAATCGGGATAGCTCCACTGCCTGATACAGTGGGGCGTGTGACAGAAAGCGTGCGAACTTGACTGGCCCGCAAGGGAGCCGATAAGCGTAAGCCCCGCTGCCGTGTACACCGTGTACATGGTGTGTGTCTGCGTGTGTGTGATGCAAATGTGTAAATGTTCCCGGGTTGGGAACGCAAAAATTTTTTTTAAGTGTGGTGAGAAACCATTCCTTCTCAGAAGTTAAGATATTTATTGCATTTCCTCTTTGCCATGTTCACGGCGGCCTGCGACTCAATCCATCAATCAAGGGTTTTTATAAGGCTTTCTGTGCAAGGCACCTTTGCCCGCCTCTCTAGTGTGTGGGAGAATTTGCAGGACGGGTGTTTACTTTCATGTCGCAGAACAAAGGGGAAGTTTATTTTAAGGAAAAGGCCGCGAAGTATGGCAACACTTGCAAGAGTAGGGTGATGGCTACGGCAGAGATGCCGAGCCTGGTTGTTGGGGTATAGTTGGATATTTAGAGGGATACGTGGAGGAGCATGCCACCACCAAGGTTAGTGAGTTTAGAGTGAATATTTTTTTGCTTTTACCGTATGACCTATTTGCTAATGTTACTCGAGTTCTTCCATTGAAACAGTAACTTGGTTAATTAGAAACACCCGCGAGCACTTTGCCGTGGTGCCGCGGCTCTTTTATGCTGCAACCAGGAGGTGGGGCGATTCTTTAGGAGACGGCGTCTTTCTGCGTCGAACCAATCAGATGCGAGTACGTGGGTGAAGCTTATGAATGGTTTATACTCATGACGTCACCCCTGGCGATCAAAGGCCGAAATCCTGCAACCTTCTGCGTCGCTGAAACGGGAAACGCAGAACCGAGGTCAGTTGATATGACGCACATGAGCAGAATATATTGTTCGCAGGGAAGTTAGAAGTAGGAAAAATTACTTAAACACCCGTTATAGATGAGAATTTGTAAGCTCGTAGCGCTAATTAAAGACTATGGAGGTGGTGATGACAGAGCACGCCATGGAAGGTGCACGAAGAAGTGAAACGGTTATTTGGCATAAGAGCGTCAGTTCTGTCGACAGAAGGGGACGCAGAAGTGCGGCTGTGACGTCATGGGCTAGTGGGAGGAGCTTAAAAGACCCCTGATATGACTCTTTTTATACTGATAGGGTGATCAGACCTAAAGTTTAGGTAGAGCTCTGTGTCCTTAAGAAATATGACCTCTTTATAGTGGCGAATCCAGGAATTCATTTGGTGGGGGGAGCAGGGGGCTAGGGGCCCCCGAGCCTCACCCGGCAGTACCTCGGGCAGCCCCACGGGGGATCGGACATTGAGGGGTGGGGGCTTGAGCCCCCAGCCCTCGTTTCTTTTAAGCACTGAAGCTCTCCAATATTTTCATTCAGAGGGTGTTGCAAGGTCTCTGGAAAACGCATACTCCTAGCATGCAAGGTAGTGCCCTTGCTTGCAAATAGAATATATCGCATTGAAATGATGCAGCTACCTGATGGCGTCAATTTTAATTTTCTCATAAGTTCACCAATTGCTCAGTCATAAGCTCACCAAAAGCGTTAGTACGGCCGGTACGGGTCGGGCCGGGCCGTACGTAAGTTTTGCTACTACATTGAAGATAGACCTAGCAAAAACTTCGCGTCTGCTAGGAAATAACATGGAGACGGTAAGCATGAATGCTAGGCTAGGCAAAGAAATACTGTGATGTCAGACAAACAACCACGAGTAAAGTCACCTGGACACGAGCGTTTGTATTGAATAATTTAGACATTTTATACTACGCCGACTTCTTATAACGTCCCGCACTTGCTCTAACTGGGAAGAGGATCTTCCGTCCCAAAGTTGAGACAGCTGAAGGGGAGCCGACAGGCGGAAGGTAAAAATCACTGGTTGGAGCCTTTTTGTGACTTTTGACGGCAATTTATCAAGGAGTCGGTTCTAAGAGCTGTACGAGTTCTTTACCGTATAACGCTAAAGACATTCAGGCAATTTACGTAATTCCAGCCAAGGACAGTGCGCCAGGCTTTTTTCCGAGTTCAGAGACATCATCTGATAACTATGATAACATTACCGACGGCGCAGCTGTCAAATCCAGGACTTCTACATTTGCGGGTCGATGTGACTGCCACTAAAGTTTCCTACAATCCATTTTTTTCCGCTTTGATATTTCCGTTGATTCTCCCTGTCACATACACAGCCTAAACTCGTGCCGCCCAGAGGCCTCGGGAGGATCTGGGGAGCGGGATGGGCTTTCTTCCGACCTCAGGACTAGGAACTGAAACCGATGCGTGGGCGGTTCCACCAGAATCGTAGGTGCAAGTAGCATGTGGTACCAGCTCCAAGCGTACGTACATACATACATTGCTATCCATAGTCCAATTCCAAAACCACGACTAATGCGGAATCTCTTTAGCCCGCTGATTGGCTCAGCGCAGGAAGGGCCGTCAGATTAACTGGGCTGCATTCTAATGTAGCTGTACTTGTAAAATGTGGAGCTGTTTATTGATTCTCCTGACTGTCGAAACAAGACGTGAAATATATTCATACGAGGATTGGCAAATGACAGTAACCCTTTCAATTTTTACCTAGCTATGAGATATAGCGAAGCATACATATGGGGGATTAACAAGGTTCTCATTCTTGCTTTGGTCCAATTTTTTCTTGAAAGGTGATCGGTGTTTTAATTTATCAATCCATCAGCCTGAATTCTCTTTACTGCCACCACAATGACAAGGCTAGATACTTATTTTGCAATATTCGCCAAAACTCATTAGATGGGTTTCCATTTGAATTCTCCGTATGTGTGCATGAATAACTCGATAGCAATAAAAGTGTCCAATCAAGCCAAAACAACAGCGTTAAGAGAATTCAAACTGCTAAACTCACAGTCCAGCGCTGATTAAAATCGAGTCAAAAGTGATAAATATCAAAATAAATGAGCACGACCAACAGTAAATCCGCCAAGATTACAACCGTGGGGCTCACTCAGCCCTGCACTCAAGCACTGGCGGATATAAGGATATCAGGAGGCTAGGAGCCCCCCCCCAATGTCAGAGTAGCTATAGTAATTGCATCTGCATCGCCAGAGACTGTTACTCGGCAATGACGGGGAATGCTGGACCACCCAAGTCCCCCCTCCTCCTAACTAAATTCCTGCATCCCCCTCTGCCCTCAAGAACTCAACAGCCTTGGTGTGGTATTCTGGTTGGTCGGTATCTATGCACAGTGGTACCCTTTGAAAACAGTCGATATCAGTGGGCTGGCACCGAGAAGCCAGACAAATATATCAGGAAGGCATCGGCAATGCGGCAACTGGTATAGATCAAGCCCACCCACCTTGCCCCGGGGTGGAAAAGTTTGAGACCATCGGCCACAGTTTACGTTCGGTAGCGGTCGGGCTAGCTTTGAGAATATTTTGCGCTCCTCGTCACGTGACCGAGGGCAGCGGTTCCCATTGGCTGTTTGGTTAGAAGACGCTATGCTGAGGCTCGGTCACGTTACCGCAGAACCTGACGGATTTGCGCAGCTTCATGGGCCTGGTCAATCAGCTCGGCTCGTTCTCGACCGAGACTGCCAGTACAGCAGGCCCGCTGCGTGACCTTCTGCGACCTCAGAACGAGTGGTGCTGGACCGAGGCTCACCAGGCGGCGTTCGAAGCGGTGAAGGCCTCGCTGGTGAAGCCACCTGTTCTGGCTTTCTTCGAGCCCGGCCTGCCCACTGCACTCCATACCGACGCTACTCGTCTGCATGGCCTGGCATATGCCCTTCTACAGCTCCAAGATGGCGACTGGCGTCTAATCCAGTGCGGCTCTCGATTCGTTACAGAAGTGGAGTCCAGATATGCAGTTATTGAACTGGAGATGTTGGCCATCACGTGGGCTTGTAAGAAGCTCCACACATATCTGGCCGGCCTAAAGGGCTTTGACCTGATCATTGACCATAGGCCTTTAGTTCCGGTCCTCAACCAGAAGTCGCTTGCTCAGACAGAAAACCCTCGGCTCCTCAGGCTGCGAGAGAAGCTGGTGCCTTACCACTTCGCGGCAGCATGGAAGTCTGGGAAATCGCACTGCATCCCGGACGCTCTGTCCCGGGCGCCCGTGACTGACCCAACTGAGGAAGACGAAGAAGCTGAATACGACGTACATCACCAGATCCGGAGCGTCCTTCTGGCCAGCGTTCGGGAGATGAACGACACCGGCAGTCCGCCGCCTGTACCAGATTTGATGATCGAAGAAATCCGCTAAGCCGCTCAGAACGACGACGACTACCGGGCCCTCACACAAGTTATCAAGGACGGATTCCCCGACCACAAAACGGACCTGCCGTCTGGACTGCAGCTGTATTGGTCGGTGCGTGATAGCCTCTCCATCGACGACGGTATCATTTTGTGTGGATCACGGCTGCTGATCCCACGGGCCCTTCGTCGTGACATGCTGAAGCGGCTGCACGCCAGTCATCAGGGCGTGGAAAGAACCAAGCGCCGCGCTCGACAGACTGTTTACTGGCCCGGTCTCGGCCAGGATGTGCAGAATACCGTGTCTGCATGCGCAGCATGCCGGAAATATCTTCCAGCTCAACAAAAAGAGCCATTAGAAGGTGGCCCGGAACCTTCGCGGGTTTTTGAAACTCTATCCGCAGATTTCTTTTCGTATGCAGGGAAGTCATTCCTCATATGCGCGGATAGACTTTCTGGGTGGCCGATCGCGGTGTCATGCGGTAGAGAGGCCACTGCCAAAACACTTGTCCGAACTCTACGAAAAGTGTTCGCAGCCACTAGAGTCCCAAACTGTCTCAAATCTGATGGCGGTCCAGCCTTTACGGCGCGCTACACGCGCGATTTCCTAAAGAGATGGGCCGTCGAGCACCGTGTGTCATCCGTACACTATCCCCAGTCAAACGGGCATGCGGAGGCGGCTGTAAAAGCTGTCAAACGCCTGGTGCAGAGGTGCTGCCCTGGCAGCGACACCGACAACGACGAGTTCGCACAAGCACTTCTGGAATTACGGAACACACCGCGGGCTGATGGACGATCGCCCGCCGAACACCTGTACGGCCATCCAATAAGGACAGTCGTGCCCATGCACCACACTGCTTTCTCACCCAGGTGGCGACAAGCTGCGGACGAGCTAGACAAGGCTGCTCACGCCAGTCGTGAAGCAGTAAGGGAGCGATATGATTCCACATCAAAGCCGCTGGCTCCACTACGTGTCGGCGCTCACGTCTGCATCCGGGACCCCCGCACTGGCCTTTGGGATCGGACAGGGGTAGTTGTGGCCATCGGACACCGCCGCACATACCTCACGAAGCTGCCGAGCGGCCGTATCCTCTGGCGAAATCGCCGGTTCCTACGACCATGCTGCCCACCAACCCACCTCAGTGAGAACACTGCCAAGACCACTGGCAAGCCGCTGCTTACGCCCGACGGTGCCATCCCGCCACCTACTGTAGCTGCCTCACCTCCGGAGCGCCCCCTACCGGCGCTCTCCCGGCGCCTCCATCACCGCCAAAGCTTGTCAGTTTCGCTGATCAAGCGCCATCGAATGATTCATCTCGGGCTCCACCGCGTCGTAGCCAACGCCAGCGGAGAGAACCCGACCGTCTTGTCGTCGATCCCTCAAAGAAGTCGTATGCGTAATCGACTGGGAGGGGGTCGGGTATGTGTTTGGGTGTGACTTGCTACTTATGCGTGAGACTGTTTCTTTCGTTACTTTTGCACCGAGTTGTGTGCGGGATTATTACTTTTGTTGCCCAACAAGTTTGTGCTTGCCCCTATCAGCCGCCTCAGCTTATTGGTTTAGCTTATTATTAGCTCATTAGCTATGAGATTTGTCCCTATCAGCTGGCTCAGTCAATTAGCTTATTAAGAGGTTGATATATAACTCAGGGGGAGGTGTTTGGTTAGAAGGCGCTATGCTGAGGCTCAGTCACGTGACCTGTGACCTGGCCGGCCCAGTCGGTGCGGGGCCGGCCAGACGCGTGCAGACTAGTGCCAAGGGCGGAGCGCCGTGCCGGCACTGCCGAGACTGTGTGTGCACTCAATAGACACTGAAGTGAGACGACTCTTTCTATCGGTCACGATCAGAACATGCTATCAGAACCTGCTATCAGTCGCGTCATCACCAGCCAAAACGTGGTGCAGGGACAGATAACTATCATTTTTTCACTCTCTCGCTGGCAAGAAACTACCAACTGTAACACCAATAACTCGTCTGGTTTGAGCTCATTCCTACGTTCGGCTCATGTTACGGAATAATTGCTGACAAAATCAGTGAGTTTTTTTCAGTTTTAAGCTCGGTTTGCGGTATACGACTGATGCACATCTCCACGTGGAAGCGATATACCAGTGAGCAAAACGCCTCAAATTGTGAGTTGTGGAAGAAATATTGAAAACAAATTGAACGGAGTCTGTGTGTCTTCAGGTTTATGAACACCAGAAGACAAAGCTTTATGAACACCGGAAAAGCCAAAGCAGTATCAACATTCCTTTGCCGCCCCAGTAGCTCAGTTGCTAGAGCGTTGGGCTCTGGCCCGCTGCTCAGAAACCTGCAGTGACAGTGCATGTATGTACATACAGGCTTGGGATCGGTTCTTTTGAGACGCCCCGGCGCTCAATAGTTGATGCGACATAGGTCGGCCGGCAACTGACTGGTGAGAGGGTGACCTAAGCGGGGCAGCCGTCCCTGAGGTTTGTGGGACGTTTATCTTTGGCTTCTAAATTAACCCTTCATGTGAGTCTACTTCCATAGCGGTGGCAGCGTTTTGGTTCACACCAGAAAAAGTGTCCGCGTGTTGCACATGTGTGTCCAATGCGGAATCGAGTAAGGCACACCCCCCCCCTCCTACTTTGCCTGCTACTGGACTTCCATCGTTCTATGGCTGGCCTGACCTGATTCAGAGCGCCGTCCGCCTCGACATCCCATCTAGCCTGTCACTCAGTTCCAAGGAGACTGTCGATTTCCGCCTTTATGTCGGATGCTGGGACTCGGAATGCTCCTGCCTAGTCTCAGTAGTCCTTCTGTCTGCTAGATCAGCTCTCTCGTTTCCGGGTATCCCTACATGGCTCGGGACCCAGAGGAATTCTATTCTAGCTCCTGCGGAAAAAGCGGCATTCAGGAGCTTCCGGACATTGAGTACTAGCCAAGATTTGGGCGGGTTGTTGTACTGTAGCACAGCTAAGGAGCTGGTTCAGTCTGTTACGATTAAAAACTGCCCGCTGGGAGCTCGGGCATACTGGACTCAACCCGCCCCCCGGTGGGCCTCCGAGCCACCTTCGCCCTGGTGGGGGTGTTTGAACACCTCGAACTCGGCCCCTGTGCGGGATAACGAAAAACGGGAAAGTTGGTGGATAGCTCATACAAATTCATGACGAAACTATATCACGCACTTTTGGCTCAGGTAAATTTTGAGGTCTTGACAGGCCAAAGAAAAAGGGATTTTGATAAGAGTTTTTGGACTCTAGCGTCTGACAGATATGAGTTAGAATCATTTTTAGGCACCATTCGCTTTCTCTCGTAACGGTGAATCGAATGATGTATAGGTAACATGACCATACTAGGTCAATACACAAAAATCACCTGACCTCAGGGCAGGCCAAGGTCACTTTTTAACCTAGCATAGTCAATATGCATATAAATTGACTCGCAATAGCAAGCCAAACACAATGGCATCAAAATAAACACATCATTTGCAAAATTATCGACCGAAGTCTGAAAACTGCTTAGATAGACCCAGATGACCTCTCAGAGGTCACAGGTAAAAAATGCAACATGAACCTAGAAAGGGGCCCAGGATACTACGTTTTGGAGAATAGGAAGAAATTATCAGCTGTATCTACACAAATACAGCCCAATTTCTGTTTTCCCATGTATTTCCAATGGATAGGTCATGGTCCATACTTGGCCTTGGGTCATCGATATTAAAAATTCCGGAATACATGTTGTAGCACTCGGTGGGCCCATTATGTGGTATAAGTTTCAATCCGATAGATTCACCCATTTCTTACTTATGGGGCATTCGGACAAAACACCAAAAATATTCAATTTGACACCACCATGTCTAGAAAAACGAAACTGTCTCCGGGGTAGTTTTGGGCCAGAAACACGCCTGTGAGATTCTTAGCCCCCTCCGACCAACGGTGACCGAGTTATAGCCCGAGGCATTTTCGGGAGGTGACGTTGTAGACTCATCTTGATGCTCATAACTCAACAACGCATCACCTGATTAACAAGTTTTGTATATCATTGAACTCGTCTTGAATTATAGTTTATTTTGAAAAAGAAAATGTTAAAATTTGAAAATTTTGACTTTTAATTTGTTTGACCTTTTCCTTTTGACCTAGTTTGACCTTTCCCAGTTGAAATTGCCCTTTTAGACACCTCAAAAATGTTTCTTCATAAAATATCTTTCGATAGCAAAAATAAAAAAATGCGTTCTTGCTATAAGTTCCGAATATTTAGCACCTAAGGTAGGTATGTACACGGTTTTTGACCATTGCGGTAGTACAGCCTTATGTTTAACGCCGCAAATATAGCGATTGCTTTGTAATCGGTCGCTGGAAATCATACTCCATTGTCTTTACGAAATTTTAATCGTACAAGTATCCGAATTTATGACAATTAACACGCGCCCACCCGAGGGGGTGGGCAACCGGCCTCCTCAGGTCTCTACAGGTAGTAAAAAACCTTCGCGCAGCCCACCGTACTCCATCTACCCTAACACAACATTTTGCAACTTCAAAAAATAATTTAGGTCAACTGGGAGGTGGTAGGTACCGTAAATGCTGAAGGCCAGCAGGCAACTCACTGGTGAGGGGTGACCTGAGGTAGACGGTCGTCGTTATGCCTTGTGGGACTTTCAACTTGTTTCCTTGATTAACACTTTATCGTGGGAGTTGCTCGTTTGGGTGGTGGGGTCAGGGTCTCCGTAAAAAGTCCCTTGATGACTCTAGTGAGACACCTACTCCTAAAACCGCCTCCTTGCCGCCCCGGTAGCTCAGTTGGTAGAGCGTTGGGCCCGGCCCGCGGCTCAGAAGCATGCAGTGGCAGTGCATGTCCAGGCTTGGGATCGGTTCCGCTGAGACGCTCCGGCGCCAATAGCTTACCCGACGTACAGGTCGGCTGGCAACGACTGGTGAGAGGGTGAACTGAGCGGGGCGGCCATCCCTGTGCTGTGGGACGTTAAACGTTGGCTTCTAAAATCAACCCTTCATTGTGGGAGTTGCTCGTTCGGATGGTGGGGTCGGGGTCTCCGTGACAAGTCCATTGATGACTTTAGTGAGACCCCGACTCCAACAATCGAACGAGAACAACTCGTACAAAATGTATAAAAACGAACTGGCAACAGGTTGGGCAATATTTATAAACAGAAAAACTGCAGCCATTAAAAGTGATAAAGGGATTCCTTGTTTCGAGGGAGACGAGGGCAAATGAACTTATTAATAATGAACCTTCAGCCTTAAACGAAAATTTACAAAGATGTCGCGACCTTATCAATAATGAAACAAGTATAACTATCCTATGAGCACCACTAACTCACACAATTACATTGTTCCCGGAGATGGAAAATAGTATCGATGCAAGCTGATCCAGTGCAGCACAGCATATGTTTGAGAGGATTCATGCAATGTAAACAAACGTGTCTGAAAAGCTTTCATTCCCAAAAAGTAATTGAATCTGCTCATATATTCGACAAAATGTCCTGAAATTGTAACGCATTCGACTTGGTCGCTTGAACAGGTTGCCTCATGATATTTTTACAAGGTGATCATTTCATAGCTGACACGGATCCGAGAATCCCAGATAAATAATGACACAGTGCACTGGGAGTGATGCCGCTAAATAGCCAGTTTTAATCATTACCGAATATGTTACATACAATCGTTTGGTCGTGTCGCCTTTGAGGTTGCTCAAGGTCACAGTATTTCTTACGGGAACTAAGTGGAAACCTAAATTTTGTGGCATAATAGGTGACAGAGAAGAGCCGTAGAAAGAAAAGTTCAGCACCATTGGAACACTCTTGTTGAGCCCAAACGGATTATGTATCTTATAATATTGTCTAGTCAAATGTCAAAATTAACCTGCTTTGACCTAGAGCCAGGCTTAGGTCTGTATGGTAAAAAGAATATTAATCAAACTGCAGAGGCAAGTCAGACACGACAATGTAAAAATACAACCTCCATCGCAATTCTCGACAATTCTCAATTCTCGCAAGTTATCAAAATTTACCAATCGCCCCATGCATTTCTAATGGAAAAATCATGACCTTTGCCCTGCTCCCGGTTATCGATATAGAAATCCTGCTACGAAAAATTATCTTGCTAGGCGACCTTACTATGTAATGCGATTCTAACCACGATAGGCTAAATTTGATATGATCTATGCACCTCCCAAAGTTTGAGGTTAGGTCTCTTGACCTGGGCTGGCGGTCTGACCTGGTATGACCCAGAACTAAAATTTTGCCAGAAGCGCAAAAATTTCGAGTTAGAGGTACATGAAGTACGGTGGCGCTGCGCGAAGGTGTTTTTACTACCTGTGGAAACCTGAGGAGGCCGGTTGCCCACCCCTCGGGTGGGCGCGTGTTAATTGTCATAAATTCGGATACTTGTACGATTAAAATTTCGTAAAGACAATAGGGTATGATTTCCAGCGACCGATTACGAAAGCAATCGCTATATTTGCGGCGTTAAACATAAGGCTGTACTACCGCAATGGTCAAAAACCGTGTACATACCTACCTTAGGTGCTAAATATTCGGAACTTATAGCAAGAACGCATTTTTTATTTTGCTATCGAAAGATATCTTATGAAGAAACATTTTTGAGGTGTCTAAAAGGGCAATTTCAACTGGGAAAAGGTCAAGCTAGGTCAAAAGGAAAAGGTCAAACAAATTAAAAGTCCAAAATTTTCAAATTTTAACATTTTCTTTTTCAAAATAAACTATAATTCAAGACGAGTTCAATGATATACAAAACTTGTTAATCAGGTGATGCGTTGTTGAGTTATGAAGCATCAAAGATGAGTCTACAACGTGACCTCCCGAAAGTGCCTCGGGCTATAACTCGGTCACCGTTGGTCGGAGGGGCTGAGATTCTCACAGGCGTGTTTCTGGCCCAAAACTACCCCGAGACAAAGTTTCAGATTTTTCTAGACATGGTGGTGTCAAGCCTGGTCGATCTGTCCTGGAATGCCCTTATGCCATCTTAAACATTTTTAGGTGAGGTCACTTGACCTGCACTGGTGACCTGACCTGAGATGACCCAACATTAAAATTTTGGGTAAAGTTCCGGAATAGATCAAGGATAAGGTGTGCTAAGTACGGTGGCGCTTCGCACCGTCGTTATTTCGTGCCGCCGGAAAAACCCGAAGGGGGGTGTTCAAACTACTGGCTCTGGTTTATGCCAGTACAATACTGCAATATCCCAAGCACTCAACATACAAGTGTTTATTCGATGCCTCTGTGATGGATGTGTTCACAGTTGGCCGTCCGAGTCTTAACCCTCGCCCTTACCGGGGCGAGGGTTCAGACTTGAACAATGGCACACAGATCCGTAGTAGATGCCGATACCGATGTTGGAAGGCTAAAACAACGACTTATATCCTGTTCTACGAAAGCACATCCAGACCCTGATATGTTTTTCGAGCCGTCAGTATAAAACACTGCGTCGTCACTGCAGGATGCGATATTTTCCAGTGCAAGCTGCTGTAGCATTATCCACTAGGTGACAGACTTTCCTAGAGAACAGAGTTCTCGATCACATTTTACTGGTACGTCACGCCAGGGTTGGGATTTGTGGGGTCGCATTTTAGCGATTATTCCCAAGACTATTCCTGAACCATCCAGCCCACGTGACATTCGTATGCAAAGCGACTGAGAATAGCCCGGACGGCCAGCTGTGAACACATCTATCACAGAGGCATCGGATAAACACTTGTATGTTGGGTGTTTGGGATATTGCAGCATTTTACTGGCATAAATCAGAGCCAGCTGTTTTGGGCCTGAGGTCCAGGGGCGGTCCATTTGCGTCCACGAGCAGACTTACTCTGCGAGAAGTACGGAAGGCGCCTGTTGCTAATCGAATACAAGCCTGATGAACTGCGTCTAGTGATTGCTTAGTGCTGGTCAAGGCTCGTGTATGAGCAGTGGAAGCATAATCCAAGACTGATCTAATGAGCGCCCGGTACAGACGTAAAAGCATGATTTCGTCATCACCATACGACGTGCGTGAAGTCATCTTTAAAATACTCGAGCGCTTGACTTATCTGTCCCTCTGAGATGAATTTACCCGGCGTATGTGAGGCGTTTATCGATAGTGGCACCGAGAAACTTCACCTGTTTCACCTCAGGGTTGATGGGTGGGGAAGTTGGGGGCTTCTCTCCAAAAATGTTTCGATACAGCAAATTAACAGGGAAAGTTCATAATTTTTTTTTCTGTTGACGGTTTGATTCCCCACACGGACAATAGAGCTCTTGATCAAACAGTTACTTTATTAACTTTAGAACACTAGTGTAGTGTTCAAAAGTTAATAAATAGTGCTCAAAAGTTCACAATAGTGTTCAAAAGTTCACAATAGTGTTCAAAAGTTAATAAAGTAACTGTTTGATAAAGAGCTCTATTGTCCGTGTGACAATTCAAATTTTTTCCCGCAAGCATAAGTGGGAGGTAACGAGGAGCCCAAATAAGGATGGTTTTTGTCTTATATGGGTAGCTTCTATAAAGGACGATTTAAACACGCAAGAAAAAACTCCTTCCCCAGTCCCAACTTTTGACTGGTGGTGAGGCCTTTGACTGCAACTCTTACACAATCACAATAAAAAGCTCTTGGGGCTTAACACAGCACCGAACGCTGATGGTCATACGATGCCACCAACTCTTAAACTTGAGAGGCTTCCGGGATTAAATAATACTTATTTAGAGAAGCGACCCGGGGCCAGAGGCGACGTCACATATTTTCAACTGAGAGGACGCACTGTGACTTGGCGATGACCAGGGGAGGGAGTAGGGGGTGGGGGGGAGTGAGGCAAAGCTCGAGCTCAATAGTCTCGGGGGCGAACTAACATCAACACTGGGAACATAGGCGCAGGCCCACACTGACAAAAGGGGATAATGAAAAACCCTACGGCAAGCCCCAACAATTTGTGAGGGGACATTCCTCAAAGCTTCTGACACCCATGCCTATATAGCTCCGAAAGTAGACGCTAGCATCCTGTCACGGGCCATTTTGCTTACAGAACCACGAATACGATTACGAGTCATTCAGCTTCGACCGCTGACTCACCTCCTTGATGACTACAAATCCGGCTCTGAAAACTGCAGCCCCTAGCCTCGCAGAACCACTTCATTCTAAAAATGACAGCAGAATCAACACAGAATATCACAGTGGTTATCTGAGCAGGTAAGGCCTTTTCCCTTCTGGGTCTGACCGCTGGGCCCGAGACAATCCACCCCACTGCAACATCAGTGTTTATAAGCTGTCAATTGGTTTGTGAAACTGTTTGGAATCAGCGGGCAGCGGTGTTTGATAGCCATTGGAATGAGAAGTGCCGAAGCCCGCGGTGGGGCCAGAGGCCGAGCCGTTCGGCGTTGACGGCAGGCGGTGTCTGTGTTTACCGACCCACTGTTTCTGGCAGGGAACGCCAGAGTGGGCGGCACAGGCCGAATATAGCGGCACCATGCAAAGCCGATACCCTCCGTGGCACCGCGGCACATTCTATAGAATGACAGCGACTAAAAATATGAATAATCTAGTCCTGACTTCGGGGAAAGCATTTTACTCACTGCAGTTCGCCCTGAACTGTTATTGATTAAGACAACGCAGCCAATTCATAACTTGACAAACAACCCTTGGGAATATTTGCAGTCCGTCTATTGGTTCCTACAAGGAAGGAGGAGACAGGGAGACTTTCAAGACTGATTCAATGGACAGCCTGAGCCGGGCAGTGGATAGAAATAAGTGCACACGGTATAAGCATATGTTGCTACCCTTTAACCGAACTTAAATATCCGTTTAGAAAAGCCGATGCAGGGAAACAAGACTGCGATCAGAAAACTATCCTGACGTTATTGGCTTAAATATCATCTTAAATACTAGGCATGTCCCCAAAACACGTGATCAAGGACATACGACACTAATCTAGCCATTATTATCCCAACAAAGGTGTAAACATGTATTATCCCAACATTGATTACCTCTTTAATCATGACAAGGGATACCCGAGAAACGTTACTAGTTACACACACACACAAACACACATTTATATACATATATATTTTTTGAGGCAGGTATCGTTGTACAGCACCGAGTTTTGGGCTTTTGGGAGTTTCCGGTGAAGTTTTTGAATATGATTAAATGCCTTTTTAGTTGAATCTGGTATTTTATCCAATAAGTCTCCGACGCAACATGGCAATGAAGAACAGCCCAGTCACCACAGAACATTTGAACCGCACCAATGTAGTCTACACATTCACTGGCCCCCATGAGGATTGTAGGCCTCATGAAGACTACATTGGTGCCACCACAACAACACTATGACGACGCCTGACCATGCCCATACAAGAAAAAACTGGCCCAACAGAATACTCGTTACACAAACACAAGTCAAAACCACCACAAAAACTCTTGAAAGAAAACACCAAAATCATTGACGCAAGCACAGACCACTACCGACTATTCATAAAAGAGGCACTTCATATCAATAGATACAAACCGTCACTAAACATTCAGAAATACATTAGCATTTCCCTGGCGCTCTGGGGTGTTGAGAATATGTGTTTATACCTCAATGTGTTTTTTATACTTGGAATGTGTTCGCAAAACTAAAAGTTTTCTTAAATAGCATGCCACGGAAAATGTACGAAATAAATATTTTTAAATGAACTTAAAGATTAGCATCTACGGCACCCAGCACAACTTTTCTAACCTTGATAATGATTGTGTAATATACAATTGAAACGCGTCGGTAAAAATGGAATTTAAATGAACAGCGGAGACTTATTAGACATAATACCAGATTCAACTAAAAAGACCTTTAATCATATTCAAAAACTTAACCGGAAACTCTCAAAAGCCCAACACTCAGTGCCGTACAACGATACCTGTCTCAAAGAAAATATTTGGCCAATTTACACCAATATATATATATATATATATATATATATATATATATATATATATATCTGTGTGTGTGTGTGTGTGTGTGTGTGTGTGTGTGTGTGTGTGTGTGTGTGTGTGTGTGTGTGTGTGTGTGTGTGTGTGTGTGTGTGTGTGTGTGTGTGTGTGTGTGTGTGTGTGTGTGTGTGTGTGTGTGTGTGTGTGTGTGTGTGTGTGTGCGTGCGTGCGTGCGTGCGTGCGTGTGCGTGTGTGTGTGTGTGCAACATGCAAAGATCAACATGCCACAGCGAATAGTGGTTCATTGGGATAGCTAGGTTGACAAAGTAAATATTGGCGAAGTATTGCTACACTATGACTAAGATTTTGTGATTTGACCTATCGTTTACCTACCTGTTCTGAAAAAAGTGCCCAAATATATAAGTAGTGATAAGATCAATTTCACATCCAGGATTCGAGGAGACTGGCCGCTTCAGCACTCTGAACCCTGTCAACGTTTGAAACCAACAAGAATATCAAGGTGATGACGTATGCCGATAAGAATGAAGACGATGAATGCCTTGTTATCTCCGCCAGTTTTTTTCGAGCAGCGACCGGCCTACGCAGTTGTTGGGAGCGCCAAAGCCCAACGATGGCAACGGAGCACACATTACTGGTGCTGGAAAGAAATCATTGCTGAATGGGTCATTCCATCGAGAGCCATTACATGGCTCAGCTGGGACACCACTTCTACGAACACTGGGCCAGTGAAAGGAACATCATTTCTGGTAGAGAATGAGCTCAAAAGTGCCTGGCTACGGCCGGTCTGCCACCACCACATCGGAGGTTTCCATATCGAGCACGTCGATCGTGAGATATGTGGAACCTAAACCGGAGAGTGAGCTGATGCTTCAACACTTCATTGGTTTCCAATGCTGAGAAAATGAAGATTTTGTTACTGCACGTTATTTCCCTGGTTTCTTACCTTCACAGAAACAGGTTTTTAAATCATGTATCTGGATGCATCAATCAATCACATCAATCTCCATATCCACACCGAATGTGACTGTAATTACTTAAACATTGAAAAACCAAATTCCTATCATATCAAACTATTTTATCGTACCTTCAAATTTCTCAACAGGACCTAATGCCCCAGCCCTTGAACGATTCCGCCACGCGTACAGCCGCCCTCAACCTGCTGCAGGGGACCTTGGTCTCTGGGACTGACCCAATCCAGAACTGGTTCAGTCGGTTGCACTCTTCACAGCACGTGCGCTGAACAATAGTGAACGACTGGGGTAGAGGAACGTCTACAGGCGGAATATTTCGGCAACTATGACTACCGGGAAGGCTGCGAGCTTATCGTGATGTATCTCGGTGGACAGTGGAATTTGTGTACGATTTCTTTTATTTTATTTTTATTTTATTAGGGCCACTCTCAACAGGCACACTTGCCCAATTGCAGGGAGTATTGGGGTGGGTTTTTAAAGATTCTCTCCACCGGGTCAGATCGGACACGGAAGGCGGTTTCCCGCCGTGGGGATTGAACCCACGTTAATCCATGCTATCCGACCCGTAGACTGGCAACGAAGCCACTAGGCCACCCGGGCCCCCAATAATTTTATTTGAATTGTTGTTTAAAAAAACATGTTCCCACGGGAAACGCTTCAAATCAACAACTGCTACCTCTTCTTCTGTTGACAGGTCCACGGACCTCGGAAGAGTCCACTGACACCAAGCTTCAAGATGCGCCTCCCTGGAGCGCTTCATCGGGCGCGCTTCAAGCACCATGGGCTATTCATACTGAAGATAGCCATGCTGTCGGACAAGATCGACATGACGCCCAACGAACACCTACAAATCAAGCAAATGGCTGAGTTCATTCTTCTCTTCCACGGGTGAGACCCTTCGCCAGGCACCACAGGCTTTGGCAGCTCCAAGGTTAGACCTCAAGCTGTTCCAGAACGTAGAAAGGTAATTAGTAAAGTTTCCCAGCGCTCCATCATGCACCACCTCTGGTATATCACGAAAGAAAACGTTCAGCTATATCTGTTTGAAGAGGGTATATCCACCGAAGACAAGACAGAGGTAGTTGCTGCGTTCCAGGCACTGGCACAACCATAGGCACTGGCGCCGGGACCGCCAGTGTTCCCGCAGGCGAGGGTAAGCTGTCTGCCGATGCAGAGCTGTAGGACTTGGTAGGGGTCACGCTCCTGGTTGGCATTCAGCCTGGTGGACGTCAGCCATCAGTGGCTCCGCCCACCACCCAGTGAGTGGACAAGTGACGACGGCTACACGTACAGTATGAGTGCTGTGATGATATACCTGTCAGTCACCAACGGCACCGTGAAGCGCTCAGTGAAAAAATGCGACAGACTACGAAGATGTTGTCCGTGATGGCGATATGAGGACACAGATTGTCGCAGTTGCCTGTGGACACCCACAACAGATGATGTGTCTGTGAAAAAGAGCTAGATGCTAGTGTGCAAGTGGAAAGAAATAAGTAAAGCGCGGGGTGCAATATGTGTATTATATCGGGTGCAACGATCTCAGAAAATGAGAAATATGGGACTGCATCTAAACAAGAGAACAGCACAGCTAAAATCAGCCAATATGACTACCACGATGTAATGTAAATAAAGTGAAACAATTCTTTTGGTACAGTTGATGTCCATCCCGTCGCAAGTCGGGATTTGTCGATACCTGTAACTCAGTGTAGATTTTCATCAGAGAAAAGTCAATACTTAAAGTCGCTCTCAAAATCGTGACTATCTGGAGCAAGTGCGCTGAGCCGCTTTCATCGTTCAAGCAAACGGCTGACAAAAGCAAGCAGTTAAAGGCAAAACTGTCCCTCCTGGCAAAGGTGCAGTTGACATCTGACCATGAGTGGCGGAGTAAAAAATCACAAACGCTGAACATATCGGTTCAATTACATCATCACTAGCTGAAAAAGTTAGTTCACCACATCTCACGCACTGCCACAGCCATTCGCTAAGGACCCTTTCTGTTAATCTACATTTATGAGTATAATCTTTTAGCAGAGCTATGCAGTTAACTGTCAAACAGCCCACACCATTCATAACTGGTGTTTTCCATTAGGACACGACAACGCGTGTTGCCTGCTAGCTTTGTTTGCGCCATAATTGTCCGCAACCCATCTGCGTGCCACGATGCGCCGGGTCACACACACACACACACACACACGCCACTGCGAGACCGGGCCGGCTCTTTCACACGCGCTACTGTCTGAATTCTGATAGAGCCTAACAACGGGACTCCCCCACAGTCCACGATCCGTGTGAATTAAATGGTGGTATGCGAAAGACAGTTTTTGGACCGCAGAGCGCGTTTCTCAAATGATGAAGAACGCACTCTGACGCAGTCGCCTGTGAAGGTAATTTAAACAAGAGATTGCACAAAACCTGATCTCACTAGAAAACACCCTGCCTCGTCTGCGGTGACCTTAGACTTGCCCTAATTACATACACTATTTGAGAGTCTGATATGAAAGCGCAGTAATTTTGTCCAATAATTACTTACGCAGCTACTCTTATCCATGGTATCGCTCGCTACACCTTTTTTAATTCTGAGAAGCCGTGTGTGTGTGTGTGTGTGTGTGTGTGTGTGTGTGTGTGTGTGTGTGTGTGTGTGTGTGTGTGTGTGTGTGTGTGTGTGTGTGTGTGTGTGTGTGTGTGTGTGTGTGTGTGTGTGTGTGTGTGTGTGTGTGTGTGTGTGTGTGTGTGAGAGAGGGAGAGAGAGAGAGAGAGAGAAGTCGTTATATGCGATTGTGTTTGGCTAGAGGCATCATTAACACTCAAGCTTGTCTCACCCTACCACAGCTCATTTCTGGTTATTCATCGTATGTTTACCCCAGCAGGCAGATTGCAAGTAGGCGTGAAACAGAACTGCTAGCTAGTTAGATGCTAGCAAAACTAGATAGCTCCATCCAGTGCTGACAGCTGGCTCATTCTCGAGTGCCGTCGGAGGCGTCGTAGTCCCTCGACGCCTTTCAAATGTCGCTCGTGTTTCTGCCCGAGCGGAGAAGGCCTTTGTTGTATCGCTTTCAGAGCTTGTGTACCACAATACCCCGCCATCTGCACAGCTTCCAGCCGTCATTCCTGAAACACCGGCGGGGTTGAGGCTCCGAGCCAGGGCTCGGCAATCTAGACGTAATGAGTATTCCAGTACCTAATGAGTCTAGCTGAGTAATGAGCGCTTAATGAATGATGAGCACTTAAGAAATCATAATGAGTTCTCGATATAGATACAAGTGGAGGTATTCAGTGGCAATTAGTGGAAATGAGGCCGCCGGCTGGGCTGCCGTTTATACCACGCCGCAGCGACCAAGTGGCAATCACAGTTAGTCAGCTGATGGAAGGGCCCCCCGGTGACTGCTTATACTGGGGCTGCACAGATTTCGGTGATTTTCTAAATTTATCGTTGGATAACTTGTATCCCATGATTTAGTACATTTATAGTCGGCTGGTGCGGGTTTGACGGAATCGGCGAATATTTAGGGCTCGCGTGTAATCTGCAAACACCTCATACCTTTCCGGAATACAGACAATTCCGTCTTCTTATCCCGGTAGGATGAATCCATACCAAAACACGTCATTTGGATCCTCCTGACGAGATAAATAGATTGGTGCGTAACGCCTTGCCGTTTGAACAGTGGTATGTAATATGGGCTGCAGATAAAAGACGGTAAGAAAGCAGTTCCCTTGGCCGAAGTATGTACAAAGGTATGGATGTTTAAACTACCTCTAGCTAAAATGTACAAGATAAAATGTTTGTAATGGAAGAAGTGAGAAGAGGAAAAAGCTCGTGGAGTAGTAGGTATGTGCGTAGGGTAAAATGTTTCCAATGCAAAAAGTACGCAAGAAGCTCGTATGATATAAAATACGTAAGGTCAAATATTTGTAATGGAAAAGTACGAAAAGGTTGAAGTTTACATCGTATAGAGTGTGTGAGCTAAATTACGGAATGGAAAAAACACGTAGAAATAAAAGTTCGAAAAAGTTCCTAAGTACGTAGAGCAATATGTACGGAAATTGAAGAATTGTACGACATAAAGCTTACAAGGTAAATTTACCCAGCTGAATAACGTAACCGAGCCATAAGCTGGGTAAAAACGAAAACATACTTAATCAGGGCGATAAATGTGGGTGTTTGTCGTCCTTGACAAAGAGGCTTATCCAAGCAAGGCTAACACACACAATGGAGGCGGGCCTCGGAGCCCCCCTCCTCGAGCCCCTCCCCTCCCCCACCAATTTTTCTTCGGGGGCCGAAGAACCAATCCCAGTCGAAAACACTACTTGGCTACATTTGAGAAGATTCATTCACGTTGATTGGTGAAGACGATTGGCAAAATCATTTTGAAAATCGGCCAATATTATATCTTATTTATAGGCTTTTCAATTCAGACCTATGTTTTGAGATCACCAGAATCGCGCGATCGCACCAGTTCGCCTGTATTGGAGACCAAGTAGTGACATCATAACACCATAAAATTGAGATGTGTCAATGTCATCCCACATGGAGGTCAAGGTCCGGGTCAAAGCTCACAGTTCAACGCCATATTAACATTTTCAAGGTCATTGACCCCAGTGCTTCCGGTCAAATGGCATTATCCAGTATGACGCATATTATGAGTTTAGGTAACTCAATGTTAAGTTCAAGAACAAAGGTCAATGTCAAAGGTCACGGATCAAGGTCATTCCTCACTTTCCACCCAACAGTTGCTATAGTACTAAACAAAGTGTACAGTACATTATGGGGAATACATGATATCGTGAAGTCATAGGTCAATGAACTAGAAAAAAAACTTGACCCCAAAATTTAATCAAACATTTTCGGTATCTTTTCTTTATGACCTAGGTCCGCTTTCAGTATACTCTAGACTTGTCCATATTATCACGGCATTTCCCGATACGTCTCCAGCACGAACAACATCGGGCCTTTATGATCATGTTTGATCTTGAACATATTGACCTAGGTTAATGAAAATTGATTATAATGTAGATCATCATTGCCCTCACACACAAAACAGCGTTTTTCTAGGCCTCTTTGTTTTTATTTCTTAGAGGGGGGCTACACCATGCCCCTTCCAGTGCGCGTTAATGACAGACCCCTCTCTAATGGGGTCTAATTCAATATTACCATAGTGATGACACCGATAGCTATGGAAAGCTTTAGAATATTCCTGTTGATAAGGTGGAGGCCAAAACAAAACGTACACTGGAGAGCAGTACTAGAACTTAAGTTCCGGATACAGCAATCACAGTCCTAACACTTGCGCGAAGTAGAACCCCGAATTCCACGGTTCAAACTTCATCTGCGGACGGCATGACGTACTTCTCACCGCTAGGGAGGGAATCCTGGTCACAGATTGTCTGAAACGGCCACAAAACGGTCTGACACAATTTACCATTGTACTAACCACTGGACTCTCCCCACCAGAACAGAAGACGTGAAATACCAGTATCCGGAGCAGGACTGAGGCTGCTGCGTCTGCCACACTCCGAGACTGAGAATGCTCCGTCTGCCACACTCCGAGACTGATAATGCTCCGTCTGTCCCGCTCCGAGACTGAGACTGCTGCGTCTGTCCCGCTCCGAGACTGAGACTGCTCCGTCTGTCACGCTCTGAGACTGAGACTGCCGCGTCTGTCCCGCTCCGATCGATATCCGCAAACGCCACTGGCTTTCTGCACTGGTTTCAAGTTAGCAGTTCTGTGAACGTGGTGAACGACAGTAACGAGCGTGGTTTCAGTTGGCTGAAACCTTGGCAGGTAAATTGAACAAAAACGATACAGGTTTCAGTGGTTGCTTCAAACACTGCAGCGCCACTGATCTCAACTACGGAGGATGACCAAAGTGGTCTGGGTGTCACGTGACCGTTCTCTGCTATCCTAAGCTTGTATTTGATACCGCTTTTGTAAACAAGCTTTGACGTCAGTTATCGACTTCGGGACCAATTCCTAATCAACTGACGGAAGAGTACCATCTCACGGAACGGCTTCTTTGCTCTAGGAATCTAATAAGAAGTCCTCACTATCCTGAAGGTAAACTCCAAGAAAAAGCTGTTGAAATGTAAATAACTTCTGCAGCAGCTATGAACACAACTTTATTTTTGCCTGTCAGTGACTTACTAAAAAATGAGAGCACAAAAAACGTGCAGAAATGCACTAAAAAAATTAAAGAGTACAGAAGAATACCCCTCCGACAAAAGAATACTACAAATACTGCCAGGGACAAACAAATCTTGTCCCTGATCGGGCCGACTAACAGGACAATTTCTGCCGTCTGTCCTGCTTGGTGTCACTCCCCTCGGACAAAAATCGTATCAAATCCCGCATGTGCACTGTGTGACTGCAAGGCACACGTGTGGGATTCTTAGATAACGACCTTATATTGGCCGAAGGACGAGTCGAAATTAACCACGATATTTCGTTTCCTGTCTATGTGACTCATCTAAGGTTTGATCGGTTTATCCATGATAAGAATCTAAATTTCCTGATCCAGAAAATATGCATTTGCCTCCACAGTCCTGAATGAATGGGATCGAGCCGTCTTGCGTAGCGTACTTTGCGATCGCATCGAGTCGCGAGAAATCGCAAGTGACCATGTGGGACTGGGCCAGCCCCCCCAAAGTTAGTTGGCGCAAATACTGTTACGGCGACAAATGCGACTGCTCCAAGGGCTTACGTGTTAAATGCTCATTTTCAACCACGTCAGCCACAGCCTATGGCTGTGGAAGAAATGTAACGTCGTCATTGGAAGGCCTGTCCCGCCCTTCCACTTTCCATTTGGTATTTTTATGTCAGATGTACATAAATGCCAAAAATAGATTTCGAGAACCATCAAATGTAAGCCGCAAATTTCCCGGCGTACACCCCGTACGCCGGCGGTCGCGTAGCGCAGCGGTTAGAGCGATGGTCTATAAATCAGACGAATGAGTTCGAATCCCAGTCTCGGTTTCCACTTTTAACCACTGGGTGGAGCACGCGAGTGATATGGTTGTTTTTACCAATCAAGGAGTGCTAGAACTCTTCGTGAGCATTCAGATGTTTCACTACATGACCAAAGATAGAGCTGCCACTTGTTATCCACTGCCAAATTGGGAGAAGCACAATATGGAATACCAACGGGCAAACAAGGAATGTCACAGTCATCTAATGATAATAATAATAATGTCCGGCTTAATGACACACCAACAGCCAATAGAGGAGGCAGCATGGTTCCCTGTTTCGTTTTGAGTTATAATTCCCTTTCTGATCAGCCCCTGCTGATTTTTGCATCACATGGGGCGCCTGGACAATATTTTGGCTGTTAGCGAACCGTTTCGAACAACACCGACTAATATAACAATGATAATAAAACGTCATAGGCGGATCCAGGGGCGGGCAAGGAGGGCACGTTTTCTCCCCCATGATCGACCCTCGGCACCCCCTGAAATTATCACGGCGCCTCCTGAAATGTCGCTTCCCACCCCTTCCCCCCCCCAGGATGCAAAATCGGCACCCACCGATAGGATTTGCGCCCATCTGATAGGTTTTGCCCGTCAAAAGTGGCGACCCGACCGGATGGCGCCCCCTCGGGAAGGTGCCCCCGATCGGCAATCCTAGATCTGCCTATGTAAAACGTCACCAGGAAAGGGGGAATTTCTGAAGTTGTCTCTGGTCAAATACCAATGGATGAAAAAGGCATCTCTGACCGAACTACTTTCTTAAATATAATAAACGCACGGATGAACTCTGGAAATTTTAGGACCAATACCTGTCCTCAATTTACCGTGTCGCGTAAAACTGCGTAGATAGTGATAATCTGCAATTTTACACGACTTTACTTTTTGGATTTCCACGTCTGCGGGGAAAACATGATTTTTAGATGCCTCAAATAAAGCTTTCAATATGTTTTCATAAAGATGACACGGGAATTGTTCTATGTAGTTTGGCGATAACTTCGCTTTTTCACGAAGCGGCAAGAAACTCGACAAGAAAAGGAAGCAAACTTAGTCTTAAACCAATATCCAATCATCAAATTAGAAATATACTTACAAAAATCGAAGGACATTGACAAACTCCCTGCATCCACCTGGGGCCCTGGACCAACCCTCCTGGATCTGCCTACGTCAACCAGAATGCAAAAGTTCAGGCACCAGCGATTTTTCACACTGCAAACATCAGCATTCAAAGATACCATCTGAATGCAATATCTACTGATCACTCATAGGTAGCTTCCGTGCAGTGGTGGATACGAGGAAGAGGGCTAAGGCCCCAAGCCCCCTCCATGTTTAAGTGCCTATAGCTAATGCATAGGCGGAGACTGATGATAATTGAGTTTTAGGGCACTTCAGCTGGGGAGGCTAGATGTGTTCGTCTGTAACGCATTACATCATTCCGTCATTCCAAGATTGGTTTTATTAGCTAGACTGGCATATACAGAGAGTGCATAGGCGAAGACGATCTGAGGCGTTGGTGGGTGGTGCTCGAGTCCACTAGCCCCCTCCCCACCTCAAAATGAAGTCCTGGATCCACCACTGATCCACGCAAGTGTATTGCCAAATTTCACAATGCGGTCTTCCTAGCATACACAAAATTATCCAAATATCTTCAATATTTGATTAACCACCCCACAACGCCGCCAATTGCTCCAGTAAGGACTATAATAACTTCCTCACACTCGTAAACAACAATCATAAAGTGAACAAACGAAATACGGCTCAAATACCAAACTAAATAGTTTGTCACTTCTGCTTTTCAACTACATTTTATCGTTTCATGAGGACATTTTTCGTTTTTAAGGACGTTTTTCGTTTTCTCCTTTTGCGTAGTGTAGCTTGCCCAATACATTTCAATGGCGCAAACTTGTTTGCAGTGACTAAAAAGAAAACAATTCATTAAAAAGTGTGCAGTGTAGTCAGTACTTGAAATTCTAAAAGAAAAAGAAAAACCCCAGACCAGGATCAAAACTAAAACCCACGCAGTACACTGCCAGAACACTGCTAGAATGAGCAAAAAAAGAACGCAAGGACAGTGCTTGCCACGACAGTGCTGTGCAGACAGTGCTGTACTTTGCCACAGAAAATCGGTGCAAAAGCACAGATGAGACGTGGCATGGCTGTCCATAGACTAAAACTGTGTGTGTGTGAGTGTGTGTGTGTGTGAACTAAAACTCCATGTCTAGACCAAAGCTACAATGAAGGAAACAAAAAGGCTACGCACAGTGCGGATAAGGATAACAATTAGCTAAAAAAACAGGAAAGGGTAAAACTCAATGTTTCGGTCCAAGACAATCTTCAGGTGAACTACACCTGCATGCAACTATATGCATCTAGACAAAACTACATGCAATGCAGCTAAAAAAAGCTGCAATGCAGCTTTGTTTAGTTTTGTCTAATAAAAAGAAAGTTATACCCTCTCCAGTCAACTCTCCTTTATCTCTGCACTGTAAGGGAAATCTTTACCATCACAATGCCAAATCCTGCCAGATCTTGTTGGATGTGGATTTACAAGAACTGGATTGAAAATGGTTACCATTGCCAAAAGCTCTAAGCATATTGATTGCATCCGAAAACTATGTGTGGCCACGCCGACTATGAATGGAAACTGGGACTATTTCTTACACCTATAAAAACAAGTACTGCAGCTCAATAACCTACAAAGTCACTCTTAGAAGTTAACAATCTTGACAGCTGAAAATAACTCACTGCTGGTACCCAAGACGCATCACATATGAAAGTTTCACAAGTTAGCGTCTCAAGAAATCACACTTAATAAGTTTTTGGATCACAGCTGCAACAGGACCAGAAAAATACCATTTTCTTTCCACATCAGAAAGAATTTTTGGATTACTCAATGCTGCCTTGATATCAGAGTCCACATGTCACACATCTAGGAGAACACACCAAGAACAAGGAATGTGTTCCAGCGTAGACTACAATTGATGCTGCAGCCGCTCAACAAAAACATAAACACTACTGAAACCTTGCACAGGTTTAACCGATTTCACCTCACTTCATCTCTATTTTGGTTTACAGAGTGCAATATAGCTGTTGCTAGTCTTCAAACTAAAGCAAACCAGGCAATCAGAGTTGTTAGGTAACCAAAATCATTCAGTGTGGAGTCAGAATACAAACTTACCTGCCTAGATTGAACTTTTGACCAAGAACTCAGGAAGGAAGAAAGGCTTCCACAAATTGGACTCCAATCACTTGTTTTAACAAGCTGCAAGAACTCACTCTTTTAGTGAGTTCCTTTTGCACACAAATATGGCCCAACACGCAGTCAGTATCTTGACTCTTGAGAACAAAAATGCCTTTTCCTTAAAAAAGATAAAGGAGAGAGGGTTCAAACTGACTGCAATCAATCTCGGTAAGTTTTCGTAATTTAATTCACATCCGCTGCAAACCAAACTGTCTAATAAATAGCTTTGCAACAAAAATGCCCCGATACCTAATTGTTGTCAATTTCTATTGAAAACTGAGTGAACAAAAGCACAGAGTTTGCCGCTATTTTGGAGCGCCCATATTTAGTCTTAGTTTGGAAGAAATTTGGAGGAATCTACCAGTTTCTCCTAAATGATGGAGACAAAAATACATTTAATTTTCCTTTGAGCTTTTAGCTGTTGTTTTCATCACGTTCGAGACATTTTTTAATTTTGAAGAGAAAATTGTGGTAATACAGCTATATTTTTGTATTTTTGATCCGCTTATCTAGCGGCTTGCACTACTAAACTTTGGTGTACCCGTCCTCTATTACCCTGGACTGGGCCCTTAGTCCAAGACACCAGAGTCTGTGCGGGCTATCAATTCTCAGGCTGCAAAATGATCATTGATCAAGGCTGTCGTCGCGCCCAACAACACCAATCAGTTCACAGGCTGCCTTTGTCTCCTCAAGTTCGCCACCTCGTATATGTATGGATACTGAAAATCAGACACGAAAGGAAAATATAGAGGCAAAATGGATAGTATGGTTTTAGCAATTTGCGTCCATACATGCATTTCCGCTTTCGGGATACACGGCAAAGACGGTGAAACACAGATACGAAGACAGGACACAGCAAAACAACCAAGTACAATATGCATTAGATCAGGTGCGCACCGCCAACATTCCCTAACACTGGCCGGTATTGACGGCACTCGCTTCTACACGGAGTAAATACAATATAATCGAGGATAGCACGCGCTCTACACATATACCATAGGGGCGGAATACAAAACTAAACGACAAAAAACGCGGAACATAACACCAGGGCCATCATCCCACGGGCCGCAGCTCACTGCAAGGGACACCTACCACCACGCCGCAGCTCGCAGGATCCCCAGCTCCCCACCGTGGTGGCGGACGCCACCGCCCGTCTTGTAAAAGCTCTTGGTTGTACACAGCTAATTGATGTGGTATCCGAAGGGCTATGTTATGAACTAGGTATTCAGTTATATTAAGTTCAACAGGAAGCTTTACAGGTCGGTGAAATGTAATCTACTTGAGATATTTTGTCACAAAATAGTACATATAAGGTAAGGGTGGGTAAGAGTACGCAGGAGATGAGTACGCAGCAGCTGTTTTGGTTACTTAGCGACCACTGAGATGGTAGATATCGTGGTATAAAAACCAGGGTCAGTGCTTTGGTTGCTAAACAAATTCAACGTGCTCCTGTTCTTTCCGCGGGAGTACAGAGCAAAATAAGTTTCTGGGCACCCTTGATGTAATATTTCTTAATTAGGTAAACTTGTAGACTATGTTTCTATTACCAATAGTACTATATTACGGTCTGTCATCGGTAAGAGAGCTGAGCTAGGACTGTGCTGCAGGCCTGGAGCTCGCGCCAAAACGCCTGCCAGCATGTTTATGAAGACTTTCTTCCCAAGGGAGCATGTCCGGCAAGAGTACGCAAAAGACCATTGTGCAACAGTACGCATACATGGTAAAAAAATTAGCACCCTGTGAGTGCTACCCGACGCCATGTTTTAGCCCCGGCTCGGTGCTGAGCGCAGTACCCTAGTTGTGCTTCTTCTAGCACGTTAGCTTCCCATAAGCATAATTGATTTCTACTTTGGTGCTGCTCGGAAGCCTTACCTAGCGTAGGGATACGTTGTCTAGCACCCTAGCTTCCCTAGCACCCTTTGGGTGCGACGCCGTTTTTTAGCTCCCGGTGGGTGCTAGGCACTAGGAAAAGAACCAACGTGCTTACTTGGTGCTGGGTGTAGTGCCAGTATCCCCAAGCACCACTGGTGTGCGACGCCGTATTTAAGTTCCGCTTTGGTGAATGGCAGCATGTTAAAGCTCATCCACATGCACCGGAAAGATCATCAGTGCATTACCACGACCATTCGGCACATTGTTAGAATGGGTATCAGGCGTCGATGGACGGCGGACAGCATAACAGAGCTTAAAAATAAATTTTACTTAATCATTAACCATAGGCGTAGGAACGGGGTGGGCCAGGGGCCATGGCCCCCCAATATTCATGATTCTTAACCATTAACCCTATGGCGTTGACTGGAAAGAAATGACTTCAAAATTGCCCGCTGCCCCCCCTAGTATTCTGGACGTTCCTACGTCTATGTCATTAACAATACCAGGCGTCACATAGACTATCCATAAACAGGCTATCAACAAGTATGGTACTGGGCCATATAAATTTGCGCAGCTGGGTTGTCGCAACAACCAGTTCACTTTTTCGCATTATGCATTTTGCACTCGAGTAGTGCAAAGAACATGTGCTGTGAAAGGTTAAATAACGATACGGTTAGGCAGGCCGAAGTAAATTTGGCGATGGCGCTCACATCTGGAAAAATTACGTAGCGTACCAGGAATGATGGTTTTATCAGTTCGGCATAGTGGCAACGGTAAAACTATCCTCTGGCCGGGCCCATCTGGTGGACGATGGTCATCAGCCTTTCACATGCTCATTCACTATTTCGGAGCCCGTACTGCAGGGGCATCCATAGGTATTTTGACAGCCCATCGGTGTGTCTGCCATGTTTTTGTTTATGTTTATGTTTATTAGACAAGAACAGCCACAGGCCAGAGCCCACTTATGGTTGCAGTCGTTGGTTAAAATCGTTCAACATTCCGTAAGGGATCACACCCACACTCCACACTCCACAGTCAACCACCCACACATATCCTACACATGGCATTAACAGAGTCTCTCCATGGCTAAAAGAGTTATGAGTGTATGTTAGTCATATCGTAGATAAATATATGGACAGACCTGAAACATCTTCAATAAACCTAGCTGGTAGTATTAAGCTGTAGTTAAGTGTTCCTGTTTGTCCGCGAGAAAGTCAATACTATTTCTGAAGAGGTGGAGAGGTGTCTCAGTGTAGTCAAGTACCGGCTTTCCCGTCCACCTTTCGTGCCCGTGAAGTCCTGAAGTGCTTTCAGATACCTCGTTTTTTATTTCATTGTGCCGTCCCGTATTGTAACTCTTTAGATAAGTCAGGAGCGTAAAAACCTAGTAACCATGGCAAGTCTTTATTCGAAACCGACTTTAACACGTCATACTGCTGAACCTTTTAAGTTGAACTGCTGGATCGTAACCGTTGAAAACATAGGCCATCGACCGAAGGCCGCCAGTGCCTGAAGAGCCACTATGGCCAAACCCAGGCCACGCCATCGGTGAGCTACAGCTGCCGCACAAAGCGCAAGCACCTCTGCGGCGCCTTAGCGCCGTCATCCACTCCAAGTACATACCACTGAATGAAAAATAAGAGAGATGCCAGGTTAAGCTTGAACCTTCGGTTGAGCAGGCTGTGTGTGAGAACGAGTGCGGCCACTTTTTCTTCGTTGGAATGGAGACCCTTGAAGAGTCGAACGCCATCGACGAGTACATTTTCACCCAGGACGATTGGGTATCCCTCAGGCTCCTGACGTTGGAACACCTCCTCCTCCGTGTTTCCCCATTTGTTTCAGAAACTGCTTCCACACGCTTTCTAAAAAATACCAACTAAAATTAGTTACCAAGTTACGTGCAGGCACGAAGGGTTAGCCCTAGCCCCCGTGGTGAGGAGCGGGAGTGTTGGAACACAACACCCACCCCCCCCGAGTTTTTTTCCGGCAGCGCGACAAAACGGCGGCGAGAAGCACTTCCGTACTTCGGACAGCTTGTCCTTGATCTGCCACTGATGTCAGGTCTGGTAACCAGGCCAGGTCAACAAATTAAAGGGGGTGTCCCACCTTCATAATGGAGCTTTAAACTGAAATCGATATTTTGTAGAGCGTGTTGAGAAACCCTTGAAATATTTCATTTCACTCAAAGCCCCCGATATAACATTTCCGCGTGGTTTTTAGGTTGGGTGATTCAATGCCAACTCGACACACCAAGTGTAAATTTTTACACGGCACCACCTGTGATTTTTATGTTACTTCCCACACAAAGTTAACGAGGGCTCGGAACACGAATCTAAGAAATTAGGGCTATAGCTCACATATTTTAGGACATATGATGACGTCAATATTTGCAAAATGTTGTTGCATGCCCTTCTAAATCATGATATGACCTCAAAATGGTTTTAAATGTTTCCATTCTGCCAGGTGTTCATCAAAATACAGGTATAAAACCTTCCTTGGTGTATTTTTTGTAAATGTTTGTTCTTCAAAATATATGCTACATGTAGCATGTGTAGCATGTACATGTACATGTGTAAGATATATCTTACATAGAATCATACAACTTTTATTTGTAATCAATATGAAACCTTTAATTTTATTTATTTTGACCCATCTTACAGAGGGTCTTTTTACATGGTGCACAAGTTTTTTTACCCTTTGCTACTACGTCGACAGGAAAATCACCCTACCCCCACCCCAGGATGCAATGATCGTTCGTCCTTGGGAAAAAGAGTGCTGCCTCCCTCCCTACCAAAAAGATCATTTTACGCTAGGAATCCCAAGAAAAATCAAGGCTCCCCGCCCCCTAAGAATGCCAATATAGTGTCAAGAAACACCATTTTGGGGAAAAAGTGCACCTCCTGAAGGAAAGTGGGCCCAATTTTCCCCCTGAATAGCGGATCCAGGAGGGGGGCAAAGGGGCTGTGCCCCCCACAAAGACCGAAATAGTATATTTTGGCCCATAGGCAGAGGAACAGGGGGCCATGCCCCCTCCCCCAATAGGCATCATCGGGCCCCATAATTCCTTATCGCAGCCAAAGTGGGAGGAAGTCGGACATTTCTATACTATAATCAGCCGGTGCAGAAGGCAACGATGAGTCCAAATCCGAAGAGTTTTTGGTCCTGACATGTATATTTTCTTGTCAGCTTCAGGTTGAAGTTTGGCTGGCTCCCCCATATTCTGGACGTTCCTACGTTTATGTTTTGGCCTCCCAAAAGGGCCGAATTTTTTGCCGTTTTTCCTTGAAACACTATAATGTTACGATTTTTACTCCATTTGCCCCCTCCCCCAAGCGTTGCTTTGGCCCCCTCCAAAAGCTGCTCCGGGATCCGCCAATGACCCTATTCCACCACAACGGTCTGTCGCCCCCTTTGGCACCCGAGCCAGTCTTTATTTCCGTGGCCTGGCCTCCCCCGAACAAAAATACTGGGTGCGCGCGTGGTCATTTTTTATTAGATAGATCGAAAGGTGACAGTAATAAGTTCTCGAAAAAGGTTACCCAGGCCTCAGCCACCATCTTCACCCGCCGACGACGTCCAAGACCGAAACGTTGATTACCTCATCCCACGCTTTTTCCTATCTTTACCTGACGTAGCCTTTTGGGCTTTTAGGGTTTAGACGTTTTAGTTTCTGGACTTGGCGTTTTAGGCTGCCAGTCTTTAGCGCTTACGTCATCTGTATCATCTTTTAGGGTCCTAGGTCATTCCCACAACACTCTACGAAAGGTGACAGCAGTTATTTCAGCAGTTATATTCTCGTTCTTGCGAATTCGGCCCAGAAACGCCTAAAAATCGGCCTCAAAGGCAACATTTCTAGCCGATTGTATCGAGAACCGGAAGTTTCGACAAAATGACGTCACCGTTTCCGCAAACCCCTGTGTCTTTAAAGAGGACTCATATTCGACATTTTTTTGTCCTCCAGTACCTACCAAGAGTACTTTCAAAGTTTTCTTGCAGAATCAGAAGTGTCATCATGAATTGTCTTGAAGCTACAAAATCAGATTTTAAAGAAAAATATCAACCAATCAGAGCCCCGAAACCCGGACGATATGCCGATAACGATATACTAATACCTTTATATGATCTTGAAAGTGTCTCCGAAAATTAGTTTAATGCTTATCTTTGCCAATAAACTATTTTTTCCTGCAAGGCTGTAATTTATAAAACAAATTTGAAAATATGTATTGTATGATAGCATACCTGGATACAACACCTCATTATTTGTTAATATTTCAATCCGAAAAAGGTCACTAAATTGAACCTATCAAATAGAGATGGAAGAGATGGACTGCTACCGATAAAAAAGTGTGGTGTGGTTTCCCCAAAAAAATGAAAATTGGCAAGAATAAGTAGGTGTTAGTTTCGGAACCAGAATTTCTCAAAGATAAATAAACTACAAGAAAAAATTGGGATAGTCTCCCTTTTAATTAAACAACCCCAAATGACTTCTAAGAGGCCACAGGCCAAAGTGGTCAAACATATCTACTATGATTACAAGAATAAAAAAGTTTTTTTTCTGAGCTACATGTACCCAAACAGAGTCCATGTATATCTTGAGGGACCGCGAATGTACCTACAGAAATATATCCTTTTAGTTTTTCCCTATGCCAAAGGAGAGGCCATGACCAGCCTACATGACCCTAGGTCATTGTATCGAAAAAATCGGAATACATTTTAGAGCTCTTGGTAGGACCATTATGGTGTTTTAGTCTCACATCGGTTGAATGAGCCTGTTCATGCAATCCCAAACAAACTATCTCTCCTGTATATACAATCCCAAACATGTTTTGAGATAAGTTACTTGACCTGACCTGATGACCTGGACCTACTATGACCTACAGTAGAATATTTCAGAGGAAGATGTGAAATTGATCAAGGAAGATATGTGCCAAGAATGGTGGCGCTCCGTGTTGCCATTTTTCTGATATCTCACAAAAAACGTAGGGGGGCATTGATGGCCCCGGTAGGGAACAGGTTGAAGTATATTTAGACTTACCTCCAGGGCTTCATTTGCAGCAGTATAGATGCAGGGGTGCTGGTTCCAATCGCTGGAGGCTTCAAGCACTAACCAAATATAGTTTTTACCGCTCACCTTGAGCTCACGAACAAAAATGGCACCGAAAAGATTTGGCGGCTATCTAACTTCCTCAAGCGTAAATGAAACACACTGAGAGCTAACCTGAGCGCCCGTTTCGATTTTCATGCTTATTTGATCCTACGATAGCACCCTCATAGCATTCAGTTAAGTAAACAGATGCCAGGGTCAGAACTATGTTAGACTCAAGCACCACCTGGGTCCTTCGGTCTCGTGCCATTTTACTCGCGCCATTTTACAAGTACCCAAAGAATAGTTCTTGGAGGCATCGTGTGGATGCTATCAGCGGGGACAAGGCACAGTCTCCATTCGGTGCTAGCTAACAACAGTATAATAGCGCGTGGGTGTCAATCCAAGACGGAAATCGAAAATGCATTCTTGTCGAAGTACTGGTAAACGCAGTATTTACTAATATAAGCATCCCTTACCTGCTAAGCCTCTTGGAAAAGCACTATCTAGCACCCACAGGTGCTAATTTTTACAGTGTACTTAAGAGATAGGAACTTGTATTTTCGCGCGAGACAGAGTCCGTAATTCATATTTGGAAAACCAAACAATGCAACATAATTCTTGTATATGTAAGGCGGGCGCCTTAGCGTTGGCCGCTGCTAGACCGCCTGCTCCGATTCAGGCGCCTCGCCCGGGGCCATCACGTGAGCTGGCCGCGGCTCAGGTCAGGGGCGTGGCTTTGGTGAGGTCTGGAGGAAGCCAGAGCGATTGTCGGGACTCATTCGTTCGCTAATGGTGAAAGTGTAATCGTGTGCGCCTGCTAACCAAAACGCAAGTGTTTTAGTATTATTAGTTGGTGCTATTTCAGATTCGATGTTTCATTTCCAGTCGTGTTCGAATTATAGTTATCTCTACATGTGATTGTTCTAAATTGTGCTTGATTGTGTTTGGCATGTCATTTTCATTGATGACTTGTTCTGCGCCGATTTCTAGGGCGGGCGCGATGCGGAATCGGTTTCGATGACGACAGTTCCGAAGTACAGAAATCTCGACTATCTATCCTTTGGACGGCGTTACTTTCGGCACGCTTACATACATTTGGAACGATGTAAAATCTTACAATCGCCTAGTCTGGTGAAAAAAACTTCGTGACATGGCCTATGCACACAAAGCACAACGGGGCATCAATGCGTACTCCAGCCTCCTCTTTTGCGTACTCTTACCGACCCACTCCGGCAAGAGTACGCACGTGACTTTTATTTTTGATGGGCTCGTGGCGAGTTCCTTTCAGAGATATCGAGTTGAAACATGGACCATACATTGACAATTCTTCAGGATAAATAACCATATAAAAATGTTCCGTTATGAATATAGGAGGAAAGTGAAGGCCCTCAGAAAGTTAAGTGAGTGCTCTTACTGGGCGCCTTCACGCACCGACCGGTTCAAGGCCCGGCGGCTTCGAACAAGGACAACGGCTCCCAGAAACCCTTCCAACAGGGAAGAGTTGGCGACGCCATGACCCGCAGTTGGTGCGTCGATAAGCCCCAATAATTATGAGTGCTCTTACACGGACTTCCCCTACACGAAAATAGGGGTTTTCACTGTTCAAAACCACCAAAACAAGAAAAGGGAATGAAGAAGATCCTCAACTCGACCCAAAATTTTGGTTTGCTGACAATGTACGGCGAGGAAAACATCAAATATGAGCTAAGTCATAAGTAGATATTTTCAAGACTCTCAAAACGATAAGTGAGTAACGATAACGATTCCATCAATCTACAATAAGACCAGCAACGCTTATGGCCAGAACATTCACGGATACAAATACTCAATTAGGAATTACACGGAAACCACTGCTCGGACTGTGGGTACAATAGTGAAATCGACCGCGACCTCTACCCTGCTTAAGGTCAGGGGCAGCTAGGAGGGACAGCATCGCCTTCAATGGCATGATTTCTATTCATTCGTTTTTATATCGTAGCGAGGGAAAAATGCCTGCAGAAGGTGGAGAAGCAAATGCAAGTTTTGTCCAGCAAAAGATAAGGATTTTTCCTCTCTCTCCCTGCTTATAGCGGGAAAACTTCGTGTGCATTTTTCACTTAAAATATTGCTCCTGGCAGTCGCTGGCCGTACAATTTCCCCCTGCCAATATCCTCTTGCGTTGCTTCTTTATTCTGCAGGTCTGCACCTGACATTTATTTCAATATGATGATAATAATAGCAGAAAAGCAAGAGGTGCAGCTTTGGGTCCTAATTTTTCCCACTTTTCCTCAAACGATTAAAAGAAAACCCGGCTTTCTTGGTTATCCGTGCCATCAATGGTATACTAGGTGAAATATTCCATACCACTACTATATTGAAGGATGAATCACGCGACATCACCAGTACATGAGGGGTGAGCATGAACGTACATTGTAAAAGTAAGGATATCTTAAGCGGTAGCGGCTTCCCTATCCTCTTGATACTTTTTGTTTTCTGTGATATACAATATTTGAAGCCAAATATCGTAGTGTCAAGAGGTTCAAATTAGTTTTATAGATACTGAGGGACAGCTTAACAGCTGAACAATTTGGAATGATGATTTAATCCTCGCACTAACAGGATGGGAGGGTTGTTGCAACCCTCCCCTAAGGTTTTTCAGGAATTGAAAACGAGCTTTGTAAGTTAGAGCGTTGATCGTTTGTATAGCCTCTGGGGCATTCATTGCGCATTTTTTGCAAAAAAAAACTGTTCCTACCTTTCAAGGAGCTATAACCACAAGAGTGGAAGCATGTTGAGGTCATTTGGGCGCCAGTACCCGTTTTCACGTGAATGCTCCAGACTCTCATCGTTCTTTTGCAGCATTTGTTCATGAACTGGCCCAGAATATTTTCTTCCAGCCTTTGAGTATCACTTTTATCAGGTTAAAACTTCCATGACCTTTCTTGACCTTCAATGACCTTGCGTGCCCTCAGTGATAACCCTGCGTTGAATAACGACTACAGATGCGTGTTTCGGTTCCGTATTTCTAAATTAGATCAACACCGAATTAGTTGATTTTCGTCCAAAAGGGACTTGACCTTTTGCGACCTGTGACCTTATTTGACCTAGGAAGGGGTGTAAACAATAACAGATGAAGAAGCAAGCACTTACTGGGCGTAAATTGATGCAGAATGGCTTATGAATAGTCAATTTAAATGGTATGGACACTAAACTAGTTGGTTTGCATATTTCATGGACTTGAATATTTTCGAAATTTGACCTATTTGACCTTGAAGGGGGTGTGCGCAATAACAGACGATGAAACAGGCACTTGGCGTAAATGATGCAACATTTCTTATGAATAGTCAATTTTCAGCGTGAGAAGGACGCTGAACAAGACGTTTTTCCTCCAATACGGACTTCACCTTTTTCGACCTTTGACCTAATTTGACCTTGAAGGGGGCACAAACAGAGACATATGATTAGACAGGCACTAAATTTGCATAAATGATGCAGAATTGGCTAATGAATAGTCCATTCAAATGATGTGGACACTGAATAAGTTGACTTGCCTCCAATGTGGATTTGACCTTTTACTACTCATCGAGGTCAACCAGGTCATTGACTTGACCGAAGTTGACCGATGACCTGATGTTTTGATGAAAGAAGCCTTTGGAACTGTTTAAAGTGCTAAATTTGAATTCAGCATCCAAAATTATTCCTCTGATACTGAAAATTACACTATTGGGAAATTTTGAGTTGTAACGATCAGTGACCTTACATTGACCTCACCTCCGCATTACCTAGATGGCTCACATAGGTTTATGGAACATGAATCGACGCGTGAATGTCAGTTTTTCAACTTAATGGCCATACAAACGTTATCTGTTGCCCAAATTCCGGTCAATAGCACCCAACACGGCACAATGGGCCGCAACAGGGTAAACATCAGGTCATTGACCTGACCTGGAAGGTTACCCTATGACCTAAGGTCATAAAAATTTTGTATCAATCGCGAGTTCTCGTAACGACCAAAACGCTGATTTTATCGCGGAGCTCTAGGGCAAAAAGGGGCCAATCGCGAGGGGGGTCGGAACAACCCCCCTGTAAGGGCGAAGGTGGCGAAAACCCGATTACGTGCAAGGGTTAAATTATTATTTCACATAACTTTCTGCAGAAATGTAGTTTTCAGGACCGTACGAGAGATATATCATAGTTACAACACTTTTTGTGCGGCGCATTTTCTCGGGTCTCAAGAGAACGTCCCGCTCCTGTAGCACTTTGTCCGTAATCACATTTTGGACGCACTCTGCGATAAAAGGCACTTGTTAGTTGCTTCAGGTTGGCTTGATACCACGGGCTCAAGGTCAGAATAATAGCTGGCGTGGAAATCTTCCGGCACAACCGAGAAGTCCCTCTATGACATAAAACCAGCAGAGTGCACACTGACGTCACCCTGAAAAGGCCTGCCGCCGCTGCGTCTGCCGTGTGCAGTGCTTGATCAATTGAAGCCGATGCTGCGACACCGCCCCCAGACGGCTTCCCTGTGTGGCTCCTGTGCTAATCAGCCTCGCAACGAGGTGATTCGCGCACCTTCCTGGAATCATGCGCAATATTGGGTCCCAGCGGACTGCGCCAGCAAAAAACAGCGTTAACAGGGATCACAGAGCTGAAAAACGTCCACCAGCCAGACGGTGCTCCAAGAAGTGTTGAGGTTAGCGTCCCGGGACGCCGCTGATTCCAGGGACGGCAGCGCCTGTCGTCTCCCTCCTGTTTACACACTCATCTAACAGTGTGGGGCGGCGGGGAAGGCACGCGTCTGAGTCAAGCGGAGTTAAAATGAGAAGCTTCGACTCATCGTCGTAATCGCGACGTTTCGAACTCAATTTTAAGAATATATTTAATCATCATGCTCTTGTTTTTAGGGGTTTTTCAGAAGCACCGCTTCATAGAAAGTATTCGCAGGTTCGTTAATTATAATGGGGTCAAAGAAAACTGATAGATTTAAATTTATCCTAAAAAATCAGTGATAACACAGCCAGAAAGTATAGGCCTTGTGACTCAAGATATATACCTGAAAACATGCCCCAACGGTAAAAAGTATATATTATAGACCCGGGCCCATAAACGAAGAGACGCTTCTGAGCATTTGAGGTGGCATTATGTTATGACGATTTTATGCACCACTGAACCGAGTATCCGCACACACATCTGTATATAGGCAGACAGGCCATCTTTAATTCACGTACCTACACACAGCTGTTATAGGCAGACAGACTACCACCAAATCACGCATACATCTGTATACAGGCAGACAGACCATCACTAATTCACGTACACACAGCTGTATATAGGCAGACATACCACCACCAAATCACGCGCACATCTGTATATAGGCAGACAGACCATCACCAAATCACGCACATACTTCTTATATAGGCAGACAGACCATCACCAAATCACGCACATACTTCTATATAGGCAGACAGACCACCACTAATTCACGCATTACGTCTGTTTGTAAGTAGACAGACCACCACTAATTCACGTACACACATCTGTATGTAGGCAACACTAACAATTCGACCGCACCCTGACGACGTGTTTGCCCAAACGTCAGTACTGCCCGTGCGTCGACGTTTTCGGCGACGGGCCCCTGATCAAGGTGAACCAGACAGCAGGATCCTGTATTTTCGCAGGATTACACATGTCGTAGCTTACGTTCTTGTCGGTCACGAAACTAAAAGCAACAGTATGGGGAGGGCAGTGCCTATTCGAAGAGGATCTATGCACGAAAAGGCTGAATATACCTGCTGAGTATAGAACTTACCTGCCTCCAGGCTATCGAAATGTGAAATGCAACTCAATTTTCTTACACTTAAACGCCTATTGCTGCTAGCTTTATGGCAAGAGGCGAACCTTTTATTCGAAACTGGCAGTATTCGAGTTTGGCCAATACATTTACTTTTTACATTCGAAGTTCAATGATCGGCGGATGGAACATTTCACACTAGAGTGAGTACAACACTGCATTTACATAAAAAGGCAATGTACCCTGAGGCTCGTTTTGGTACGTATACTTCAGCTTAAAGGGAATGTGACACCTTGGTGGAATTCCAGAGAGGGGTAGTTTGAGTGGCATTTATAATTGGGAATAATCGATTGGGTCTTATTTCAGCTTAAAAATTGTTTAAAAGCCCAATACTTCTAATTCAAATACTCTAAAAATTAAAGCCCATTCATATTATTCAATTTTCCTGTACGATATTTTAAAAAATATCAATTTACACGTGACATTATGATCTGGTAACGTTTGTGTTACCGTAAACCATTCCATTTGCACCACAGATGAATACGAATACAAGTGAAGCGTTTTTAGCTAAACGGAGGCCGTTGCTTGGACCCAACGTTATCGATTTGCAAAATATTTCACATGTTAGTCGTTGAAGCAAGTTATACGCATCTATAGTTGCGGATACCAAAGTCATGTTTAGCACGAATGTTTAAAAGAGGTCCAAGCAAGAAAAGTTTTTGAAGAGCTACTTCAGGGTTGCAGAATTAGACTCTCAAAAGAAAAACTCTTCACAGGCATTCAGAACATCAACGATAACCAAATAAACAAAATTAGACATTATTTGTTATCAAATTATAAGTAGGCATCCAATAATGATAATCTAAAAAAATATTGAACAAACACGAAGTTCAAACACTGAATTTGTCTACAATACAGCAGTGTATTCTAAGCACTGGTCATGGGTTGGGAGCTCTAAGCTTCCTAATGCCATCTTTTGAAAACCAATCTGGCAGAGCTTCATTGATAGTCATGGGCATTCATTTTGGATCATCCCTAATGCCGAGCTGTCCCGCTTTAGCCGCCCTGGGGTCAGAGAAGCGCCATTTAATCAACGCTGCCGATCAGCCGTCAGCCAGCTCAGGCAGGTCGCATGAGTAACGGCTCAGGCCAGGGGCTGATACAAGGTGGGATAGGTGGCTCAAGCTCCCTGAAATGTCAGAGAGCTCATGGTTAATGTATAGCCGGAGACTGAAGCGATGCAATGGCGGGGGAGGCTTGAAACCTTCCCCCCAAATGAGATCCTGGAGCCGCCACTGGCTCGGACCAGGACGCTGCTAGCAGTGCCCGCAGAGTAAACCCTCGCTCCTAGTATGTGTGGGAGGGTTGTTTGAACACCCCCTCGGGTTTTTCGGCGGCACCAAAAAACGGCAGCGCGAAGCGACGCTGTACTTGGCGCGCCTTATCCTTGATCAATTCTGCAACTTTCCCCAAAGATTTAGGGTTGGGACATCTCCGGTCAGGGCACCAGTGCAAGTCAAGTGACCTCGCCTCCAAAAATGTTTAAGGTCGCATAAGTAAGAAAAGGATGATACCACATAATGGACCCACCGAGTACTACAACTGGAGTTTCCCATATCAATGACCTGGGATCAGGTATGGATCATGACCTCTCCATTGGAAATGCATGGGGAAACAGGGATTTGGCTGTATTTGTGTAGATAAAGTTGAAAATACCTTCACATTCTCCAAATTGTAGTATCCTGGGCCCCTTTCTAGATTCATATTGCAATCCTTGACTTGTGACCTCTGAGAGGTCATCTGGGCTACGTAAGCAGATTTTCAAACTTCGGTCAATAGCTTTGCAGAAAATGACGATAAAGCTTTTATTTTGATATCATTGCATTCATATTGTTCTTGTGAGTTGATTGATGTACATATTGACTGTTACATCAGAAAGTAACCTTGACCTGACCTCAGGTCAGGTCATTTTTGTGTTTTGACCTAATATAGTCATATTATACATCATTCGATTTGCCGTAACGAGAGAAAGCGAATGGTGCCTAAAAATGATTCTAACTCAACTTTGTCAGACGCTTGAGCCCCGAAACTCTTCTCTGACATGCCACCTTCTTTGACCTGTCATAACCTCAATACTGAGCTGAGCCAAAAATTGACCGATGTAGTTTCTTCAAGAATTTGTATGAGCTACCCACCAGCGTGCGCGTTCTTTCGCAGCCCCGTATAAAAGGCGTGTTTGAGGGGAGGGGTGTTTGAACGAACACCCCCCACCATGGCAAAGGTGGCTGGGAGGCCCACCGGGGCGGGTGTTAAGGCCTGTTCACGGCGTTTCCGCACCCGATTCCCACTGGCCAGCAACTCTGACGATCAGCTGGCTGATAAGTCGCTACTCACAATCCGTGTTCACACGCCCAAAACTAGTTATCTAAAACAAAAACTAAGCACTGTCTTATCAACGTATAGCCTTGCCCATTCACTTTTTGCTCTCTGAAACTAAAAGCGTGATTCTGGCATCTTTAGTTCGCGAGCAGCACGCGCTAATACCATTTTAAAGAGATCAATGCGCAGTGTTAGCCTAATCGCACGCAGTTTAGGAAGGCGGTGTCGACCGATGATCCTAGCAGAAGTCACGAACCAAAGTCGGTGCAAGTCAGGCGATGTTTCATCCTTCATTCCAAAAGCCCTCGCATTATATTTTTTACGTGTGTAAGCGCTGTGAGCATTACTTCAGTATGCATGCAGACCACCGTCGGCAGCGAGATTTTGCCCTGCAGCAGTTCCGAGGACCCATTATAGCCAGAATCCTGAGCTTGTTTTGGTAAAGATCAGCAAGCCGTCTGTTCTGAGATCGCAATAAAGCCAGCACAGCTATCCACACCGGCCTGAACTGCGCAGTCCGGCCCGGACTAGTCCGGCCGGACAGCAGCAGGTCAGGTCCCGCGCCGGCAGACGGAAAACTGGGCGGTTCTTGACACAGGGCAACAGGGCCGTCTGACCGCCCGCGCTCCATCCCGCCGGGCGCCGACCAATAAACATGATCTGACGCCGTATTGCAGCGCCACCCGCAGCCGTTAGATGGGGGATGTGCGCCTGATGTTGCGCGAGGAGGTGAACGGCGCAACTTCCTGAGCTGATGCAACGCCCAGCAACGGTGCCGTTCGATTAGAGTGTGTCGTGTAGTCTATTGTCGCCAGCCAGGGCTGCTGCCGAATATTCACTGAGGCCAGAATCCGAGATCTGCTGAGCAGCTTCCGTCCTCGAGAAATCTTGTCATTGATTTCCCCGGCTTATCTGCAAAGCCTGTGGTGAACCAAAACTACCCATTAGCTTAGAAAAGGGATTCACACCCTGAGCTCTTGAGCGAGACCGCTGTGGGGAAAGCGTGGATATTACGAGCATGAAGTATACCCAGAAGGGCTTTAACCGGGTGCGAGTGATGTAGGAACACGCCAGTGTATTTTGAAAACAGCACATTCTAGTTCTGAAGGTCTCTCTCTCTCTCTCCGTCTCCGTCTGTCTCCACCTCTGCCTCCGTCTCCGTCTCTGTCTCTGTCTCCGTCTCTCTCTCTCTCTCTCTCTCTCTCTCTCTCTCTCTCTCTATCTCTCCTCTCTCTGTCCTCCCTCTCTCTCACGACACCTGATATGATATAATTCACGTTCTAATTAACAGGCCGTCCGGTTTTATGTTTCTTCTCTGTCGTTCTGTCGAATTACCACGACACAGGAGGCGCCTCCTTCTCCGAATAACCGCCAGAATGCGTTCTCGCTTACCTCTCAGGTCCATAGTTGGGCTCTGATTAGAAACATCGCAGCGGCACATGTGACGTGGGCTGCTAGGTATGCGGCATGGTGTCCATCGGGGCATGGCCAGAAGCAGCAAATAACATTTAAAAAACGTGGCACATCTCAAAGGGCTAGTGGCTGTTTGAATGCGCGAAACAGTGTAAACGTCGTACTATACCTAGATATGTTTATCCATTTACTGAAATCATGCTGAAAATAGGAAGTCATTAATAGGTCTTTTGAGACTGCCTAGCACACTAAAACAAGATTTTTGGAATTGGCGATGGTGAAGCGCAGCTCTGAAAGGCTAAGTTTGTAATGAAATCCAAACATAGCTCATAGTCTGGAGGCTCAACTGCAACATGTGATGGTAAGTACCACAGTGAAAAGATCGTAGTTACTGGTGATTTGAACTGTAATATGCTAGCTAATGAGTCAGATATTTGTCTGATAGCGTTAGCTGACTTTGTAATTGCCTATTCTTTAATCCAACATGTCAAAGTGCCTAGATTTGTAAGTGGCTCTCTGCTCGATGTTATTATCACGAATGATCCGAGTGTTGTTGAGCTTTATCGCACTAGGTTCAGTAATTTAAGTCCGCACAAATATGTAGTCGCTGCCTTGACCATCCCCAGAACTCGCCCGAAGCCAATCATCGTTGAGTGCCGAAACCTTCAGCGTGTCCAGAAGTCTGTACTGCGCGCGGCACTTAACTCGGTGGACCGGCAACAGCTGTTTACCGCCCTCTGAGCACAGCTGACAAATGGAAGATCTTTCTAGCTCTTTTTCATGCCTATATTGAACTATTTTGCGCCCATGAAGAACATGCGAATGCGTAACCCCACTGCACCTCCAGTATCTAACACCACGCGTGATCTGATGCGTCAGTTAAGGGCACTGCGCCGTACAAACCTCGGGTCAATTGTACAAAGACCTCAAGCGACCGGTGAAATCTTCCATTCGACGCGATACTGTCCTACAAATTGAGTGCCAGATTGCCAACAACGGACCCCAATCCATGTTTCGCCATATTCAACCCTATATTGGTATGAAAAAGGCATTCCCGTTCACCCTCAAGTAAGCGCGGACGCGATAAATGAGTACTTTGTTAGTGTAGGCCCTCGAGTTGCACAAGAAGTCGCCCAAAGCTCCCAGAATGTTAGCCAAATGCCTACGAGACTACCTCGAGTAGGATCATGCTCCTTCAAAGTTACCACCATAGACTTTGCGACGTTAAAACACACCATCCTCAGTATGAAAAACACATCTGCCTGCGGCATGGATAGCGTATGCATCCGCGTAATAAAACTTTGCATTAACGAAATCGGAATCCCTCTTGTTAACATAATCAACTCTTACCTGGAAAGAAATGTTTTCCAGATGCGTGGCAGCACTCACTCTTTCATCCGATTCATAAATCTGTGCCGGCATCTGACCCTGCTAACTTTAGACCTATATCTTTGGTCCCAGTGATTGCAAAAGATTGTGGAGCGAATCGTGCAGTGACAGCTCTACTCCTATCTCTCTAGAAACCATCCAATATCACCTGCACAACATGGTTTCAGACGGTATAAAAGGGGGATATATAAAAAACAGATAACAGAAACAGGCCTGATTTGTATATATCCCCCCTTTATACTTTCCTTCCACTTCCACTTTCTTATCACGCAGGAGCGTATGTTTATCTAATCATGTGTTTTCCATTGTGCCATGTCTTTTTAGTTACAATCATCGTCATACCTTTTTATATCACCATTCGTGACCTGTACCAACTCGCTGACGAAGATACATAAAATATATCGAAAACGTTCCGAAAATGATTTCTACCTAGTGATTTCTAGATTTCTACCTAGTCCATCATTTATACTATTTCGTACTCCACTCATCATGTCATTCCGCATATGGTTTCAGACCTCATCACTCTACAGAAGCTGCCCTGCTTAGTGTCTCCGACCGAATTCTTAACGGCATGGATCAAGGACACATTTCTTTGATCTGCCTTCTTGACCTGAGTAAGGCTTTTGATGTCATAGATCATTCGAAGCTAATGACTAAGCTAGAACTGTACGGAGTCGATACGGATTTGTTCCGTTCGTATCTAAGCGGCCGTACTCAGAGCGTATCAAGTGTAGATCACTCCAGCGGGCAAAAAGTCCTCTCTGAAAACTTCTCAACACAGTCAGCGTTTTTCAAGGATCTTCCTTGGGCCCACTCCTCTTCAATGTGTTCGTCAGCGACCTAAGCCATTTTGCGATTGATTCTAGCATCACGCAGTATGCAGACGGTACTGAAGTTATTGTTACCGGCCGGAGGGATCAAGCGAATCTTCTTAACTCTTGCACTTACAGGGGGGTGGTGTTGCAACCCCTCTAAGGTTTTTCAAGAATTGAAAACGAGCTTTTTTAAGTTAAAGCGTTGAACATTGGTATAGCCTCTGGGGAATTCATTGCGCATGTTTTGCAAAAAAAATTCCTACCTTACAAGGTCACGGAGGTATGACCTCAAGAGTGGAAGCATGTTGAGGTCATTTGGGCGCTTGTACCCGTTTTTACGTGAATGCTTCAGACTCTCATCGTTCTTTTGCAGCATTTGTTCACGAACTGGCCCAGAGTATTCTCTTCCAGCCTTTGAGGATCACTTTGATCAAGTTAGACTTTTCATGACCTTTCTTGACCTTCAATGACCTTGATTTGACCTTGCATGACCTCAGTGATAACTCTGCGTCAAATAACGACTAGAGATGCGTGTTTCGGTTCGGTATTTCTTAATGAGATCAACCCAGAATTAGTGGGCGCGGTAGTGGAGTGGTCAGCGTAGCTGTCTTTCACGCAGCCGACCCGGGTTCAAGGCCCAGCGGCTTCCCTGAACAAGGAGCAAGCTGGCTCCCGAGAAACCCTTCCAACAGGGAAAGAGTTGGCGACGCCATATGACCCTGGCAGTTGGTGCGTCGATAAGCCCCAATAATTATTATCAACCCAGAATTAGTTGACTTGCGTTCGATACGGACTATGCCTTTTTCAATCTGTGACCTTATTTGACCTTGGAAGGAATTTAAACAATAACAGATGAAAAAGCAAGCAATTATTGGGCGTAAATGATGCAGAATGGCTTATGGATAGTCAATTTGAATGGCATAGAAACTTAACTAGTTGGTTTGCATATTTTATGGCTATGACTTTTTTCGAAATTTGACCTCTTTGACCTTGAAGGGGGTGTATGCAATAACAGATGATGAAACAGGCACTTAGCGTAAATGATGCAACATTTCTTATGAATAGTCAAATTTCAGCATGAGAAGGACGCTGAACAAGACGTTTTTGCTCAATTAAGGACTTGATCTTTTTCGAACTTTGACCTAATTTGACCTTGAAGGGGGCGTAAGCAGTGACATTTGATTAGACAGACACTAAATTCGCATAAATGAAGCAGAAAGGCTTATGAATAGTCCATTCAAATGATGCGGGCACTGAACAAGTTGACTTTCGTATTTTAATAGCATTAATTCACATAAGCCACCACATCCCCAAACGCATCATCTCAAGCATCGTTCGTTCACAGCCTGGTTCTCTCACACGTTTGATACTGTATTTCATTGTACGGCAACCGTTCGGACAGAAACCACCTAAAAGGTAAAAAATATAAACTTCAGCGCAAAAGCATTATCCGGTCGCCGAAAGTTTGATCATACATCGGACGTATTGGGAGGTCCAGGCTGGCTCAGTTCCAGACAGATGGCAAAATATCACACTCTCACCCTTGCCCACAACATCATCACAACTAAACAACCGAGAGCTTTATCCTCATCCCTTCAACACAACACTGACATCCATACTCGACAAACACGTCCATCTCAACAGTTCCGCTTGCCGAGGATACGGACAGAGGCTGGCCGGTGGCAGTTCATATACAGGGCCCCCCATGTTGTATAATGCTCTGCCGCCGAAACTTACAGAACTGCGGATGGCTGGCTTCAAAAAACCGCTCGCTGGATAATTAAAGAGTTAGTTCCACCGGATGCGAGCTGCAAGGTGTGTGGTATTGAATTGTTTTTTTGCGCTGATAACCAATGTATTTTGTTATTTAATAGTGTCTATAATTCTTGTCTTTTGTACATGGATTGTGTTATGAAATAATTGATGCCAGGCTAAGAATAGCCACATGTCTATTGTGGAGTGTCTTGAAGAAATAAAAAATTGTCATACAGAGATGAGGATGTCACGTTGTTGGGGGTCCGCCGCATGGAATATGCATACATTATGTTTTCAGCTTCAGTTGTACAATGTCAGGTACCCGCACTGTTTTCACCCCTCGCCCTATGGGCGTCACTGCTAATAATAATGAACCCTTTTGGTCTTCTGAACATTTACCATCACCGTCTGAACATCATCCTACTTCTTATTTCAGTATCGAACACTCGTAGAGCTTCAGGCGTGTCCTTCCCAGACGACGGCTCAAGACTTAAGAGTTTGTAATAGCCTTATAAGTTGGTGCGCCGAATAATATTTGGCAGATATTTTTGCAGCAATATAATTTGTGCCCGCTGAATTAAGAGGAGAATGCACCCTTTCGTCTGTTAGTTACTTTTAAGTCTGCACTATGGACAAACCTAAAAAACAGTAATGAGGGCAGTTACGATTTGGATTGGGAGCCATGGAATCGAGTGGACCAAGAGACAGCTCTCACTCAGAACGAGAAACCGGCCTCATCATCTCTGCGTTTCAGAGTTTAACTTTTCCGCAACTGTCGCGGTCTTCATAGTCCCGAAGGTTTAGATGAGGCCACAGAATCCCGGTGGAGTTCAATGACGCTGTGCCTGTGATTAGCTATCACAATCGCGGCAAGGGCTTCACGAGTTTCATTTTCTTTTCTGCACCAGTGGTCTAAGGCCAGGCCAGTTCAGTGAGCAATCAATCAGGAGCATACATGATTTAGAAAAAACCACATCTTGTTAAGTGCGAGTCACGTTAAGTTGATATTCTCAATATCAAGTTACGGATTTTCTTCAGTTGACATCTAGCCGATCGTCCGAGAACGCCGTACCAGCGTGTGTCCTGAAGGCAATAACCTGGCACGGAATAGAGGAAGGGCTTTCGCTCTGACGTCAGTGCGTGCTCTTGAAAGCAAGCTGTTTTTGTTAGCTGTTCTTGTTCTTGAAAGTTGACTGGAATGTGTAGAGATGATGTCAGGCCAGTGGGTCGCTCGGGAAAACTTGGCCAGCTATAGGATCGGATGGATCACACATTTGATAAGACAAAAGAAATTCAGAGGCGGCTCCGGCCCTTCACAAGGTAAACACAATTTTCCGACTTTTCACTTGGAGTTCTATACTGTCAGGGCGGTTGTTCAACGCACAACAGCTCCGTCCCCGCCACACCACCACAGTCGACCCCCGCGTCCTGCACCACAACCTGCGGTCAGTGATCGAAAACCAGCCTTTTCTGGTGCTGAATGGGGAAAAATTGGCCTTTATACATCCTCGAAAAGATACTAGAGATTAAATTAGATTACTCGTTAAAAGACGTTGTGCTGTCATAGAGGGGATAAACATTCTTCTTATAATACTTTTTTTTTTTTTTTTTTTTTTAATTTAAATTTTTTTTTTTTTTTTTTTTAAATTTTAAATTTTTAATATAAAAATTTTATTAAAATTTAATTATATATAATAATAAAAAAATTAATTTTATATTTATTTTTTATTTTTAAAAAAAAATAAATATTAAAATTTTTTTTTAATTTTAAACAAAAAAATAAAATTTATTTTTTTTTTTTTTTTTTTATTATTTTTATTTTAATAATTTTTTTATTTTTTATATTTTTTTTTTTTTTTATTTTTTTTAATTAAATTACTTTTTTTTTCCTTTATTTTAAATGGTAATTGACCTGGGGGGGGGGGGGTGGTGGGTGGGGTTTATTTGTGTTTGGGATTTGCTGGGCGGTGGATCAAATAATCTCTTTTTTTTTTTATGATTTTAAAAAAAGGAGAGGGGATATGGGGGGGGGGGTGGGGTTTGGGTTGGGGGGGGGGGTAGGCGGGGGGGGGGGGACGGGCGGGGGGGGTGTGTTTTTTGGTTTTTTTTTTTTTTTTTTTTTTTATTTTTTTTTTTTTAGAAGGAGGCGAGAAGTTTTTTTTTTTGTTTTTTTTTTTTAAATTTTTGTAGGGTTTTGTTGGGGGGTTGTTTGATTTTTTTTTTTTTTTTTAAATTTTTTTTTTTTTTTTTTTTTTTTTTTTTTTTTTTTTTTTTTTTTTTGCCTCCCCCCATTTTTTTAATTTTTTTTAATTTTTTGTTTAATTTTTTTTTAATAAGGTTTTTAATTTTTTGTTTTTTTTTTTTTTTTTTTTTTTTTTTTTTTTTCCCTTTTTTGCCTTCCTTGGGGGGGTTTTTTATTGGCCGGCTTTCTCCTTTTTTTTTTTTTTTTTTTTTTTTTTTTTTTTTTTTTTTTATTTTTTTTTTTTTTTTTTTTTTTTCTTCTATTTTTTTTTTTTTTTTTTTTTTTTTTTTTTTTTTTTTTTTTTTTTTTTGTTGTTTTTTGGTTGTTTGTTTTTTTTTTTTTTTTTTTTTTTTTTTTTTTATTGGTTTTTTTTTTGTTTTTAAAAATTTTTTTATTTTTTTAGATTTTTGGGTGGGGGTGGTGGGGTTTTTTTAGTGAAAATGGGGGGTTTGGGGGAAGGGTTTTAAAAAAATAGAAAAAAGTGGGTTTTTTTTTTGTTTTTAGTTTTTTTTGTTTAAAAAAAAAAAAAAAGGGGAAGAAAATAAATTTTTTTCTGCCTCCGCCCACAGTTGTTGGACCCATTATAAAATTTTTTTTTTTATTTTTTATTTTTTTTTTTTTTTTTTTTTATAAAAAAAAAAAAAAAGGAGAGAGGGGGGGGGAGTTTTTAGTTGGTATTTTTTTTTTTTTTTAATGAAATTTTTTTTTTTTTCTTTGGAATGCCGCAGTGTTATTTTTGTTTTTGGGCTTCGTTTTTATTTTGAATACAATTTTTAAAGGTTTTGTGGGATTTTTGGCATAATCATAGTTCGCATTTCCCATTGCAATGTCTTTGTACTACGCTTGATTCTGCAGGGAAAACTAGGTAAACATTGTAATAACTTTAAACTGTACAGGTTTTTTGGTGTCTCTAAATCAGTAACAACAGGTCACATAGACCATAATCTAGGGCAAACACTCATTGACAGTGCTTTATGTGCAGAGATATTGGCACACAGTATGGATAACCCTATGGGTACTGTTTGGCCAGTGAATGGTGCAGCCTTTGTCCTCAGGGGGCTTTCCGGTGGCTGAATAGGGAGTGGCTGCTCCAGCCAGCCTAGATAAGAGACGATACATGTCTCTCCTATTTTCGGACGAAATACTGCAACGGAGCGTCTACTAAATTCTATCCGAGCAGGCCACAGAGATAAAATAGTGATCACAACGAACGTAAATTTTATGAAGAGACTTTCAGCGACGATTCTTTATTGTCCAATTGAACTGGAGCGTAAAGTGGCTGCCTCCTTATACAAGATACTTCCGGCGTATCATGCAACTGTGCAGTCAAATGGACACCAGGCACGAGCTCTGACATCGGGGTTAAATTGAAATTCTTGACGGTTTTTGTTTTACTTAATTACATAGATATGTCCTAGGAGGCACTCCAAGGGGAAGGGGAAGTGGCAGTGGCGGATACCAGGCGGGGGGCTTGGGCCCCAAGCCCCCGAAATGTTTGTGCCTATAGCTAATGCATAGGCAGAGGCTCATACGAAGTGGTGGGTGGGGCTCGCGCCCCTGCCTCCCCCTCGAAATGGAGTCCTGGATCCGCCACTGGGCAGTGGTGTAGACGTTAGCAGGGTCATGTTCCACGCGGCCGACGCAGCTTCAAGGCCCATCGGATTCCCTGAACAAGGAGCAACCTAAATCCGGATAAACCCTTCCAGCAGGGAAAGAGCTGGCGATGGCAGTCGGTGAGAAAGAGCTGACCCTGGCAGTTGGTGCGCCGATAAGCACAAAATAATTACTTCAGGATCTCCAGGGAAGCTGGAAATGTGTAGTTTTCCTTTAGGTTAACCTCAAAATGAAATTTCTGAACAAGTAGAAAGGAAATTCAAAGAGAAATCAAACGAAAAATTCGCAGAACAGAATCCAAAATATCAAGCTTGCGTGAAAAGTTATTTAAATGGATATCTGGAGAGTTTATTTACGCTATGACTGTTTATGATTTCATCCATGGCTTCCTCCATCCAAAAGCTGTCCGCAAGATCCTACAATTTTCAAATATTGAGCAATATATCCTTTGGGCACCCTTTCCGATCTACGGTAACACAAGAACAGGTCAAATGTTTCAGCCGAACCAATCTGATAGTCCATAGAAGATATGTTCTCAGAATCACCATGAACTGAAAAATATTACGGGCTACTTAAAAACTCCAGTTTTCAAGCCAATGGGAAAAGTGCTCTGCTACAAATACGATCATATCCTACTGTCATATCACGTGATTCTACGACATAGGAGCTCAACATGCAAACATTTTCGTTTCTAAATTTGTTTTCAGTCCATGTGTCGTATGTACTGAAAAATTGGGTTATGGTTTTCTTTAGGGCATTGCATGATAATTTCCAACTAGTCCACTAATCCATATTTGGATAAAGCAGATGAAACCTAAGTGTATCTCCATAGTCAGAATGGGCAATGATAACATTGTCAACACGCAACAAGACAGTGCATTCAGATCCCACCACCGCATTTCCGGGTTCCGACGAGCCATGTGAAATCAAGGTTACTTTACTTATAGGTAAAAAAACAAATAATAACTTTTTTCAAAAAAAAAAAAAAAAAAAAAACCGGGGAGGTACTATGTTTATTATGTTATTAACTATGTATTATTTTTTCATGCCAGGACGAGCTAAAGTCTGCAAAATAAGGGTTCCTGCCGATATTTCGTCTAGCGTGAAGCGCTCGTTTAGACCGATTGAACTTGCGTGAATTTTTTACAAACCACACGGTCCTTGATACTGCAAGAACATTTAAAATGAAGGTTTAAAATGGAAGTATAAATATGTCTACGACCACCACATGCTAATATTTGTATATTTCCCTCGAGTGCATTATTACTTTTCAACACCAGTTGGATCTTATAACTCGGGCTGCTTTGCATTACTGCAAAGTTGCATTGCTTTCTATTACTTTGGCTTTGCCGCATTGTTGTTGTGGCTAAGTGATATGGTATCAATCTATCGAAAAGTATCCTTTGCCAAGGGAGGAGCCCTCTAATCCGCGCCCTACCGGGGGTCCGGCTCCACCTTCGCCCCACCAGGGGCATCGATGCCCCTCTAAATCCGAAAATATGTGGGTTAGCGCAAATTTGTGCATTAGAAAGCTCGCGTGAATTCAGTAAGAAATACATTGTATGTTTAAGCGCTCAGGTCAATGGTTTGACCTCCAGAGGTCAAGTTAGGCCAATATAGGCTATTTTGACTCAAATATTCAATGCCTAGCAAACTGGGCATAACTCATATGCCCTTAGAGCGATTGAGACCTGGTTAAGTAGATTTGATAGGTAAATTCCAGACCTTTTTCTGCTATGGCAAACGTTATGACCTGCCACCAGTGGTTTGACCTTCAGAGGTCACCTCGTGACCTAATTTGACCTGAGTTCACGAGAGGTCAGAAAGTAACCTTTTATCTCAAATGAAAGCCAGTGACGAGACATATACGATGATATTTGATCCAGCGCTCTAGCTTAATTAGGTCAAAAGGTATTGCAAAATACAGTTTTGACCCCTGATGACCTTGGATGACCTCGGAGAGGTCAAAGGAAAATGTGGCCCTGAGATCCGTGACAGGGTGTCCATGAACGCTTTTCTGAGCAAGTCGAGCATTTGCAATCGTTTATGTGAATTTTAGACCATAAGACAGCTTTTCTTCATGCTTTTTCAATGGGAGAGGTCACCTCATGACTGACCTCAGGTCACGAAATCGAAAAAATCCCAGATATACATTTTGTAGACCCTGGAGAGTTCATGAAGTGAATGAAGTTTCAAACCAATCGACTTAGAAATGTAGCTCTTTAGAGCTCAAAAGTTGAAGTGAGGTGACCCTGGTTGACATCACCTGGTGACCTGACCGTGGGTGACCCGGGGTAAAAATCAGGGATGGTGGGAAAATGATGGAGTGAGAGGTACAGCCTTCAAGCGCGGTGTTGCACCTCGTCATCTTTCTGCTACCCCAAAAAAACCTTAGGGGGCCATCGATGGCCCCGATGGGGCGACGGTTAAGCGGCTTTGCAGAGCCAAGTTTGAATGCCCTTATTTTTAGAAAAACTGACAATATTGTCTTTAAATGGTCAATTTCGAAAAAATTGACGTAGAATTTTGGAGAAATCAGGATGTACTCCCTTCGACTCATACTGTACTTGTGAGAGCCGGCTGAAATCGATGCATTTTAACACGGGACCTATTGATGAAGGAAAGCTTTGTCGCCGGCGTGACGTCACGGTAAAGGCGGCTCCTGATTCGTGGTTGGGGCTGATGTGAAATACTTGAGAAAGGCCTCCGAAACACCAAATACCCGACTCATGATCATGGGATATGAAATTTCGCATTCATTTTGAAATTGCTGCAAAACTTCAAAGGTGGGAAACTTCGATGCGCACCTCTGCGGTGACCAGCGTGGGCAAACGCAGTTCGCTGTAAAATTTAGCATCGGCGTGGGCTTTTCTTGCGCAAAATGTTTGGTCAATGTTAACCCGTGCCCCACCGGGGGTCCGGCGCTACCTTCGCCCCACGTGGGGGATCGATGACCCCCTTCTTTCTCCGAATATATATATATATATATATATATATATATATATATATATATATATATATATATATATGTATATATATACTCCGTGAAAGGGTTCCAAGAACGCTTTTCTGAGCAAGCTGAGCATTTGCAATCGGTTAGCGCAAATCTGCAAAGTGCATTAGAAAGCTCGCATGAACTCAGTAAGAAACTATTTCACATGTTTAAGCGCTCAGGTTAAGTAAGGTCGCGATAGGCTATTTTCACTCAAATATGCAATGCTCAAGAAAACTGGCCACAACGCTTGCGCCATTAGTGCTATTGAGATCTGATAAAGTAAATTTGATAGGAAAATGCCAGACTTTTTACCACAATGTGGAACGTAATAACCTCCCGCCAGTGGTTTGACCTCCAGAGGTTACCTCGTGACCCAATATGACCTGAGGTCACGAAAGGTAAAAAAGTGACCTTGACGTATATCAAATAAAAGCTAGTGACGGGATATACACGATGATGTTTGATCCAACGTCCTAGCTTAACACGCACATTGACGGGGGAGGCGGGTACCCGCCCCTCAATCAGGCGGGTACCCCCGCCCCCTCGGGTTTTTCGGACATAGCAGAAAAACGGCGGCGCGTAGCGCCGCCGTACTTGGCACACCTTTTTCCTCATCAATTTTACAACTTCTGTGAAAATTTTAAGGTTAGGTCATCCAAGGTCAGGTCACCAGTACAGGTCAAGTGACCCGACCTCAAAAAAGTTTAAGATACCATAAGTCGGAGCAGGGTGAACTTATCCGATCTCGAGGTATCTCGAGTCACTGCCTTTGAATGAATGTGGTCAAGGTGTAAAGCTGTCAGGGGCGTTTCAAGCAGCTCAATTTCGTTTGAAGGGCGAGTCAGCGAGGTCCTCGCTTAAGCAAGGTTATGTTGCTGTGGCATAAACTGAAACTCATTAGAATATTGTGGGTCTCATGAACTTGAATAAACACAGGCTGTAAGATTTGAAGACATGTGCTAAGATGACCAGGGATAATGCAAATACCGAAAAACCACGAGAAGACGAATCCCCCGTCACATAGGGCCTGGTCACGTAAAGCCCCGTAGTCACAATATGAATTGGACAGGTACAGCCTTGCACTTTGGTACGTTGCAGGCAACTGGGGTGAAGGAAGCACCGACCTACACGCCTTCATCCAGAGGCCCAAGTGCAACACCTCACTCGCTCCTCTGGCCGCCAGGAATATGGGAGACTGCTCGGCACTACCGTTGGACAGTACCGGCGCCTGATGTACGCCAGCATCATCAGGGGTCAGGCCATGTGCCTCCTGGCCAGGGTAGGCCTTATTTCCTCCTCTGCGAGGGACGCCGCGAGGCGCCGACAGGTGGTCATGAGGCTGGAGGCAAAGATGCGGAAAGAAGAAAGGCCCAGTGGATGACCTCCCTACAAGGTCCAGGGTGGGCAAGACGGGGCAACTGTCACTCAGTGCTGTAATTACATACATTCGAGCCATGCTTTTATCCTTTTCCCCCATGTTAAACAGTGATAATTATGTAACGACTAAAACTTCTTAAAGGATAATTGCATCCAATCTGAACTTTTCCTATTTGCTGTCAATAACCCGTTGGACACATAGGTACAGCCTCTGAAATGGTATCATATCAGAGGCTGTACCTTTGTCAGAGGTCAGAGCTGAGGCCAGTGGATTGCCGAAAAGAACCCCATGAACAATTTTCATAAATGTATTGACATGCGTTCACTTTGGTAAAAAAAGTCGAAGTGAAGCTATCCTTGTGGATGTTCAAAACCACTCACAACGCAATTTAGGGTTGAAAGGTTGGCTCCGAGGGCTCTTTGTTCTGGCTGAAGCTTGGCTGTCTCGGTTACGGACTGAAAGAATAAAATTTTACAATCTTTTCCGTTCAAATTTCGGGCATTGCAACCGTTCCGGAGTTTGAAAACTACAAAATCGCATAATTCGCAAAAGGCTCTTCCGAAATATATCAACATTCATGCATCAAAACATAAAAGAACGAGCCTGCCAAGACGCTTGCTAAGATACCGAAAAAACGCAGTGGAAAATTCCAAATTTAAAAAATGAGCACCCACAATGCAGAATAAATACTTAAAATCCACGCATGACACAGTTTGGGAAACAAGAAAACAGGTAGGTGGTCTCCTCAATTTTTACACATAAGGTGAAACAGCGTGCAGGGTGATGCAATCACACCACCCCTGCAGGGCTCCGGAGACCGGGCAAAGCCAACATGGTCGGCTCTCCGGCGTCCTTCAGCTACTGCTATCCCACCAATGGAACATCATCTGAGTACCTCGCTGCGAATTTATAAGTGCTAACTCATTTTGAGATTTTCTGCCCCAGGGACAAATATAACCTTGGCTTTCTTTACACGTGAAGCTTGCAAAATCAAACGGGTTGTTAAGCCGGTCTGGAACTGTTTTGTCATGGTCGCCTTCCTTGGCCTTGTTCAATTTCATTGTTTTTCGCCAGCGATGTAAACATTCCCCAATCAGTGGCTCCGCCGTCCGCCTCGATATTGTTGGAATTCCTTCACGGGACTGATGGAATTCCTTCACCGGTCTACAGTGCTACAACAGCGCTTACGAATTTCCGTAAGGTCCACCGGGTGCTTCTTCCTTTGATGCCGCGAGTGACTCCCGAAAGCACTCTGGATACTTACCACTTCCCTTCAAACAACTCCGGCAAAACGTTTGATCTCTGGTCCACTTGGGCAGCCAAAAGCGAGGCACTTATTTGAGCTTCTAAGGGCCCTAGATTATGCCACGTGTGCAATAGCCCCCACGCGACAGCCACGCAACGAACTCGGTCGAACCTCATCATCGAGAACGTGACGCTCAGCTCAAGTTTGATATCTACTTGTCAATGCGGGCAGGCAATCCACATATCCACAGTCTCCTCATTCACGGAGCGGAACGACAGGGGTGGAAAGTGTTTGACTTTCCCCTACAGTAAGACAAGCTAGACATGCATATAAACTCGCCCGTGTTTGCATTTCGAAGAGAAATCTCCCAGTTACATGCTTTGCAGCGTACCATCTGGATTAAGGAGATCTGGATTAATGAGAGTCAGCAGATCAATTTAAAACATTTTTGAACATATGAGGACAAGCAATAACAGACACTTGCCCCAGATACATGGACAGTTTTGGTACGCTTCCGACCACGGCAAAGGATTTCTCCACTCCTGTAACCGGGAGTCCCGAAGGAAGACTACCGGCTACATGAGTCAAAAGTCCGTTCCCGCGGTCGGTACATATATACCGTTCACGAAATCTGGATACCTGATTTTTTCCTTTCGACACGAAACACAAGCCCGAGTGAGGGCGACCCAGGATCAATCAATCAGATTCCAGAAGTGATGAAGGTCTGACCAGGAAAAATAAATGAGGACTGCTGGTGAGATTTCACTCTTATGCTAATATTACCATTTTCACCATAAACGGATACAGCATAACCTTCAAGAGGAGCTCTTCGGCAAGGGGCGCTATTTGGGCCTGGAGGAGGCCATTTGGGCCTGGGGATCCAATTATTAACGCATGATCTATCAGAGGGGGCCCAAATCTTATCTTAATGATGATGATGATGATGGTTCCGGCCGTCGAATAAGGCTATCCATAAGGGGGCGCCTCGTTAAAGTCGCCCCAATCGCCGAAAGAAGATCCGGCGATTCCGGTTTGGATGACAGCCGATTTTTGGCGAGGACCCGCGCCGTTGCGCCGTCCCCGCCGTCCAGGTCCCACCTGGCTCCCTCTCGGGACCGGAGGTGGCTGTCTTCGGGACCGTTTTCGTGATGATTGCCCGGGCTGGGATACCCGAATTGCAACCTTGATCAGCTTGAGCGATCCGAGGCATAGTCGTTGGCCGTCGGCCCAGTCTTTTCGGTGGTTAGTTTGGTCGGCTAGGTGGAGATGCATTCGGGAGTTTGTTGGTCCTGTTCTTATACGAGTAACTAGATCTTGAGGGTATGAGTTAATTGACACGCGCCCCACTGGAGTCCCTGGCATGACGCGCCCGCTGGGGGGGCGTATTCGCCCCCCTCCGTATCTCATTTCCCAGGAGAGCTAAAGAAAAATTGCAGATGACATTGGAAAGCTCTTGACGAGACGAAGAGAAATCATCCGAAGCATTTTTATGTCAGATCAATATTGAGGTCAGCATAGGTCAAAGAAGGTTCCATAGACTTACAACAGGGCAGTGAACGTTTCCACCTCTAGATATTTACTCAGCGGAGCTAGAGCAAATATTTATGCGTCATTGGATTCCTTTCATCGTAGTAAATCGAATGATGTATAATATATCCTTGCTAGGGGAAATTGTGAAAATGGCCTGACCTTGAGCTAAGTCAGGGTTACAGGGTGACCTGGTATGTTCATTTGTAAATCTATCGACTCCCCGTGACAATATAAGAACAATGTACGTAAAATTTATCTCAATTCAGTGAGAAGTTATTGGCAAAACAATCACTCTATGCTCCTGTGACCTGACATGACCTTTGATAGGTCTGATGGTCAAAAACTCAACTTAATGGTCAAGATCGTGGTAAGAATACAGAGTATGAGGATTTTCAGCTTTATCTATCCAGTATTTACTGAAAACAAGCCCTTTCAATTTTTCACCATAGACTTATAATGGGGTGACCAAAAAAATTGGCGCCACCTTAGGTAAACAATATCAAAATTACGAGATAGTAGATTTGTAGACCCTAATGACTTTATCATATTGTGAAAGTTTTAACTGATCGGTTGGCAGATGTTTTTTAGGCGCCGCTTCAAACTCGTGATTTTAGGTTTTGAGGTCGGGTCACTTGACCTTAAATAGATCCTTGACCTGACATGACCTGACCTAAAAAATTTGGCCAGATACGTAAAAGTGATCAGGGATAAGGTAATGTAGTTTTGTTGCTCTGCGTTTCTTCGTTTTTGCGTTATATTGGGAAAACGAGGAGAGGGGGCGAATTTCGCCGCCCCCCTGAATAAATTACCTCCGCCCAGTATGTACGAGGTATGCACAAACACCAATAATAACGCTATCTTTAGAAATCAGCTTCAGGGATGCTTCATGATGGGAGTATTATGCAACATTTTTTGCCGGTGGAGTCTTGTTAAAGACGCCACGTTTTTTCATCTAATGAGAATGGACGAACTAAGGTCAGTTTTGATTCAAGGATTCAAGTGTCGAGTTTGCCGCACCTGTTTTAGATCTGCCTCTCAGAAGAATCTTCTCCTCTCCAGTTTTTCTAAAGTATTCTTTTTCGCTGGCGGATTCAATGATACCGTCATATTTGCAAGATGGGCAACATGTACGATAAGGTACGTTTTGAATACAGTCACATGAGGTAAAGTGCAAAAAAAGTTTAGAAAATGCAAAAAACACGGAGCCTCCCTTTTCCGGCCCACCAGCTGGAAGCTATAAGGTAAAGTTATAAGGCCTTGGCTGGAAGTCAGCTGGCCGACCTCTTAACTCTCGTGGGGAGTCAATTATTGCATCGATGAGGGAGCAACACTTTAGAGGGGGGCGAAGAGGGATTTTCGGGGGCGTCTGGTAGGTCGATCAGGAAGGCAACCGTCCCTCTTGTCCCCTCCTCTGGATCCGCCTATGGCTCCCACGATGCTGCCCAAGCAATTCAGGGGAAAGATAGAGGATGAAGGTAGAGAATGAGAGAACCTAAATCGCTCAAACCTCATAAAGGCATTGTTTTAAATTTCGTTCGTTAGGTACGTACCGATTTATGTAGGGAAATATACATTTTGCTACGATTGCCTTTTTCATTTATCTGCATCTATCATAATCTTATTTATATCAGGATGATTTATTTATCCATCATCATTTGTATGCATGCATCACATTTATGTGAGCTATGGGCACACATTTCTCTTTGAGACGAACTAAAAGTAGTTATCATGCATTCATATGTGTGCTTTGTATTTTATCGAGGTAGATATTGGTTAGTCGGGTGAGTGCTATTGCGATGGACAACCACATATGGCCATTTTTTCCCGGCATCTCGTCGGCGAATGGCGAATGTTGATACCTGATACTGTCCGTGGAGATCGGTGCCGGGAAATTGGAACGCTGAGAGGTATGGTCGAGACATGTTCCGGCGCCCGCAGGCATCTGATAACGCTTTTAGATCGGAATCTTCTTTGGGCAGTTCGGCAAATATAGCCACTTAGACCACTTTATATAACCATTACTAAGAAGAGGAATTATGATATCATACGTCACAGAATCGTGCTTTTAGAACTCTCCGATTAAGGTAAAACGAAATACTTAGCTAGTAAAGCCTCCTGTGGAGGCGACCACCGAGCGGGCGATTGACATCGACAATTTGAAGCTACAACTGACGAATCCTTCATGCAGCGGACCCCTAATCACATGTAATTCTAATTTTCTGCACGATATTGACAACGCTTAAGCTGCTCCGCAGGTCTAAAAAAACAAAACCTGCAATGAAATGTGCACATACCTCAAAGTTTTGACAATATTTTGCCCAGAGAAAATGGTTATACTATTTTAGCTTACGCTTTGTACTTTTTGAGCAAATAATCCAAGGAGCAAATTTTAACTCAGACTTGAAATTGAAGAAAGAGAAGGTTTTGATATTACAATTTTCGGGTGTTTCAATCTTTCCGCTTACGTTTCTAAATTATCGTAACTAGTGACTTGGTATAAATTCAAGAAAGGTTCCCAATTGTTGTAAGAATTCCCTTGCTTTTGTTTCGTCTTACCACCTGTCATTTGCAGTTTATAGCCGAAAAGGTGCAGAATCCGCAGATTGACAGTGCCAGATTGGAGCTGCTCTTATATAGCTGGCACATGCTCCACAGAGCGTCGCCCTTATTTTCACCATGTATTCCACACATGGCAGCTGATTTGGCTCGCTGATACTCATGCTTGCGCCTCTAGTTTCGGAAATACACATCCTGGTTTGACTTTACAAGTTTGGACATGCTTATGTAGTTTTTCGTCAAATAAATATTATGAAGCAAAACAATTATTGCAACTGGCAAAACATAAGTCATGTCCTTTCACTCCGCGCTCTGTGATGAGGGGCTTCATTCGCTACGACCCTTAAGTTTGGGGCAATGGGCAAAAAGTAAAATGTAGGGCCATATCCACTACCTCGGACAAGCTGTTTATTAACCCGCGCCCCACCGGGGGTCCGGCGCCACCTTCGCCCCACCGGGGGGCCATCGATGGCCCCCCTCTAACTCCGAAAATATGGGCGTTAGCGCAAATCTGCAAAGTGCAATAGAAAGCTCGCGTGAATTCAGTAAGAAATTACTTCGCATGTTTTAGTGCTCAGGTCAATGGTTTGACCTCCAGAGGTCAAATTAGGTCAAAATCGGCTATTTTCACTCAATTATGCAATGATTAAGCAAACTGAGCATAACTCTTATGTCATTAGAGCTATTGAGGCCTGGTAAAGTACATTTGATAGCAAATTGCCTGTACTTTTTCCGCTATGTGGAACGTAAAGACCTCCCGCCAGTGGTTTGACCGCCACAGGTCACCTCGTGACCTAATATGACCTGAGGTCACAAAAGGTCAAAAAGTGACCTTGCCGTATATCAAATGAAAGCCAGTGACAAGACAAACACGATGGTGTTTGTTTCACCGCTCTAGCTCAATTAGGTCAAAAGTTATTGTCAAAATACTGTTTTTGACCTCCGGTGACCTTAGATGACCTTGGAAAAGTCAAAGAGCAAATATGACCCCTGGGATCCGTGAAAGGGTGTCCAAAAACGTTGTTCTGAGCAATCTGAGTATTTGCAATCATTTTTGTGGCTTTTATATCATGAAATAGCTTTTCCCCATGCTTTTCCAATGGGAGAGGTCGCCTCGTGACCTGACCTCAGGGCACGAAATCGAAAAATCCCGGATATACACCTTGTAGACCCTGGAGGGGTCATGAAGTGTAGGAAGTTTCAAATTGATCGACTTTGAAATGTAGCTCTTACAGAGCTCTAAAAAGAAGTGAGGTGACCTTGGTTGACCTCGTCTGGTGACCTGACCTTGGGTGACCCGGGGTAAAAAATTTCAGGGATGATGGGAAAATGATGCAGTGAGAGGTAGAGCCCTCAACCGCGGTGCTGCGCCTCGTTGTTTTTCTGCTATCCCGGAAAAACCTTAGGGGGCATCGATGGCCCCCCCGGTGGGGCGAGGGTTAATGCTAAATGCTCATGTCCTTGGGATTAGGTGGCCATCGTATAGACAACGTTCGTAAGAACACATCTGCACAAAATTTATACCAAAACATCTGTTGAGAAATCGTGGCACACTCCTTAGTTTCCCCGAAAATATCAGCTTTTAATCACTATAGGGGCTCACACGTGCGTTCGCCAAGCGTGGCTGCAGTGCGGTCAGGTGCAACTTAACGTGTTCAAGCGTAATTTAATCTGCCCTAGTGGTCTGAATCGAACTGCAGGACTCGGACCGAGGACTAGGGTGCTAAGGCTGGTACAATGGACAGGAAGAGGCTGACCCCATGCGAAACTGAAACCTTAAGTTCCGAGGTCCTCGACGTGGACATACAAACAAGGGCAGACAAAGCCGCAGAGCGTGTGAAAGTATTGTAGAAGACAAGGATGAAGTCCGTCGGACCCGTCGGATCACATTTTTTGCTGAGTTCGCGTTTAGAAACAAACTTGACCAGGCTGGTGTTTGGCTAATCCAATGCGATTCAGCCTCTTGAAAACGAAACCCGAAAAAATCGCAGTGTACTGTAAGCAGTCCAGTTATCTCACCGTCTCCTTCAAATGACTCCAATTGCAACGACATACATCTGATCAGCATTCAAACTGCAACAACATACATATGACCAACATTCAAGCTGCAACAGCATACACTTGATCAACATTCACACTGCAATAGCATACACTGATCAACATTCAAACTGCAGCAGCATACATTTGATCAACATTCAAACTGCAACAGCATACAATTGATCAACATTCAAACTGGAACAGCATACATTTGATCAACATTCAAACTGCAACAGCATACAATTGATCAACATTCAAACTGTATTTGATCAAAATTCAAACTGCAACAGCATACAATTGATCGATTCAAACTGTATTTGATCAACATTCAAACTTCAACAGCGTACAATTGACCAACATTCAGACTGCAACAGCATTGATTTTGTCCGAGTGCAATCAGTCGAAGTATGACAGGCGGTCCCTGGACGCCGCGCGGCCGCCTCTCTTCCAGAGGCCACTCCAGCGTTCATACAACGCTTCTGCATCCGGTGCTGGAGGGGAACCTGGACAGGTATCGAAAAGTCCCCGGGAAATCACGAGAGATAGCACCTCTCGAATGGTCCGGAGATGATAGCAAAGTTCTCCTTCAAAATCATATCCGGAAGGAAATTCAAAATGACTGGACAACTAACCAGAGCGCCAATTTATTCTATATAAACCTAACATCGGCTACTGGCCCAGTTTAAACGAAAACAGTCGTCGGTGCGAGGTCATCCTGACCAGACTTAGGCATGGATACACCATATTAAATGCCTATGGGCGTACCTCTGGTACCTGTGGTACCTGCGACGGATGGAAACCCCTACCAAATTGTAATTGAATGTCCTCAGCACGATGCACATAGGAGCCCGTGCTAGCTTATTGCCGAATCAAAAACATCCCAGAAGACCTCCAGCCTCTGCTCGGCCATGATCATTCCGGGCTGCTTGACATGCTCTCTATATTTTTGAAGGTTGCTTGGCTAGAGCGGTTTATCTAAAAGTATCATACACACCTCTGTGATGGCAGGTATACACAATACCTCCACCCTAATAGCAGCCCCGCCTAGTATAACACACATTTATGCCATGGACGCTCCCCTGACAAATTTCAATAATAGGTGCTTCAAACTAGGCTATAACAGACTACTAGGACATGACAGGCTTAGAATCGCGACCAACCGAGGATAACATGCACAGAAGGTAAACAAGTTTAATTAACCAACTAACCTTTACTAACCTTAACTTGATACTAACCAACTAAACTTAATCCAATATCAACTAACCAACTAACCTTAACTACGACTCTTAACTAACCATACTCACGACTCTCACTAACAATCTATCTGTTCTCTTACACTTCTCTCTTCCTCTGTGTGGCGGCTACCCAGCCGGAGAGGGGCGCTGTCACCTCACCTCCTGGTTGCAGGGTAAAGAACCCGCGTCACCCTGGCCAGGTGCTCAGCGGCAATTTCTACATACCCGAAAACCATTGCTTAAATAAAGAAGCTCGAGTAATGCAAGCCAAGCGGACACTTGGTAGCACGCACAAACTTCAAAATGTTAAACTTAAAATTCTTCAAGCTCGGCGGTGGCAGACTTCTTCACGCATCCCGTGAAACCCCAACTATAACCAAACACCCTTGGCTCGGACTTCCTGCCGTAGCCGCGACCATTCCCTTGCAAGTGTTAAAACGTATCGCAACCCATTACTTGAAATAACCTCCCCATTGCTTTGAGACATCAGAAAGTCATTAAAGTAACCCAACCTCGCCTAAAAATATCCAACACACTTTAGAGGCGGGCAAAGGTGCAATGCAAAGAATGGCTGATAAAAAGTCCTTAACTAACTTCATATCAGGATTTGAACTGAGATAATCTTGGGATAGAGCATGTCAAGAAATCACTTGATCGATATTTCATTTGTGCGAAAAAGGTTCCCTTTGCTGGGGAAAAAACAAAAATTGACGCGCTGTCGACCTCGTTCTCCCGCGTGGTCTCGCGAGATCTAATAACCATTGGTAGTCATGGCAACATGACGCAATGTTCACGCCCCGCGGAGCGAACAAGACAAGTGGAATTCAAGCTCCTCAGGACCTATGTGCTAAGCGTGTACTTGGTATTGGTGGTTATATATGCGTATAACTTGCTTCAAAAACTATTTTCAAACGTGAAATTGTTTCAATATCTAAGTGTCACTTAGTGACCTTACTTGGAATATCCTCCCCATTGCTTTGAGATATTAAAGTAACTTTAGTGACTAATGAGACATTAAAGACATTAAGGCCTGCTTTAGCTAAAACGCTTCAAGAGCAACTTTGGGCCTTTACGACACATCGACTGCTGAGGTTATATAGTGTCGTCAACTCTCACCCTGTTGGGAGAGTATTTAGGGGATCGGAAAAACTTGGGTATCGGAGGTTACATTCATTATTTTCAACAAAAATGCCCCAAAAACCATTTCAGTTTGAAGTTTTTCCTGGGTGCGACGTTGCCTTAAACTCTGCCGATATTTGATGTTACTCAAAAATTTCTACAGCATGAATATGTTTTGAGAAGATAATTTCAAATAGAACGAGGTCCAGCACTTGTAGCGCGGTAAGAGTAAGTTTCAAACGCTCCAGATATACAAGTATCTGACTGCTAGAAGCTGCAGTTCTATGCAATGTCACTATTTTAAGAGTTTATAAATACTGTTACAGGCAGCCCAAATTTCCTGAGAGGTAATATCTCAAGTTCAATTCACCAGCCTACAGGGATCGAACCAAATCAGAATGACACCAGCATTAAAACACAGCTCACTCAGCAGCGGTAGTACTTTCCGCATCTCGCCCACCAAGCCTCGCGCTCACCTGTCTGGGAGGAGCTGTCGAACTGCCGGCGACGCCGTTTCTCCGCGCTGCTGCCCGCTACCACCCTGCGCGGCCGCCGTCGCCACACCACTGCCCGGGGCGCCGCCGCCTCGCCCCGCCGCCGCCGCCGCCGGTCGCCGTATCAAAGTGACGCGGACCAACCAGCTACCGGGCCAACGTGACGGGCGGCCACCCCAAATCAGTCATCGCTGAGGGCCGCAAAGGTGTTGATCACTGATCAGTGCCAGGGTGGTTCAATAGGATCTGACACGCCACCAAACCAGTGTGGCTAGGATGTTGGGAGACCGAGGGTTTCGCCACTCGAGATTGGCGGCTGACCGTCGGTGCAGGCCGCTCCAGCACGGCAAAAGTGGGGGTGCCTCTCTTTTGGTCGTCGAGTCCATTTCTTGGTATGCCCATTTTCACTCCAGTTAGAAAATATGTCGAGCATGAGGAGGAAATGTTTCAGAGCTGCGTGACAAAGTGCATGGAGCGTATTTTAATATAATTTTCATCCGTACACGTATATTTCAATTCTCATTTACGACGGCTCACATTTAGGAACAAGGGAAGAGAAAATGAAGGACAGTGCCGGTAAGGAAACACGACACCCATAGGGCACATGAAGACTAGACATTTGGACTTGGTATGAATGGGAAAAAGGCATGAATGGAGAAGAGAATTTGTTGGCCCGCCTCAGACGGGCACCACCTAGTCCATGAAGGGGGAGGGGGACGGGGTAGAGCGCGGCTCCGACGCGACCCATAACATAACCGATGACGATAGCGGCAGCGGGGAGCGGGGGGAGCGCCGACGGCGAACTCCCGACAGCGGCGGCGAGCCGCAGCAGTGTGAGTGCTCGGGCTCAGAGTGGCTCAGAGTGGCTCAGAGTGGCTCAGAGTGGTTCAGAGGGTTCTCAGGGTGGTTATAATCCGATCGCTTCATCAATATTAAGCGCGCAGCAGAGCTTTTTTAACTTTGTTGGGTGATAGCCACCACCCCCCCCTAAAAAAAAGAATTCTGTCATAACGGTTGCAACTAAATAATATGATGACCAATAGGAAGCCAAATGTTCTCTCAACTACATGTTAAGCATGTGTTATCCAAGCTCATCCATGAAAAGCACAGGAACCTTCATCCGGATTTTTGCTTTCAAAGAAACACTTGTCCTCTGAAAATACGGAGTTCTTGCCAACGAAAGAAAAAAAGCTAATTCCACGTTAAGGAAATCTAACAGTTAAAAGAAACAATTCATCGTTGCTTTATAAAGATATTCGGGGCAATCAAAGCCCACGAATTGCATCACTGATTACGCAGAACTAGAGATCAAGTTTGGTTCCATCCTACCAGAAGACTTGCTTCTTCATAAAAGAGCTCAACCACTTAACTTCAACATTAGACTCTCTTCCTTGTCTTTTGTTAAGTGCCTGTCTTAAGCGTTTGTCTTTCTTTTGATGAACCTCGAGGAACCCACACCTTTAGCTTGAGGAAGGCGCAGAGGAAAATACAAAAAATAAATTGAGTTTGCAGCTTAAAGGAATTTGGCACCTTCATAATGTGATTTTAACTGAGATAGCCAAGGTGTAAAGCAAACTGGAAAACCCGGTACTCAATATATCATTTGTCTTGGAACTAAAGATTTCCGTAGAAAAAAGCTAAAACATACCTGCCATGTACCCCTCATGTACCCCTCGCAGCAGGCCACAGTTGTCATGGCTGTTGATGTGACGACATATGCTGACGTGACGATGATCATCAGCCAATCGAAGCCCATGAAGCTTTTCAAGTATGGGAGTGGTTGCCAGATCATGACAACACCCATAGGCAAATTTTATTTCTTTTCCAAGAGGAGTATTTTAAATATCAAAATATTGAGCTTATTATACATTTTTCGGATAAATCATGAGTGGTTTCATTATTTTCGGCTAAAAGTACGTCTAATTACACTAAATTCCAGGATTTGACCAAGGTGCCACATTCCCTTTAAGCGATAAGTGGCGTGATGGCTATGCGCGATAATTTCCGACAGCCAAGGGTGGTGCCAAACTTGGGCTTTGGTTAATCTGCGGATAGTGGGACTGTATTAGCACTTTTATTTTCACATAATTATTTCATAATTAATTCATAATTCTCACATGGAACCGAAATGCGCCTTTACTCGTTTCGTTCAACACAATGTGGCATCCGGTGCCTGTTTTTCGAAAGCGGACAACATGAGACAACCCCTCACACTCTATTTGGCGGAAATTTTCTTCGAAATTTGGACTTCATTTTATAGTTGAAAAATAGCTTTTTCTAAAGTATTTTTTCTTCTAACCTATTTTTCTTGATAAATCCACTTTTGATGGTTTCAGAAGAAAGAAATCTCTACTTTAAAATGGTAGGGTCCTAAGGTGCCCGCTATATGATCTCAAAAAGGTAATTAATACTATTTCCGCTTGGTGTTTTGTAGGAGCCATAGTAATCTGCATTATAGCCAACTTCGATTGACACAGGGCAATTCATTCAAAAGTTAAACGAGACCATAAAGTCAAATCTGGGCCGAGCTTTGAACCTATCTCGAAATGCCTAGATTATGGGGGAAAACTCTGGTAAAGCATATCTAGAAACTACTACTGGCCATAGTTCAAAAGAAAAGGGCACTAAGGCCCTAATTCAAACCATGGAGGAAGCGCTTTTAAACTGGTTGAAATAATTTGACTTGCCTAAATCCTAAGCGCATAGAAGATTGGGACGTATTTCCCACTTATTTAGTGTAAGTGACTGATTCCCACTTATTGAAAATTACATGCTAACAAGTGAGTCGCTCGCCTGACGTTTTAATTCACAGGCCTCACATGTCGGCAAACTCTAAAGAGATACAGGCGACACTTCTGTTTGAATATATAACCGAAATACGTACCCTTTGCTTAGTATTTTGAAGGAAGAATTAGGATAGAATAGGTATGGAATATCGATCGAGCACCGTATATCGCTCCAGGTCTAAACGAGTTTGAATAAATTTCTAATGCAGCGTAACGAAATAAAGGAATAAAATTTGAAGGATATTCTAGTGCTGCTTTGGCAATTCTTTCGGGCTGCAGCCGGAAGATCTCAAAGAGATAAATCCATACCGCTGGCTCCTGGTGACTCTCGGTATTGGATATTCACCGCACCAAACAGGAGCTGCCAAGAGTCATTAGGAAACTTCACTAACAAGCCATCACGTGATTTACGGCACAACACGGAGCCCTGTTTACCAGTAACTGATGACACTGACATAAACAGCCATGTAGCAATGTCTTCTCACCAGATGTAGGCATGCTCAAAATTAGGACATCGCTGCTTCCGAACGACATTTCGGTTTGAACAGTTTTGGTGAGTGAAGGAAAAAACAGAATATTGCTTAAAACCCGGTACCGCTCAGAATCTTTCCATACGCACCACCACCTGGAAGATCCGATCGGATTACCTAGGATCTCTGGAACCAATGGTGATACCGGAAAAATCGGAGCAGCGCTGAAAGCGCCCTGTCTTCTACTCTTGCAGTTTGAAATAGATCCGTTGAGCTGTAAAGGAACACGGGGCCAAATTCACAGGGGGCCAAAACCCGTCAAATCTAGGCTGATTTAGTAAGTCACTCCAACTCGGGAGCCACAAATCTAAAATAAAGCCAAGAACACTATTGTGTTTGTCTTGATCCATGGATACGAATGATATGCAGTCTGGCCCTGTGCGGTCACCGAGTGCCCTCGGCCTTGGACCTAGGTCAAATAAGCTTACAAGGCCAATTTGCGTATTATTCAAATCATTTGATCATGTTTGGTACTACGCCGTCAAATATATTTTTGTATCTTGTTTCGTTTCGAAGTTATAGACACAGAAGAATTCAAAATGCGCGTAGTGATCCCCGGTGCCCTCGCCATTGACCCCACTTCAATATGACATCCTAGCGATTTTTCTTTCAAAGAGCTTTTGAATGTTTCTGAATTTTATATAGGTCTTGTAGGAGCCAGGCTGCACTCCGGTTTTATCCGCCTTATCAAAAAATATACGGCATGGGTTTTGAAATGACGTCATCATGACTCGTTGAACTGAACTGATATCAGTTTTCAGTCATACTTTGTCAAATCGATCAGCTAACATGCATGCATGCATGCGAAGCCACGTCAGGAACGGACACAGGAACGCCGTTTGGAGAACTCGAAAGAACTCGTAAAAACAGTGTCTTTAAAGGAGATCGGCCAAAATTTTGTCATTTGGGGGCATGGCCCTTTGCCCCCACCCCCTCCCCCTCTGCGCCCGCCAGTCAGCGACGCGTTTATCATTTAAATCGGATGGTAATAATGCACGAAAGGCTGAAGGGGGAGGGTTCGATTGAGCCCCGCAGCAGTACAGGGTTAAGGCTCAAACTACGCAATTTAGCGTAGTCAGAGCAGTTACTGGGCCGTGTTACTCAGGTGGTTTCCCTCCCCCGTTTGGGTGACCTCTCCCACATATATGTAGACATGTGCCTATGGTAATAATACGTGGTGTATAGCTGTAGGTGCCGGTGCAGGACCAAATGAACTGTACAGCTGCGAACCTCTACCCGTTCTTGTGTATATGGCATTAGCAACTCTTCCGGTCCCAAATGGTGAAATATTAATTGAACTGTTTATTTGAGTGCCAGGTTTTGCAATGTGCGTTCTGCGATAGATACTGTGGGAAGCAATTTTTCCGCAAAGTTAGGTATATTCGTTTCGGTAATTTGTTACAACCCTTTGGAATTAGCCCTTTAGGCTTCGTTCGATTACCTCCTGGCGGTAGGTCGCGCCTTAACCTCGGGTCACTTCTGCTTGAGCAAACAGAGGTGGCATCCCCGTATGATTTCTCCCGAACTTCCGTGGACGTAAGTTTTTAGTTGGTACTTTTGACTGTTCCATCCATTTGATAAAATGTTACGCCATATTTACGTAAGAACCAACTGATGTTAAATAATTCCTGCTGTGGCTCGTTTCGATATGGGACTTAGTCCAGTGACCTTGGTTGTTCATACTATTGTTTAATAGTTGTTCGAACCAGTGATTCTTTTCTCAGGGCAGATAAGCAAAATATTATAAGAAATAATATTTAGTTTTGCAAAACGAAATCAAGAGAGCGGCAGCAATTTTTCGCCGCACTTCACACGAAGGCGGATCTGAGGTCCACGCAGACCCACAAGAGAGAGAGAGAGAGAGAGAGAGAGAGAGAGAGAGAGAGAGAGAGAGAGAGAGAGAGAGAGAGAGAGAGAGAGAGAGCGAGAAAGGGCAATACGTAGGAGAAAGTGTGTGTATTGTGCCCTCCCTAACTAATTGCACCCACCTAATAACAGAGAAAGGTACCTAATAACAGAGAAAGGTACAAGTGGTAATTTGTTTTGGGCAGCTTAATCCATACATTTTCCCAACGTTTCAATGAATTCGTGTGTAAGAATGTATTTTAGCCAGCTAGTGAAATAAATTCAGTACTTCCTAAAATCTACACTGGTTTATGAATCCAAAACATAAGAAAACGGCTGTCACATTCCGAAATCGGTGGATTTAATTACAAAGCCAGAAATGTATCACATATTCTGAAAGCAACAATTGTAGATTCTTCCTGGTGGTAATTTTTTAAGGCAGCGATTTCTGATTTAAATGGAAAGAAGTAATTGCGCCCTGGTCAAATGTGCCCTATCCAAATGATCTGCTCTGGAGCCGTTCTAGTATTTTGAGAACATGGTTAATTCCTTCTGATCACAATGTGCAAGCTGAGTCCTGGCAGAGCTAAACAGAAGCCTTGAGTAAAAAACGCGTAATGGAGCGGTTTCAGCTGGCTTTATCCTCGCCGTTTCCAAAGGCCGCGGCTTAGCCGGTGTCCAATTTCCAGAGCACCGAGCTCAGCAGCGTCGGCGTTCGGCCCAAGAATGTCGCAGACGGCTCATCTGGCAGCCCGAACAAACAGGGCCTGCGTAGTAAGCACCACGGCCGTGTTGTTTCAGAAAATACGGCCTGACCTGGCCGCAGGGCGCTGAGTGTGGTTCCTCGCCGCAGGGCACTGAGCGTAGTTGCAGGTCACAGGGCGCTGAGTGCAGTTCCTGATTCAGGTGCTGAGTGTGGTTCCTGGTCACAGGGCGCTGAGTGCAGTTCCTGATTCAGGGTGCTGAGTGTAGTTCCTGGTCACAGGGCGCTGAGTGCAGTTCCTGATTCAGGGTGCTGAGTGTAGTTCCTGGCCGCAGGGCGCTGAGTGCAGTTCCAGGTCACAGGGCGCTGAGTGCAGTTCCTGAATCAGGGTGCTGAGTGTAGTTCCTGGTTCAGGGTGCTGAGTGTAGTTCCTGGCCGCAGGGCGCTGAGTGCAATTCCTGGCCTCAGGGCGCTGAGTTGCAGTTCCTGGCCTAACGCAGAAACACGTCCCGCTCGTCCGGGACTCATCGCTCTCAGCCCTCACTTTCCAAAAACAGTAACCGGAGGCGGGTGCCCTGCAGCTACTTCTGCTACCTTGACTACGTCTGAAACCACTGCTGCTGCTAAGTCTACTTTTCAAATTACCAAATCATTCATTACCCGCTACTTTTCTATCGCTTCCTAGAAATGGTTTCATTGTTCTTTTGAGATAAGCATTAACCCTCGCCCCGGTGGAGGGGGTGTTTGAACACCCCTCGGGTTTTTCCGGCGGCACGGAAAGGCGGCGGCGCTTCGCACCGCCGTTCTTGGCACTCATTTTCCTTGATCTATTCCGCAACTTTTCTTAAAAGTTCAAGTTTAGGTCATCTCAGGTCAGGTCACCAGTGCGGGTCAAGTGATCTCACCTCAAAAAATGTTTTAGATGGCATAAGTAAGAAACGGGTGAATCTCTCGGATTGAAACAAATAACACATAATGGCCCCATCGAGTTCTACAAAGTATGTTCCGAGATTTTTCATAGCAATGACCTAAGGCCAAGTACGGACCATGAACTCTCCATTGGAAATGCATGGAAAAAAACAGAAATTGGGCTGTGTTTGTGTAGATAAAGCTGATAATACCTTCACATTCTCCGAAATCGAAGTATCCTGAGCCCCTTTCCAGCTTCATGTTGTAATTCTTTATCTATAACCTATGAGAGGCCATCTGGAGCTATTTAAGCAGTTTTCATACTTATTTCAATAACTTTGCATGAAATGGTGATACAGCTCTTATTTTTATACCATTGCATTTGGATTGCTATTGCGAGTCGATTGATATGTATATGGACTATGCTAGGTCAAAAAGTGACGTTGACCTGACCTGAGGTCAGGTCATTTTTGTGTTTTGACGTAGTATGCTCATATTGTACATGATTCGATTCGCTGAGACAAGAGGAAGCAAATGGTGCCTACAAAATGAACTCTGTCAGATGCTAGAGCTCAAAAACTTTGCTGAAAATGTTAACTTCTTTGACATGTCATGACCTCAATAATTACCTGAGCCAAAAATGACTAATATAGTTTCCTCATGAATTTGTATGAGCTATCCACCAGCTTTCAAGTTTTTTCACTATCCCGTATAGGGGCCGAGTTCGACGGAGGGGGTGTTCAAACACCCCCGCCAGGGCGAAGTGGCTCGGAGGCCCACCGAGGCGCGGTTAAAGAAAACTTTCCTTATCTGTATGTTGTATAAAAATTAAAATATTTAAAGTACGTTGCACAGACTATATCCCACCAGTAAAACATTTATTCAGCCTCCTTTTGTTTGTTTTTTGGGTAAATAATATATCAGTTCCGTGTCCTCTTGGGGAGGCGGCTGTCCCTTAACCCTTCACCGCCTGCGGGTCCGATCGGACCCCTCGGTCTTTCGCAAATTATTTCAAACCGATTTAAATGAGACGCGCGTAGCTTTGCAGGTCAGTAGGGTGATCAATTTGAAAACTGACAAAAAACTGACATCAAGTTAGGTCAGGTCAACGAGTTATGACATCATCTCTACACCCATTTAAGGCGATTCTGTTCTTCTAAAATGAGGCAGACAAAACCAGGGGCCAACTCGGATTTTAGAAGAGCTAGATCAAGTTTCTAAATATCCTTCGAAAGTTCTTGAAACGAAAAGTCGGCATGCTGTCATCCATTTTGTGGTCAGATCATGACCAAGGTCAACTGAGGCCAACAAAGAGTACGGTTTTAGGCATTGTTTAAACTTTTGAACGAAACAAGATATATGAGTAAAATTAGTGTAATAGTAATGGGCATGACCCAAGAATTCGAATGATATGCACATGACCTTGAAACGTCATTACATGACATCGACCTAAGGTCAAAATATCATAATTCTGACCTTAAAGCGTCATGTCGCATATCTTTTGAATCCTTAGGTCAAGACGAACACATTGGTGTTTTGTTTTGTTCTTGGCCTAATGGTTCCCGAGTTAGAAGGGATTTATAAACGGGTCTAAATTTGACCAATTTTGGCCAGTGGCGGCGGATGCTTTTTTCGGATGGGAGGGGGCAATAGTTTTTCCAGGGGGCCCCCTTGACGATGGGGTCCCCTCAGCAGCAATGGCCCCCTAAAACTGCAATAGATTGGTTGGGACTTGCTGCCTGTGGTCAGAGGCATAAGTGCAGGGGCGGATCCAGGGGGCTGAGGGGCTTCAGCCCCTTGCCCCATTTTCGCCATTTGTTGCCATATTCCCCCTTTTCCGCCATTTTTCAAAGCTCAGCCACTCCCCTAGCAAAATCCTGGTCCCGCTCCTGCATAAGCGTCTCAAATGGTAAAAGCTGTATTTGGCCCATTACAAAAATGGCTGTTCCTCCCTGTTGTTTAGTTGGCCCGTGTAAAACATGGTTTTGACTTCCTATTCGATATTCCACACGATCTCAGATTTCAAGCTGGAATATGTTTCCTGTAGTACAGCAAAATAAGCAGCGTATTTAACATGTAGATGTCGAAATATGGATCTGCTTTTTATAGGTTCACGTAAGCCTCGGACATTGAACGTCAAAGCTTCAAGCTCTAGCGCCACGTTTGGCGTTTAGCAAAATTATAATAACGGTACAACAACGGCCTTCCGAGGCAAATAGTTATTTTAAAAAAGTGAGCGCTGTTTGTTCGTATGCATCTACATGATAAAACATGGTAGGTAACACGAATTATTTTAGTCTGAGTTTTTTTCGGAAAATTCCTTCTCCCGCAGAATGAGAACTGGGGTGCTTTGATGCTGTCGTCTATATCGGCACAGAAAAAAACGCAAATGACAGGCATACTGACTTGAGCACACACAAGACCAAGCTCGGGGCCCTCAGACACAGCTCGGGGCTCCTTGAGACGGAGCTTGGGGGCTCCTAGAGATCAAACTCGTAGGCCCCCGAGCCCAAGCTCAGGGCCCCTGAGACCAAGCTCGGGGCCCCTGAGACCAAGTTTGGTGGCCTCTGAAGAAACAAAGCTTACAGGCCCCTGAAAAAGCCAAAGGCCCCCTAAGACCAATCTCGGGAGCCCCTTAGACCAATCTCGGAGGCCCCCTGAGACCAAGCTCGGAGCCCTGAGACACAGCTCGGGGGCCCCCTGAGGCCAAGCCTGGGAGGATCCTAGAGATCAAGCTCGAATGCCCCCGAACTCAGGCTCAGGGGGCCCTGAGACCAAGCTCGGGGGCCCCTGAGACCAAGCTTGGCGGCCTCTGAAACCAAGCTTGGAGGCCCCTGAAACCAAGCTAAAGGTCCCTTAAGACTAATCTCGGGGACCCTAAGACCAATCAGGGAAGCCCCTTATACCAATCTTGAGGGGCCCTGAGACCAATCTCGGAACCCCATGAGGTCACGTTCGGGAGCCCCCTGAGACTAAGCTTGGAGGGCCCCTGAGACCAAGCTCGGGGCCCCCTTAGACAAACTCTGGAGCCCCTTAGACAATCTCGGGGCCCCTGAGACCGAACTCGGGGGGGCTCCCTTAAGGCTAAGCTTGGGTGCCCTGAGACCAGCCTAGGGGCCCCTTAGACCAAGCTTGGGGGTCCCTGAGACGAAGCTCGGGGGAGGGCGAGGAACAGCTCGGGGCCCCTGAAACAGAGTGGGGGCCCTGATACCAGGCTCGGGGTCCTTTAGACCAAGCTCTGGGCCCGCTGACACCAGGCTCGGGGGCCCCTTTAGGCTAAGCTTGGGCCCCTAAAGGCCAAGCTAGAGGGTCCCCGAGCCCATGCTAGAGTGGCCTCCAAGCCCGAGCTCAGGGCCCCTGAGATAAAGCTCAGACACTGTCCAAATCGAGAAACTGTTGAGGGCTCAGTCAGGTCGTTCATAAACTTTCTGAAAAGAACCGAGCTAAAATTGCGTATTTTTCCAGGGGCCCCCTCTGATAATTTTGGGGGGGGCAACTGCCCTCTTGCCCCCCTTTATCCGCCACCACTGATTTTGGCCCACTGTGACGTCACGTGTCACCGGATACTGCTTAAACTCAGCTCCAGCGTAGAAGACGATAAGACGCTTCTAGCGCCTTTTAGATTTTTCCGTATCACTTCCGGTTCCCGAGATCGTAGGGGTCCGATCGGACCTCCAGGCGGTGGTGTGTACGAAAAGAGCCCAGGTGGTGCAAGGTTAACGGGTGATCGGTAGCGACGACGACTTTAAATCATTTTTAATTCCGCCATCCGCTACTCCGTTACTTTCGTTATAGAAACTGTTAATGCGTAACAGTGACACGCAGAGGCATGGTCAGCCTCGAGAGTTCTTTTTTGCTGGAAATGGAAAAATCGCAGCGAAATGTTTGCCATTTTTATTACAAACATATAATTATGTACATAAAACAAAGTTTTGTCCGCATGTGCTGCGAAGTAGCACGTATGAAGTAGTAAGTAAATACATACCTGTACAACGGTATGATCCGGGTTCAGGTTTTTCTTCGGACGTTTGCGGGTTGCCCTTAAACACATGCATTTTGGTGTGGTGATTATTGCTCTCGTCAAAAAACAAATTTTCTGAATGTTTTCGCCCGCGCTTTCGCGTTAAACATTTTGTCTTCTGTCTCATTTTCAACATTTCGGACCAGAAGCACGTCGATTTCTGAGAAAAAAGTAAAAGTTCGCACCGAATGTCTTGATTGATTCGTTGCCGTTGCAACTGAACTGTTTTTGTGGCTTCAACATGCATAAGACATAAGAAATCGCGTTACTTCTTTTCGACCTCAGTCAAGCCTACGTCATCTCTCCATAGATGGTGCTGCGCATGTAAGCGATAGCGGCGAACGCTAATTACACCCGTAAATGGTACATTGTACGCTACAGCAAGTTCAAGGGAAAATAAAGCACAGCGCGCTCGGCACTGAACCAACTACTACGACTATTTCTAAACGGATTAGAAGTTCGAAAAAACCTAGCATAGTAATGCGTTCGGCCTCCCCAAGATTCCGAACACCAACAATGCACGGACCAGCCTGTTCAAGTGACGTAACATCCTACCAAAAAAGTAATAGACAAATCGAATACCAAAATGCCGATAACAAGACATCGATAGCCTAACTTCACTCATTTGACTACCAATTTACTGAAAGTATAAGCAGCGTTGAGATGAATTGCTCTTCCGAGCTCCCAGGGGCGGGCTGGCGTAGATAGTGTCTTTACGGACGCCTATTTGCATACTTCCATTGACGATGTGCGGAATACAGTCATATGCTAGCAGAATAACTCGTGACCAAGAAAATTTGGCAGCCGCTACTGTTGAACACTCTTCCAATCATACAGGCGGTCTCATCTCTTTGACCAATTTTCTCTTGGGCTCGCTTTCATGTTTGCATATTCCATATACTCTTCAGTTAGCTCACTGCATACGTATAAGCGCACACACGCATGTTATGCATATGTGCTTTTGCATTGCATTTCGTACTTACCAGAGCGTACAATGTGGTCCATGCTGGCTCATTACGGGGAAAATTTTGTGCACCATTGCTGTGATTTATGATACGCAATTCAAACAGATTAGAAAGGCCGAAATGGGGTCGCCAGCATTGACAAATTTCAAACCTGATGTGGGCCTCCGAGGTACATTCGCCCCGGTGGGGGGTGTTCAAGCACCCTCCCTCAAACTCAGTTAGAAGGGGGATACCCCAAAAAAACGAAAACTGGTGGATAGCTCATAGAAATCCATGAAGAAACGACATAGTCACTTTTTGGCTCGGGTCAATATTGAGGTCATGGCAGGTCAAGAAAGTAGAATGACAGAGAAGAGCTTCTGGACTTAAGCGTCTGGCAGAGTTGGGTTAAAATAATTTTTAAGCACCATTTACTTTCTCTCGTAACGGCAAATTGAATGATGTATGATATGACTATCTTAGGTCAAAATATAAAAATGATCTGACGTGAGGCCAGGTCTGGGTAACAATCTGACCTAGCATAGTCAATATGCATGTCAATCAACTCGCAGTGGTAATCCGAACGCAATGGTATCAAAATTAAAGTTTCATTACCATTTCCTGCAAAGATATTGGCTCAAGTATAAATCCTGCTGAAATAGTTCCAGATGACCTATCAGAGGTCACAGGTCCAAATTTGCAACGCGAGCCTGGAAAAGGCCCAGTATGATACGATTTGGAGAAAATGGAGGTATTCTCGGCTGTATCTACACAAATACAGCCCAATTCTTGTTTTGCACATGTATTTCCAACGGAGAGGTTACTATCTGTATCTTCCCCTACGTCATCGATATGAAAAATCCCAGAATACATTTTGTGGTACTCGGTGGGCCCATTATGTGATATGAGTTTCAATTGGATAGATTAACCCTGGTCTTACTTATGTCATCTTAAACTTTTTTGGAGGTGAGGTCACTTGACCTGCACTGGTGACCTGATCTGAGATGACCTGATCTTAAAATGTTGGGAAACGTAGCAGAATTGATCAAGGATAAGGTGTTTTTTTCGTGTTGCCGGCAAATCCCGAAGGAGTGTGTACAAACAGCCCTACCGCCAGGGCAAATGTTAATGCTCAGAATCTTGGAAAGTCCAAGATCATACGTGCCAGACGTTCCAAACTTCAAACACACTCAAAACAATCGTATTTAAAGACGCAGCGCCCGACATTACTGGTGCTCCGAATCTTGGAAAGGTTACGAGAAGACTAAGTTAGGCTTTGCAAACTTCGAAGACACTTAACCCAAAGACCCAGCTTACAGGGGCGTATTAGTTGGGTCGTGCACCGATCATACTGAACTTGTTTTTTTCGTTGGTCTTGCCACGGGTCACACCACCTCCCTTTTGAAATGGGGGAGGGCAGCGGAATATATTTTGTCCCCCTTTTTCACTTTTGATGCCGGGGCTCATTACGCTGTGAATTAAATACATTGTATTGGTGAATAGCGATACGCGAGCTCCTCGCAAAAACACCAACTACCAGAGCCGAGTGGCCCGCTACTTAAGTCCGCTACTCCGCTACTCACAAACTCAAAATGGTAGCGGAATAGCGGTATCGATTTCCATGATCAAAAAGTAGCGGGCAGCGGACTCGAAAGAATTCAAAACCGCTGCCGCTACAGAAGTCTGTTAACTCATTAGGGACCGTTGGTGGCATTTCTTGCCACGAAACCATCCTCGCAAAAATATACATCAAATTGTTCCTTCGAAAGTTATTCCATCTTCATTTGCTTAAAAATACGTGTTTCTGTTGAACTACCTACTAACACAAGGTAGTGATGCGAAGAATGTTATATTATTTTCGGATAATCTGTCGTCCATGACGAACAGAGCCTCGCGACCTCATTTGCTATGTACGTCAGTTTCGTTATAAGTCTTCTTCAAATTCTGCTTGTTTTCCTGATCCCGCGGAGTTTGTTAGTCAGCATTTGTGAAACCACCATGAAATAGCACCTTTGCAAGCTTGTGGTAAGCCATATCACAAATATTTGCATGTAACATGTGTTACAGGGGAAGTGTAAAATCCGGGATTTCGCGAACTCCCTAGGGATTTCGCGAAAAAAACTGAGCAGACAGGGAGTTTGCGAAATCCCTGGCTGATCAGTGATTTCGCGAAATCCCTAGGGTGTTCGCGAACTCGCGGATTTCGCACTTTCCCTGTAACACATGAATGAATTATCGCCTAAAAGACTGTTTGATGTTGTTTAATTCGAACTAGGAACTTTGATTTTGACAAGATCGAAGAGTTTTTTTAGCCAAATGTCGGACAGATAGATGGTCACCTGTCATTTAGCCGTGATGTTTTCTTTTCAATTTTTCTAAAGAACTCAATGATAAATTGAAAAATGTCGGGAAAGCTTACGTAGGTAAAACTACCAAAGTATTCATTCCAAATTATGGTGTAAGGCTCAGATAAAAATAATTTTGCTTTGAATTATTACCATGTCACTTATTATAAGGTATTTCTATCATTATACGTATAATAGTGGCAATAGTATTATGAATTACCACTTACTATTTATCCATGTATGCCTATGTGCCTTGATAATGTTGTTTGATTGATAATGTTTGCAAGGTCATACATCGCCCCTCCCTCCACTTATTTCCCGACGTGGCTGTAGAATCGCACGCAGCCAGAAAATGCTACTTGGCTTCCTTTGGGAGAACTCATGAGCACGTCGATTGGGAAATTAATTTTGACGATGGGTCAGTTTTTTACTTCTAGGCTTACAGTCATACATATATCTTGAGACCGAGGCATTTGCGCGATCACACCGGTTCGACTGTACTGTAGACTGCATGGTGACGTACTAGCGTAATATAATCGGGATTATATGTCAAGGTTACCTCAGACGAAGGTCAAATTTAAGGTGGAAGGTCACAGGTTAAGGTCATAAAATAATTTTCAAGGTCATTGATCCCATTATTCCAGTCAGATATAATTACTCAGTATGACGTATGTTATACCATGAATTCATAGTTAAGGGGAGTGGAGCACTTTGTGAAAATCCTAAAAAGAACATTTTAAGAACAAGAGAGGTCCGAAAACCAGGAAACAACATTTGTACCCACTTCCATATGCTACAAACAGAAATATATCCTCTTTTCTATCAATATATGACGTCATAAAAATAACACTTGATAACCAGTGAAATCCCAAACGTTGATCATAGACTCGATATAAAGCTCCATTCACAGCATTTCTGCACGGTGAAAATAGCATGCAGTACAAGAAGAAGCACTGGTGCAAGAACTGAACGTCAGATGTCACTACGGTGGCAAAGTTTATGCAGTGGTGGATAGATTATGCATATGTCTGATGTATGGAAACAATCTCAGAGTTGGATTTTACTACATTTGTAACTTGTTTAGGCAAGTACGGGAGAGAGGAAATATTATGTGTATTGCGAATATTGTACTAATTTTGGCCCAATAACGCTCTGAACTGGACAACTTTTTGCCGAAGTTCACGCTCGGCAGGCAGTTGCATGCTGGTTCCCTCGCTAGCATGGTATTTTCAGCGAGTGGGTGAGAAGTAAAGCTTACGACGAATCAGATTACTGCTACCATATGGAAGGTATTCCTTCCGGATTTGAAATAAGCCATTAGGCCCCTTTACTTTGAACTTTAAAGCTGGCGGAAATTTTATACCGAGAGATTTGGGTGAAATAAAATATGCAGATAGTGGTTTCTCAACGCACTCTACAAAACTGTTATCTCAGTTCAAAACCCATTATAGAAGTGGGACACTCCCTTTACGATTATAATAATAATTGTTGGGGTTTAACGACGCACCAACTGCCAGGCTCATATGGCGTCGCCAACTCTCACCCTGTTGGAAGGGATTTTGGGGATCAGATCGACTTATTCAGAGGCTCCGCCGGGACTTGAACCCGGGAGCGGTGGCTTAGAAGACAAGGGTGCTATCCACTAAGCATCCTCATCCCCCCCTTTACGATTACTTAATGTCAAGGTCAGGATCACGCGTCAAGGTCAAAGGGAATGTGGCGCCTTTATAACGTGATTTTAACTGAGATAGCCATGTTCTAAAACATGCCGGAAAACCCGGTACTCATTATATCATTCCATCCATACATGTATTTGGGACAGCACAGCACAGCACACACGACAAAACACTACAACGGTAAAAACGAGTAATACAATGGGTGCGCACCCTAAAATCATAAGGCCGGCCGGCATGATTACGCTAGTCAATATTATAAAGAGCATAAGTAACAAAATAAGACAGCGCAACACAATCGCCGGGCCGGAGCCCGGCCACAGAGAAAGACGGCGCGCCGCCACAACGGGCGACGATACCCCGCGCAGCGGCCGCCGCGGCGGGCGGCGGGAGGCGCCCAGACGAGAGCGCCCGGGCGCGGCGAATCGCGAGACGAGGAGCCGCCGCGAGGGGCAAGCCACCCGGCAAGAGGCCGCCCGGGAGCAGCGGCCGCCGCGGCAGGCGGCGGGGGCCACCCCACCACAGCGACCGAAGATATTTTAAATAAAAAAACGCGCCACATGGACCAGGCGCAGCGGCCGCAGCAGCCGCAGAGGGCCAGCGCACGGTCAGCGAGAACCGAGCCGCCACCACCACCAGGCCACCGCGGAGGCTACGACGGCCAGGGGTCACGCCAGGCCACCAACCGGCGGCCGCGAGCCAACCAGCCGCCGCAGAGGCACCGGAGCCGACAGCACGACGCCCGGGGACCGGGCGCAGGGCCAGGCGCGGGCCAGCGGGCGGCCGCGCGAGGACCGAGCCGCCGCACGCCATCGGGCCACCGCGCACCAGCACCGCGGAGCGGCAGGGGGCCGTCAGGTCTCCGGGGTCGGAGCCATCGACAGCGCCCCGCACACGCTCCTGAGGGAAGAACAAAGGCAGATTAATAAAAAGGAGTGAGGACATGGTCACAAAACGCCACGCTAAAGTTAGAGGCAGATTGATAGTCCAGGAGGCGCGGCACTTTAACGGAGAGTCAGGGACAGGCAGCAGGGTGCCGGAGGCGGGCCTGTATCGAAAACCGTAAACTACATAAATCATACTGGCTCAGCGATCTAATCAGCTATGAATATATAAGAAAAAAATTGCGTTCGATATTAGGGGCGTTTGTGCCAGTACCTAGTGGTATTTGGATTGCGAGGAACAAGCGCTATGAAGGGGCCGCTCCAGACCCTCCCCCGCTCCGAAACAGATATACCCCGATAATCATTTGTCTTGAAATTCAAAATTTCCGCAGAGAAAAGCTAAAAACCTACCTGAAATGTACCCCAAATCAACCCTAGCCAGGCAGCCACAGTTATCAACTGTTGGTGTGGCGACAGCGCTGACGTCACAGTGATTAATCAGCCAACTGAAGCCCTTGACGCCTATTGAATATGTTAGTGGTTGCCAGATCATTACGTCATCTGCAGACAGATTTATATTTTTCACCCTAGAGGAGCATTTAAAAAATCCAAAAATGCAGGTCATTGTACATTTTTAGGAGAAATAATGCACAGTTGTATAATTTTCGGCCAAAAATACCCCTAATTACACAAAATTCCTGGATTCGACCAAGGCGCCACATTACCTTTAAAGGTCTTTTGTCAAAGTCAAACCCTCATTTCGCGTCCAAAGCTTGTTATAATACCATTTTATGGTGCATTATGGAAAATATGTAATGTTGCATCATAGGTCAGTGACCTTGACCTCAAACATTCAGCTTTCTCTCTCTCCCTCTTCCCCTCTCTCTCTCTCCCTCTTTCCTTCTCTCTCCCTCTCTCTCTCTCTCTCTCTCTCTCTCTCGGTATTTCTCTATAGGTCTCCATCACGGCCCAAATTTTACCTTAACGACCCCGTTTGACCTAGGTCGATGGAACTTGACTATAAAGTAGATCACCATTGCCTCAACACACTCCTAAACTGGCGTTTCATACCGGATTTATCACCATAGTTCTGATACTCACCCACATTGGGCGGGAATACCTCGGGAGTGAGCCGGATTTATTACCATGGTTCTGATAGACTGACCAACATTGATTATAATACTTCGGGAGTGAGCCGGATCATTACCATGATTCTGATAGATTGACCAATATTGGTCAGGAATACTTCGGGAGTGATTCGGATTTTTTACCATGGTTCTCGGATAGATTGGCCCGCATTGGTCGGGAATAATTCGGGAGTGAGCCCACCTTATTACCATGGTTCTGATAGATTGATCCGCATTGGTCGGGAATACTTCGGGAGTGAACTGGATTTATTACCATGGTTCTCGGATAGATTGACCCACGTTGGTCGGGAATACTTCGGGAGTGAGTCAGATTTATTACCATGGTTCTCGGATAGATTGACCCACGTTGGTCGGGAATACTTCGGGAGTGAACTGGATTGATTAACATGGTTTTCGGATAGATTGATCCGCATTGGTCGGGAATACTTCGGGGTGAGCCAGATTTATTACCATGGTTCTCGGATAGATTGACCCACGTTGGTCGGGAATACTTCGGGAGTGAACTGGATTGATTAACATGGTTCTCGGATAGATTGACCCACGTTGGTCGGGAATACTTCGGGAGTGAGTCAGATTTATTACCATGGTTCTCGGATAGATTGACCCACGTTGGTCGGGAATACTTCGGGAGTGAACTGGATTGATTAACATGGTTTTCGGATAGATTGATCCGCATTGGTCGGGAATACTTCGGGAGTGAGCCAGATTTATTACCATGGTTCTCGGATAGATTGACCCACGTTGGTCGGGAATACTTCGGGAGTGAACTGGATTTATTACCATGGTTCTCGGATAGATTGGCCCACATTGGTCGGGAATACTTCGGGAGTGAACTGGATTGATTAACATGGTTCTCGGATAGATTGATCCGCATTGGTCGGGAATACTTCGGGAGTGAACTGGATTTATTACCATGGTTCTCGGATAGATTGACCCACGTTGGTCGGGAATACTTCGGGAGTGAACTGGATTGATTAACATGGTTTTCGGATAGATTGATCCGCATTGGTCGGGAATACTTCGGGAGTGAACTGGATTTATTACCATGGTTCTCGGATAGATTGACCCACGTTGGTCGGGAATACTTCGGGAGTGAACTGGATTGATTAACATGGTTTTCGGATAGATTGATCCGCATTGGTCGGGAATACTTCGGGAGTGAGCCAGATTTATTACCATGGTTCTCGGATAGATTGACCCAAGTTGGTCGGGAATACTTCAGGAGTGAACTGGATTTATTACCATGGTTCTCGGATAGATTGGCTCGCATTGGTCGGGAATACTTCGGGAGTGAACCGGATTGGGTTTGGATTTTCTTGGCTATGAAGCACACTGTTTCTGGTACATGATTTGTTCGACTTGGGTCGAATCTGGGGCCCATCAGGTCGTTCCTATAAGGCCTATGCTAGTTCCCAGACAGATGATAGGTCTGGAACTAGAATGGTTACATAATGAATTATCCAGAAACTCTGGAGAGCTAATGCAAAGTCTTTGCCATGCTGTCATTACAAGATACCCGATGCTGCAGGAGTTCCAGCTGTGATCCGGAGAAGCGGCGTGAACTTTGTCAATTCCAGTAAAATTGTCTCCGCTGAAGTTCTGCCGAGATTGTTCCATTTCTGCAAAAAAGTTTTTGAAACTGAAGTGTTGAATAAATAATGTTCCGTGCCGAGGCTAATTGCGCTAAAGACCTTGCTCTTCCAGAGCTTCTCATTGGGTCCACACGAACTATCCCAATTTACCAAGACATGCCTTCAATTTCGCCCGGTGAACTCATGAACCACCTGATACTGCTCCAGAAACCAGCAGTTGGGACCATTAGGGCTGCCCATTTTACTGGCACGCCCCAGGTTTGCAAAATAGTCCACCAGAGACCCATTATTTGGTCTAAATGCTACTCAGAACTGGTTTTGGTTTCATCGGGACTCAAAAACTGACCATGCGCAGCGGGATGAACATAGCCCCTATATTATACCAATGCACAGTGGTGCAGGAGGCCAGTAGAAGGCGTGATGAAGCTTCTAGCTTAAAAACCAATTATGATGGAATGATGATTTTTGCTTCAAATGAAGGTTTTTTATTGGGTGGTTCAAGCAAGCACGGGCAATGTTGGTTTTCAACATTGGGCTTTCGAAAAATGACCATTTAGTGATGTCAGCAGAATATCATAATTGTGTATTGGTGACAAACACTATTAATTAAGAGCTTATGACGATAGAACGATGATTTTCACTTGAATTGATAGCTGGTGGTCAAATAGTTTGAATAAAAACACGAAATATAAATTTTGATTCCAGATCTCGACAAATTATAATGTAGTGATGGCATAAGAATATCCTACACGTTGGTAGTGCCATTGGCGGATCCAGGGGTGAGGGCAAAGAGGGGCAAGTGCCTTCCCCCGACTGACTGTCGGCGCCCCCTAAAATGGTCACGACGCTCCTCTGAAGTGTCGATGGCGCCCCCTGAACCATGTCGCTTCCTTCCCCCGCGATGGGAAAATCGGCGATCCGCGAAAGCAAATTATGAAGATTTTAGTCCTTCGGTAATTATCATTAGAACTAAAACAGTCATAACTTGGTTTCGGTCGCCGGATGCCAACCTGATAATTCCACCATTCACTGAGAGAAATTTCGTGACCCCCAATGTCGCAGTGACTCTCTGCCGCGGAGTCTGCGGCTCCAGTTTTAGTGGTCGACCCCAGCATATAGCGTCGCTGGTCTTAAAGAAAAGGGTGAGTCCCCAATAAATGGTGTTGCTTCCGAGGTGTCTCATACCCCAAATCCGTAAAGGATTTTTTTGGGGGTTTCAGACACGTGTTTTGAGCGTACTTAGACACCCTCAGAGGCACTGCCTGATTCTACAAAGGAGTCATCTCCACCCTTATGGAACTCATTTGGAGCGATTGACACTCCTAAATACAACGGCTCATTGTTCTAAGAGTCAGCTGACTCGCTACTGTGATATTGACCCCCTAATTCATACCGTTCGACGCTTAAAAAGGCGTCAAATATCTTGGAATGCTTAGTGGGACTCCTTTGCGTGCACGTGCGTTGTCTTTTTTTTACTGAAAGGCAAACCACGCCGCCGTTGAGGCATCCATATTGAAGTGATCGACCACACGGTTCGGTGGCTTTCCCGTTGTGATCTCCGTGAATAATCGGCAACATGATTATTATCTGAAAGATAATGCAAAACCGCACGAGAGTGTCAAAGGAGCTATACTGATCAAGGAGCCGCAAGTCAACAATACACGAGGCCATCAGTTCAAGGTCACCCATCCTCGTGCAAATACCCGTGCTCGGCGGAACCAACTGGACTATACGGCCACGGGAGACTGGAACAGTTCCATCCTGCGTTATCAAGTGCGAAACGGTGAACCACTTCAAGAAGAGCCCAGATGAGCACTGGGCAAGGATACAATAGGATTCTCTGAACTCGTGCCGCCACTAAGAGGGTGCATTGTGGGTGGCATGCCCGAGTGATAAAGGCATTTTAGGAAGCCCATAAATGTTCGGCTTTCATAAGAATCATAAACAATAAGAAACGACTTGAGAGGTAAGTCGTGCCAAATCAGCCTGCTGTTAATTTGTGTTCAAGCGCTGTGGTAGGGAACCGTTGCCAGTGGCGGATCTAGCCGGTAGGTTTGAGAGGGGGCAACCCAAAGTCGAAAAGGAAAAAACGTCACGCGGTGATACATTTTGCCATAATTTAACTGGTCGGTATGTTTTTAAGGTAAACCCAAAAGCCGATAAACTAAAAAAATTGTCACGGGGTGAAACTTATGGCCACAAGATGTATGTGTTTTGCTCTCTGAGGCTTAATGTTTACACTAAAGTTGAATGGTTATGTTTGAAGTCAAGAGTTGAAGTACCAGAACCTTGCTTTTAAAATAAATATAAGTCGGGACAAAAAGGACGTCGAGAGCTTTGGGGAAACAGTTTTGTCCCGAGATTTTCCGTTTGGGGGCAAATGCCTTTTGCCCCCCTCCTTGATCCGCCACTGACCGTTACCAATATGAAAATGTGTGATTGTCTTTGGCCAGTGAGTGAGAATGCGCATCGGAACGGTTGCTCAACGGCGTTGAACGTTTCTGGGATTGGGAGACCCTGCGAGTCAGACACTGGCAGATCCAGGAGGAGGGCAAACTGTGCAATTGTCTTCCGAAAAACCCCGATTTTACCGGTTTTCCTAAAAAAATTTTTTTTTTACAATTTTGGACCCCGTTGTCCCCCCGCCCCCTCAGCCGTAGGTCTGGATCCGACCAAGTCAGAGTAGATGAACAGCTGTCCAGTGGGCTTGTTTACGAGTTTCTGTGTCGTTTTTTCGATCGAATACAATGGTTCTTTTTCTACTGTGGTTTTCATGAAACGTTCAGACCAGTCCTATTGTTGTATTTGAGTCGGAGGATTGGAGTATATGAAGCATTGGCCCCAAAAATACAAACAAGTCACACCCTTTCCAATAGAAGAAAACCCGTATTTGGATCACGACTTTTCTCATGACGCCTTACAGGGGGTCATCAGAGCTAAAAAGGGGCGAGAAATGACCCCTAGACTCTTCAGAGGTGTCAATTGACTCCTTTACACGTATCATGGCTCCTTTAGGGGAGTCTGATGACCCTATATTGGGCGTCAAATGACACCATACGCGGAGTCAGATGACTCCCTAAGGTGTGTCAGATTATCCTTTTTGACTCCCTAATCAAGAGTCGGGACTCCAAAGATAGGAGTCTGACACCCCTGACCCCAAATTTGGTGGGAAAAAGACTCCCCAAAGAGAGGTCTTCTAGATACCCCAAAAGGGTGGACTTTTTTACGGCATCACCTGATACCCCAATCAGGTGTCGTTTTTTCTCTCAGTGTTTAAAGACTATAGAGGACATTTTCTCAATTATTCGCTTTAATGTTCAAGCTGATCCTGAACCTGATAGAATATTTTTGTCGGCTTAAGAAAACGTGACGGCCGCCCGGTCCCCTATTGTTTGCGTAGGACGTTATCATCGCTCTAGTGCGTCGGCCCGTGTCTCATGAACCAGCCGTGTGCTGGCTGGCTCTCTCCGTATTGTCATGTCTGGGCATCCTAACTTATATTTAACGCAGTCGTTAATATTCATTTTCGGTGACCGGAAGGTCTCATAAATCTGAAAGGTAGCAATGGTATAATTTTACCATCGATGGCTAGCATTTGCGATTCTCGTTTGAAATCATACCATTATTTTTAGAAAGATTCCGGTTTATTGAAATGGAACAAGTTTCATGTTTCAGCAGCCGTGAAATCGATGTGCCACGGTAAATGATGGAAGTAAGCTACGTTTCATGTTTCAATGAATTCCTAAACGTATCACATCCACTTCATATAATTCCTAAAAAGTCACTTTTAAGGGGTTCATCCTGTTGTTTGGGCACGTTGCATCACTATGCAATACTCCAAACTAGACCACGCAACCTATAAACTATCAAATATGCCTAGTAAAAACGCTATCGATTTTATAGAAATACACGTTTACTGCGCAAATGAAGCCTCACGTGTAACATAGTACCAAGTCGCAGTCAATCGCAAGAATCATTGATGATTCTCCCTTCACAGCACCTCCAAGCCGCCAACGCCACCGGCACCGCCGGCCGAGATTCTCAGTTTAGATATCGAGAGTTTAATACAGTGCAAGCCTTTGAATTTCAACTACCAGTAGTTTTCGCTGTTCAGTGTCTTCTTGGTGACAGTTGTTATGCACCTTCTGGAACTTCTCCACGCCCTGCAGCAGTTTTTTCTGAGCTGGTCTTCCCTGGTAAGAATCTTGCTGTTCTTTGTGATGGTGCAGCAGCACCTCTCCGCCAGGTCATTGGTCACTGACATTTCGCGCAAACACTGTTTCCTTGTATTGATAGTCCTCGCCGCACAGTTCGGAATCCCTCACCAGCAATGTGTGATCGATTTTGAAGAAGGCGAAGAGCATGAATGAGTTGGAGCCGCACATGTCCTTCAGTTCGGTCTTGGATGTGAGCTCCTCGGAGCTGGGCTTCTCGAGGGAGTACTTCAGAGGGGGTTGTGGGCGAGGATAATGGTTGGGTCGGCGGTGGCTGCCCAACCATTGCCCTGAGCACTACTCCCTCGAGAAGCACAGCTTCGAAGAGCTCACCTCCAAGACCCGAACTGGTTGACCTGTGTAACCCCAAATCTTTCATGCTTTTCGCCATCCTGGGATTCGACCACAAGTGACTGGCGAGGGATTCCAAACTGTGTGGTGAAGACCATCAGTACAAGGAAACTGAGGAGTTTTTTCAGAATGTCAACGTGAATAACGACCTAGCCGAAAGGTGCTGCTGCACCATCACAAAGTGATCAAGATTCTTACCAGGAAAGACAGGCTCAGAAGAAACAAACTGCTTTAGGGTATAGAGATGTTCTGGAAGGTATATGGCACAGAAATTGTGCCGTATTTTTGACAGACAGGACAGGTATTTTTATTTCGGACTCAGTAAGCGGGTACCGTTCCATGTTATAACAGCAGAAACGTCACATCCTAACCAAAACTACAAACATCTTCCCCACCTACAATTTATACAGACTATATACATATAGCTCATCATTCCAATGTCTCAAAATTCTGGATTTGAACACCAGATCACTTTTAACACGCTGTTCAAATATACATTGTTGGAGACAGCAAGTCTGCGCTCAAAGCGATAGATATGTTTTCGAATTAGGGGAGACTGGGATCAAATGTAACACAGGGCAATTGTAACACTGACCATTTGGTCTAAACTAATCAATGGTTGGCGCTAGTGGCACAACAGGAAATGCGCAATCAGCCGATGCCTTTGTTAATGAAGTTTCAACTCGGTGCGGTGGGTAAGTCAGACGCTGTTCACAATTGTGTGTTTTTGAGGGCGTTTGGTAACTTTTGAAATATTTAAAGATGATTAGCTTATTGATGGGTATGATAAGGTACAGCAGAAACAGTTTCAGTGCATAAAGAGTGTTTAATTAGCTACGAAATGAGCACAGAATCTGTCGCCTAGGCCAGCTCGTTGAGCAGCAATTTGTTTTAAAAAATTGCGCGTTGCGATGGGGACAATTGTAACATCTCTCTTGGGGTCAAATGTAACAATGTTACAATTGACCCCTATGGCCTTACGACGTATTAAACTTGCTTCTACTGCACACATGCAATAGCTAGGTTAGTGATTTTATGATCAGGCGCGCACCCAGGATGTTTGTTTCGGGGGAGGCTGACGAGGGGACGTCAGGCTGGTGAAGGGGGCGAACTTGTTCACCCAAAGGGGCCAATCTTCATATCCTGGGGGAGGGGTGGGGGAGCGATGAACTTTTTGCTTCGCAGACCTAGTGTCAACTGTTTTTGGGAGGAGGCAGTTAACACGTTGGGGAGGGGCAGGCCTGGATCCAGGCCGACCGTTGGGGGCGGGGGGAGGGGGCAAAGTGGCCTAAAATGGGAAACTTTGATTTTGAAGAAAATCGATAAAATGAGGAATTGCCCTGTTTGCCCCCTGGATCCTCCAGTGGGGAGGGGGATGGTAGAGTGCGGGCCTGCTGCCCCCTGGGTGCGCTACTGTTTATGATTTGCTTTTCAATGATATGTTTGTTCGTAGGCTGTTATATGTTTCGGAAAAGTGTCAATGTGGACTGCCCTATAGAATATTTCTTATATTGAAAAATTAACGATGATAATTGAGGTTTAAGGGCACGTCAGTTGCTAAGGTTATATGTGCCCAGCTTGAAAAATTTAAGAGATTTTAGTCAAATTATACATATATTTTTTAGATAGTCAGTCGAATAGGCAAATGTGCCAAAAATAATGCGTTTTGGGTTTTAGAAAGGGTCAGTTCTTTTCGGCAACATATTCAAGATCTACTGACCGGACTGATAGGTAAATTTTTACAACAACAAAATTTGCACGCGGTATATTCAGGTCATTTCTAGGGATTATTCAAATCACCGGTATTCGTTTTTGTGTTCATCTTTCTAAAAAAGCTGCATCGGCTGTTTCAAACAAATATCTCGCACTTTCAGAGAGTGCCTCGTTTTCGACCACGCACCACCGAACGCGGGACTTCACTGGCGAGGGTCCATGAAGCTGAAGTGAATGTCAAAGATGCAGAAATGTTTGCGTTAGGAGTTGTTATGGTACAAATAAATCGTCGAAATTCATACGGCTTTAACATGGTACAATTGACCCCCGGTGCTGTTACAATTGCCCCTCACTTGGGGTCGATTGTAACAGCTGAAGTATTTTTTAGAAGTGAAATTTTGACCCCTAATATTTTTTATTCTGAAATTTTTATACGTCTGTCACATTGCAAAAACTTCAAAGTTGATGAAAATATAACTACAAGTGCTCTAACTCAAAGCACTATTGCTCCAGAACCAGAAATGTAAAATTTGTTACAATTAACCCCAGTCCCCCCTACAGCCGCACATCCTAATACATTATAAGTCAAGCATGTTTCACCATTACGATCAAATTTTGAAAGGCCAAGAAGTCTCTTTAACATTGTGTGATATGCAACAAAGAAACCTCGCATTGAAATGTTGTCATACTGCCACCACAGCTGCGCACAGTAAATGGGTGAACAGTAAGTATTAAACAATTTCAATTTGACATCGACAGAGCACGTAGGTATGGAAAAGTTTTATAAGCATATTGCCTTGGGCATAGGTTTGCTGCCTTTGCCGCTTTATATCCATATCGTCTTTTAAATCGTCGCAAATGACATGTCCTAAATATTTAACACTTTTAACATATTTTATGGGCTCACCATTAAAATTGAAGGAAAACTTTGTAGCCGCCTCGGCCGCCGAAAACAGTTGGAACGGGCACGTTGGGTGTATTAACACCGTGGTGTCGTTACTGACAAGAGAGCAAGTGCGTCAGACAAGGTAGCAGAGAATTGGACGGACAAGAAATTCGGTTTTTACCAAAAACACTTCCTTTATGCCACATTAGCATTACCAATCCAGCTTATCCAGAAGCAATAGACTTGTCCAGCGCCAAAAAACCAAGCCAGTCACTAAAACGCCACAAGCCTAGCACAACTTGACATCACAATAACAGACGGATCCGAAATTACATTGATTGGGGCTACAATACTGGCTGCAAAAATGAAAGAATATGAGATGTTTCCATACCAACACGTTGCGCCTCTGCGGCCTGGCGACTTCGATAGGGTAGATCCGTACAGTCCGTGGCAGCGCTACCAGCGCCCACCCCCAGGAGCGGCACGACGCTTCGGCCTCGAAATATCGACGGCCTCGACCTATGATGCATAATGTACTAATATTACGAGAAGGCCTACAGAAAAGTGTATGAATTTACGTAGCAAACCAAATCAATTCCAACATTAAATCGGCCCAAAAGTAATATTCATAGACACATGAGAATGGAGCCAATCCTTGCAAATACTGTAATAAGTCACAACTCAGATGCTCCAACTCACCAGGGTTGATAGTCCAACAAGTCCAACAGCGAACATTCCACCAATCAATCCGGCACCAGAATGACCCGCGCCCCCGAGACTGTGCCGGGGTCGGCCCGGCCCACCGGCTCGCCAAATTTAGTGCCACGCCAAATTTAAATCACACGTCAGCCCAACAAAACGCAACATATAATGATCTTCATGCCACTCAGACCTTCAAATGCAACGCAGTAGTTTGTACCGATGCGATCTATATACGTACATTTCCGAATAAACGCCACAGATCTCAAATTTCACAACATTTCGCTATATCACGCCAAACCAGGTTAAGTCACGTGATCAGTGACCTCAGTGTCGCTGCCATCTATCGGGAAACATAGCAACCCGCTCAACACAGAAGACCGACCCTCTCTAAGGAATTATTAACCAAATCCAGGTCGTGTGGGCTGAGGTCAATGGCCATAAGCAGCCATGGGCGAAGGAAGGATCTGGAGAAGGGAGAAAACACGTCTCAAATTAGCAATCGAATTCCTCCAATATTAGCTTACCCTAGAACAGTAGACCCCCACACCGACAAAATTAAGCCCCGGTAAAGTAAGCTCAGAAGTTTATGCCGCGGCGCCAACACCCCGCCCCTTGAACCCACGCCGGTTCAACACTTACCCATTCAAATACAGCGCCGCGCTCCATGCGACATCTATACGGGCACAACCAGCGAGCTCACCGGCGGCATCTGGTCCGACCCAGGTAGGGCACGGCTCAGGCGGCCAGCAGGGCCGCCAGTGCAATACATTACAAGCTAGCGACGCACTAAGCCCAGATTTAAGGTTTCGTGGCCCATACTTACCTAAGCCCAATGTCTATAGAGCCCAAGTGCTGTTCCAATAACTCAAATTAAGCCGTAGCATGGTGGATACAGACCCAAGTTCACTTACCTCCACAGGACAAAATAACATCTGGAAATGTGGAGACCAGACGAACACTACGCGAATACCTTCAAACGGCTAAGCTTGGAAACACTAACGTAGAAAAACAACGAATGCAGGACCCCACCGACCGAAGGCCCAAATCTACATTCCCAGTCGGGAAACACTCAATTCTCAGCCTCCAGAACAAGCACCAGCTTAGACAGTGGCCGCTTTATCACCGAAGAAGCAGTTCTGACTACTGCAGACCTGACATAACCCTTCCTGTCGGTATAAATCTCTGTGACACGAGCCAACGGCCAATTACAGCGAGCTGTATTCATGTCAACAACAAGGACTACGTCGTTAACAGCTAAATTCCTCTCTACTTTATTCCACTTGTGCCTTATTTGCAACAAGGGCAGATACTCTCTGAGCCACCGCCGCCAAAATACATCGGCCAAATACTGTACTTGCCTCCATCTGCGCCCAGCGTAACCATCCTTCTTAGAAAACACGCTGTCCGGCGCTGGGCCGCCTCGCAGCAGCAATAAGTCGTTTGGAGTGAGTGGGTGCAGGTCCGTTGGGTCACTGGATACCGTGGTCAGTGGAGTGGAGTTCAGAATCGCTTCCACTTCACAGAACAGTGTGGAAAGCGATTCGTGTGTCAGTGTCTGCTCTCTCATAAGCGCATTAAGCACCTTCCTTATACTACGAATTTGTCTCTCCCACACTCCCCCATGAGAAGACGCCCCTGGTGGGTTAAATACCCACGTGATCCCATGCTTTAAGAGAGAGTCGTGTATTCTATCTTGTTGCAGCGCTTTTAGTCCCTCACGGAGCTCCCTCTCAGCGGCCACAAAATTTGACCCATTGTCTGATCGGATATACTTCACCTGACCTCTACGAGCCCGAAAACGACGCAGTGCGTTGATAAATGAACTAGTGTCTAAGCTCTCGCATATCTCAATATGCACGGCGCGAGTTACCAAACAACTGAATAGTACCCCATACCTTTTCAGCTGTTTTCTGCCTAGTTTTACGTAGAAGGGACCGAACATGTCCGTACCTACGTGACTGAAAACCCCAGTGTGAGTGATTGTCCTCTCAGGTGGCAAATCTGCCATTATCTGCGTGACGACTGGGGCCTGCCGCTTCCTACAGTGAACACACTTCGAAAGAACTCGGCGAACGGCTGCGTTTCCATCTATCACCCAATACTTGCAGCGCATGCTGCGAGCACGTGCTCCCTGCCTGAGTGACCTCTCCGCTCATGAATATCTCGGATAATTAAATCCGTGACGTGATCTCTTTTGGGCAAAATCAGCTGATGTTTGGACGCGTCTGGGATTTGAGCGTTTTCTAGGCGGCCACCAACCCTGAGAACCCCTTCTACCAGACAAGGGTTGAGGCGATAGATAGGACTGGACCTTTTGGCTGAGCTTAGCTCCAGTTCCTCAGAAAATGACACCCGCTGTACATACTTAATTATTGATGTTTCTGCTCTGTTCAGCTCATCTAGGTTCAGGCGCGTGGCAATGTGTTTCTCGATTGGCTCCCTAAGCGCAGTTCCCTTTTCTGGGCTACTTTAGCGAACAGAAATTCCTTGAAACGCAGCATCCAGGCCACCCTTCGCTTCAGCTTGTGCCAATCCGAAGCACTATGAATGAAGCGAATAGTGTGGTCCTCCTCGGTAGTTACAGCATTAACATGACCCTTCTTTATTTCCAACGGTTCGTCGTCGGTACTGGACGGGCTAATGTCTGGTTGTTCAGGCCACTGAGTCTCCGGCCGCGCCAAAAAGGCCGGCCCTGAAGTCCAAAACGAATCGAGCAGAGCACCTGCAGAGAGCCCACGTGAAAGGGCGTCTGCTGGGTTTAGCGCAGAGGGGACGTATCTCCACTGCTCTGGAACAGAGCCATCGTGAATGACGGCTAGTCTGTTGGCGACAAATGTCTGAAATCGCGACGTTCTGTTGTGGATATACCTCATTGTTGACACACTGTCTGTCCAGAAGTGTACCTTTTCTATAGGCAATTCCAGCTCGGACAGAATCTGCGTGCTCAGCTGTACCGCCAGTGCGGCAGCGGAGAGCTCTAAACGTGGAATGGAGCACGTTTTCAATGGGGCTACTCTGGCTTTACTCATTAACAGTGACGTAGTAACTGTCCCTAATTCGTCCACCGCTCTAATGTATCCAACTGAGCCATAGCCAGACTCACTGGCATCAGAAAACATGTGCATTTGACAGCTGACCTGACCTTGTACGGGAGTGAGACTTCGAGGCACACGAAATGCAGACAGCTCCTCCAGCTGCTGGCACCACTGATTCCACCTTTTTAAGTGGGTGTCTGGAATCCCATCGTCCCAGCCAAGCCCAAGTCTGCACAAATCCTGCAAGATAATTTTCGCTGGCAAAATGAACGGGGACCCGAGACCGAGTGGGTCGTACACTGAGCTTGCGGTGCCTAATATGCCTCTCCTGGTGGACGGACCCCTCTGGACATTAATACGGAATGAAAGCGTGTCTCTCAACACATCCCACTGAACACCAAGCGCCCTCTGGGAAGAAAGTTTGTCTCCTGTCAGATCGATTTCATTAGAGAATGCGCGATCGGATTCCGGAAAACCATCCATCACGACTGGGCTGTTGCTCACAAACCCAGTCAGCCTGAAGCCCCCTTTTGCACAGCATTCTCTGACCCCTTGTGCAACTTCACGCACCTCCTCTGCTGTTGAACCGGAATGCAGATAGTCATCTACATAAAATGACCGCTCAATTCTGCGTTTTACATCTGGATCAAACATGTGACCAAAGTCCTGTGCAGACCTACGCAGAGCAAAATTTGCACAAGAGGGAGAGCTGACAGCCCCGAATAAGTGCACGTTCACGTGGTACTCCTGCAAGTCTTTGGTGACGTCTCCGTCAGGCCACCACATGAAGCGGAGCAGATCTCTCTGCCGACGTGGAACTGTGACCTAGTAGAACATTTTCTCAATGTCCGCCATGACCGCAATCGGCCGTTCCCGAAACCTGAGCAAAACTCCCAGCAGTGAGCTGGTCAGGTTGGGCCCCTGCAATAGCCGGTCATTCAGAGAAACGCCCCGATAACTAGCAGAACAATCATACACCACTCTCATCTTATCGGGTTTCATGGGGTGATAAATCCCATGGTGTGGAATGTACCAGATTCCAGCAGAGTCCAGGTCCTCCCCTTTTACCATTTCTGCGTGATTCCGCTCGATTAGATTGTTCACAAATTTTTTGTAGTCACTCAGGTACTTGTCATTCCTGCTCATTTTCCTCTTTAGGTTTTCTGCCCTACGGATGGCCTGTTGCCTGTTGTTGGGAAATGGGTCGTCACTCTTGAGTGGCAAAGGGATCTCGTAGCGCCCATCCCTGAAACATGTCCCGTTTTCTACCATTTTTAGCCACGTGCGGTCATCCACCGATAAACCAAGTTCTGTAGCACTGCTATCGTGTCCAAAGTCCTGATTGTACAGTGCGACAAACTTCTCATGAATATCCAAGTCCATGTTCTCCTTAACGTGAACCCTGTTCACTCTGGCTGTGTGATTCGTGGCAAAGTTTAGTCCCCTGGGTCCATATATAACCCAGCCCAACTGAGACCGGAATGCAAAGGGCGCCCCTCCTCCCCTTTCTTAATCTCGAGAGGGCACAACGCCTCTGGGCAGTTAGCGCCAATCATGAGGCCGACCTCAGCCTTAACCTCAGGGAAATGTATTCCCTCCAAGTGTGCCCATCGATGGACATCAGACGGCGTCGCGATGTCCTCCCGTTTCACAGGGATCCTATCCAGCGTGTAAGTAGGGGGCAGATGGATAACAGACTTTCCCCCAAGATCCGATATATGCAGCCCATTTACGACCCTGCTTCTAACCAGTTTATCCTCCGAAGCTGCTGTAGTCATCTTAAGTTCTGTGATTTGTCCCCCCACACCAAGACTGTCAAGTAATGATTCGGTACAAAATGTGGCACTCGAACCCATATCCAAGAAGGCATGGGTTACGATTGCTCGTGACCCGTCTGGGGAGCTTACCCTCACCGGGATAACCGCCATCATGGGACCCGAATCGGTGCCCAAGCCTGCCAACACCTCCGTACCCCCACATCTACCCTGTCGTTTCTGACTGGCGTGGGCTGGCCCGTGCCGCCAGCAGTGGCGGCGCCAGCTGACCTAAAATCTGTCGGCGTCGCATCCCTATGCATGACAGTTGGGTGAAGGCGCCCACATACGCCACACGTCAGTTTTCTGCGACATGAATTGAAGCGATGGCCTTTGCGCAGACATCCAAAGCAAAGCTCCTTTTCCCACACCACTTTTTTCCTGTCCTCCCAAGAAAGTGCTTTCATCGCATCACACTGATCAGTAAAGTGTTGCTCCGTGCAGTACTCGCACGTAGGCACCCGGTACCGCCCGCTGGGCTGCACAGTCGTGGCCGACACTGTGTGAGACTGTCTTTTCCCTCGGTCCATTTTTTGTTTGCCAAAGGTAGGGTCTGTTATTTTCCTAACCTCTCGATCTACAAATGAGACTATGTCCTCAAATGAGACCTTTCTATGCAGCTCCTCCTGAATGTGGATAACTTTACTGCGCCACGAATCCTGACAGTGAAAGGGAAGTTTTTCCACGATTTTCCGCATGGTTCGAGGGTGGTCAGTTTCCCTCGCGCCCGCCGGTATGTCCTGCATTACATTGAGGCATGACGTGAGAGCAATGGAAAATTTATCGAGACCTTCCACATCCCCCGGCTTAACCTGTGGCCAGTCAGTCAGCATGTCAACGAAGGCGCCCGAAATAGAGTCAGCATCTCCATAACGTCGCTCCAGCAAGCGCCTGGCCTCTAAATATCCAGCGCCCAGGGGCATGTGCATGCATCCCTTAATAATGTCCTTTGGTTTTCCAGTAGTATACTGCTCGAGGTAGTACAACCTCTCCTCATCGTCATCAGTTTTACTGGCTATTCTGCTATCAAATGCTCTGATGAATGAGCGGTAGTGGGTCACGTCACCATGGAAAACTGGAATATCCGGCTTCGGCAAGAGACTTTTCTGGAGCTGAGTCAGAATAACTTGGGAGCAGTCTCCGCCCTGCTGCCGAGTCCGATCTGAATTTGGGGAATCTGAACCCCCGGTGGCGCCGCACTGGCTACCACTGCCTTCCCCAGCCCCAGTGACAGGCTCAGACAAGGCCAGAGCCCCCACATTGTGATCGATCGCTTCTGTTCTTTTAGGCCTGGTTGGCTGGATTAAAGTTCCCTGGTCATGCGACTCATTTACACCCTTAGAAACCATAGATGTAAAGTTTGCCCCTGGCTCTGCAAACCCTGGGTCCTCCAACCCAACAAGGCCCTTTCCCGAGCCTCCGCCTCTGCCAGCTCCGCCTTAATGTCAAATTCTTCCTTGCGCATTTTCATCTCAACTTCATCAAGTTCTATTTTCCGTTTCATCTGAACTTCATCAATTTCCAGTTTCCGTTTCATCTGAACTTCATCAAGTTCCAGTTTCCGTTTCTCTTTCAAGAAAGAAGCTCTAGCCAACAATCCTGCCTTCCTAGCTGACTCAGCAGCACGCAAAGACTTTACAGAAGCCTGAGAGGCAGAGCTTCGGGCGGATACCACAGATCCGGGCCTTGTGGGCTGACTACAAACATCAGAAGCTTCCGCTGCGCCGTCCTGGCTCATTACACCCTCGTTATCCATACCCAATTTCCCCGCTACAAATGATTCTATGTCTACTCCCTCCTTTTCCAACAGTGATTCCAACCGAGCAACCAAATTAGCCTTGGAACCCTTAGTCTCGGCACCTCTTTCCCTTAACTCTGCCTTCAGTTGTGAAACCTTCAGGCTTTCCAAAGTGTCCATGTTACTTTAATTGCGATATCAAAACTGGTTAACTAACTGGTGCTACCGAGCAGGACAAAATATGCAAACTAAATGCAAATAGTGTGCTTCAAATCCAAATAATCTCAAAGCAATACAACTTGGAACAATGGGCGAGGAGGGACCCAGAAAGTGAGCCAATTAATTCAGATCCAATGAAACTTGCAGTGAGGTGACAGCAGAAAAATAGCCAAAGAAGTCACGAATCACAATTTGGGGTGGAACAATACTGAAATAATTCAACTCCACCAGGACAGGAATCAAAACAAATTCCAACCGACGAGAAATGACTGACACCGCCTATGACCAATGGCCGACTATGTCAATGCCAAACGACACCCTCCGGGCCAGACAGTTGACCGAAGCAAGAATGAAACCAACGACGGAAGCTGAGCCACGCTCAGGTGCTCAGTAGAATAGTTACCTGAATTGCATGAGCACGGAACTTACCAAGCCTTTACGCCAAATATCCGACGCTATCGGGCCCAATGCACATATGGCTTACTTACCATTTAGCAGAATCATATCAGCATCCATGCCAATGTTAGTTATCTTATCCTGCCACAAGAACTAAGCCCAATACCTACACTAGAATGTAAACCAGATCATTCCAGCCACAGGAGAACCCAGCCCCAGGGCTCCCAGAAACAACCAGAAATGCTAAGGCAATTAAACCAAATAATGTATGCTTAATCTAGTCAACAAGTTACCCCAAAAGACCAACAAGGCGTGCTCTGGATCCAAGGATATATACCCGGTAACGGAAAGCAGGGAGACATTCTATGGCTTGACGTACATACATCTACAAACACCCACAGTAAAGCATCACGTCAGTAACACCATCCCGACAAGTTCAACAAACTCCAATGGAAGCACTCACAAGAACCGCCCGTGTACTTGTGATCACGGTTGTCTTGATTCGGCAGAACTGCTGCAGAACTCCACTTAGTGTGCAGAACGTCCCATCAAACTGCGAACCTTTACTGCTGTGGCCCACCAGACAGCCAATGCACCGCAAACACCACTGCGCACGCACATACCGTTGTAGCATGCGCCGCTCCTGACTGGCTCCGCTGTCCCAGCTGTTGCAGAGGAGCCGATTGTCTCCGATCACCTCCGATGAGAGGCGTGTTGTAACTGTAGCCGCCTCGGCCGCCGAAAACAGTTGGAACGGGCACGTTGGGTGTATTAACACCGTGGTGTCGTTACTGACAAGAGAGCAAGTGCGTCAGACAAGGTAGCAGAGAATTGGACGGACAAGAAATTCGGTTTTTACCAAAAACACTTCCTTTATGCCACATTAGCATTACCAATCCAGCTTATCCAGAAGCAATAGACTTGTCCAGCGCCAAAAAACCAAGCCAGTCACTAAAACGCCACAAGCCTAGCACAACTTGACATCACAATAACAGACGGATCCGAAATTACATTGATTGGGGCTACAATACTGGCTGCAAAAATGAAAGAATATGAGATGTTTCCATACCAACACGTTGCGCCTCTGCGGCCTGGCGACTTCGATAGGGTAGATCCGTACAGTCCGTGGCAGCGCTACCAGCGCCCACCCCCAGGAGCGGCACGACGCTTCGGCCTCGAAATATCGACGGCCTCGACCTATGATGCATAATGTACTAATATTACGAGAAGGCCTACAGAAAAGTGTATGAATTTACGTAGCAAACCAAATCAATTCCAACATTAAATCGGCCCAAAAGTAATATTCATAGACACATGAGAATGGAGCCAATCCTTGCAAATACTGTAATAAGTCACAACTCAGATGCTCCAACTCACCAGGGTTGATAGTCCAACAAGTCCAACAGCGAACATTCCACCAATCAATCCGGCACCAGAATGACCCGCGCCCCCGAGACTGTGCCGGGGTCGGCCCGGCCCACCGGCTCGCCAAATTTAGTGCCACGCCAAATTTAAATCACACGTCAGCCCAACAAAACGCAACATATAATGATCTTCATGCCACTCAGACCTTCAAATGCAACGCAGTAGTTTGTACCGATGCGATCTATATACGTACATTTCCGAATAAACGCCACAGATCTCAAATTTCACAACATTTCGCTATATCACGCCAAACCAGGTTAAGTCACGTGATCAGTGACCTCAGTGTCGCTGCCATCTATCGGGAAACATAGCAACCCGCTCAACACAGAAGACCGACCCTCTCTAAGGAATTATTAACCAAATCCAGGTCGTGTGGGCTGAGGTCAATGGCCATAAGCAGCCATGGGCGAAGGAAGGATCTGGAGAAGGGAGAAAACACGTCTCAAATTAGCAATCGAATTCCTCCAATATTAGCTTACCCTAGAACAGTAGACCCCCACACCGACAAAATTAAGCCCCGGTAAAGTAAGCTCAGAAGTTTATGCCGCGGCGCCAACAAACTTAACATTGTTGTAACATTTGTCAGGCCGAAATATCATGGTCACACTTTTGTCTGCATTAAACTTAATGTCATGTTCATTGCCATAGTCTTCACATTTGTTTAGAAGCCTAAACATCCCACGTGCAGAGGGAGACATGACCACCAAATCATCAGCGTGCATAAGATGGTTTATCATCGTATTGTCTATGACACAACCAATAGACTCTGAATTTAATGAGACGCTCAGATCATCCATATAGACATTGAAGAGGAAAGGGGATAACAATCCTCCCTGACCTACCCCATTAGTGACAGTGAAGTTAGAGGAAATTGAGTTACCCCATTTCACGCACATCTCCTGCTGCCCGTACCAAAACATCAGTATCCTGAGCATATAGTCTGGTACAACTCTGTCAGCAAGCTTTTTAAACAGTTTACTGTGATTCACTCGATCGAATGCTTTACTAGCGTCCAAAAAAACATGTAAAGACTGTACCACTCAAACAGCGATAGGAATCTATTAGTTCCTTCAGCAGATAGATACATTGGTCTGTGCCATGACATTTTTTAAATCCAAACTGATTGTGTTGGGTTTCCATAAAAGGTACACATCTAGTCAAAATAACCTGTTCCAAGAGCTTGCTCATGATACTTGCCACTGCAATAGGCCTATAGTTATTTTTGCATGTTATCATGCCAGTTTTATTTTAACCACCGGCACTAATGTCACCTCTAACATTTCCCTGGGGACAAATCCATGAACTAGAATAGATGTGAAAAGATTCCCCAGTAAGCCGCATAATGTTTCAGGGGCATTCTGAATGTGTTCAGCAGTAACATCATCCAAGCCAGAAGCTTTATTAGGCTTCTGTTGTATAATTGCATTTCTTATTTCCTCACATGACACCAGAGGTCAAGAAAATCGCCCACTCGCCTACCATAGCAGGTAACATGAACCAGCTCCACAGTCGACAGCAGATAACCATGAGACTGCATCTGTTCTGATTCAAATCTGATTATACTATTTTTTGTCATTCGTGGATCGACTGGACATATTTGGCTTACCGTCCCAAAATCATGAAATTGTCATCTCTAGTTAGTTCATGGCCATCACGAACAAGTACCTTTAGAGGGTTAGTAGAGATGGTCAGAGATTGGCCACTTCCCACTAACCCAACACTATTAACATGGAATTCGACCTTTCGAGAGCCAATTCTCGCTATTAAGGATTATTTGCAATCCAAGAGCCCGGATTTATCTTCAAAATATTTTTTTAATTGTTTTCTATGAGAAAAAGCAAGATTCCAAAGAAGAAACGTGATTTTGATTCAGAATATGAACAGCCGGACCGCCTACTTTTCCATGAATGTTACCTACTGTTACCGCTGTTACCTGTGCTCCCTCAGGACGAGCAGCAGGAGGTGCTTTAACAACCAATCAGATTTGCGCGTTGTACGCGGTGCGCCGTGCGGATTTGAATCCGGGGAATGCTCTGGAGGAGTGGTGGCACGGTTAGTGAGTGGTGATTTTCGTGCTTTCTGTTTGGTGCTTACTTGTGAAAATAATAAACTTTGGCGATACCCAGTAATTACATCGACAGTGTGCTGTAAAGGGGTGTACGCTTGCAAGAATTTGATCAAGATGGCCAATGGGACAGAGAAAAGAAAGCGGGTCAAGTGTGGCATTCCTGGCTGCACTTTCAATGGCGTAAACTTGAATAGGCATTTCAAGTCCGTTCACCCAAACCTGAACCCTGCTGTGGACAAGCAGATAGCTGGCTCAGGGTTTGCACCAGGAGAGAAGTTTTCATCGTGGTGCCAAGGATCTTTGGTAAACTTTGTTTGATAATTGAAGAATAGAAAATTACCTTGATAATAGAAAATTACCTTCAAATTATCGTTCCGTCTCACTCACCTCGCTGTTTGGCAAACTTCTCGAACGGTGCGTATGTGACGTACTTCTTTCTCACGTGCAGCCAGTCCTGACTCCAAAACAACATGGTTTTGTCCCACGCCGATCATGTGACTCAAATTTAGCTTGCCTTTTAAAAACGTCGTGGGAGTCTTTATCCTTAGGCCATCAAACTGACGTTATCTATACGGACTATTCAGCGGCGTTCCAGAGCGTCAATCACAAACTTCTTATTCACAAATTGAAAAACTCTTACCAAATCTCAGGTGCGGCCCTGGAATGGCTTTTATCATATTTAGGAAATCGTAAGCAACGCGTTATTGTGAACGGAAAATGTTCTGATTGGATCCATGTACGCTCTGGAACTCCGGAAGGTGGAATTATCTCGCCTCTCCTCTTCGCCCTGTACATAAACGATCTTCCAGACAAAATTAAGACTAATTGTCTCTTATTTGCTGACGATGTAAAATTATACAACAAAATTACTTCGCAACACGACATTGAGCTCCTTCAGGACGATCTAACATCTTTGGCTGCATGGTCTGCACTTTGGAAGCTTCAACTCAATCCAGCCAAATGTAAATCGTTCACTGTGTCATTGAAACGAAAGCCTATTCCAACCACATACAAAATCCAAAACTCTACTCTAGAGAAAGTCTGTGCAATCCGGGACCTTGGAGTGTGGTTGGATTCTAAATTGACGTTTGTAGAACACCTGAATCACATTGTTAGTAAGGCGAACAGGGCACTAGGTCTGATGATTCGGTCTCTTCAGGTTGGCCATTCAGAGGGGAGAGCGAGACGGAAGTTGAAACCCGAACCAATCATGGCGGCTTATTTTGGCAACATTCGATCTATTATGGAGTTTGGCTGCGTAATTTGGGGTGGGGCTGCCAAGACTCATCTTGATAGACTGGACAAAATTCAGCATAAACTCTTGATTTGGCTCGCGTCAAGCTCAACGAAAAGCTCACCATCATTTGTGTACCATGTTCTTTTGGCTACGTTCAAAATAAACACTGGCTAATCGACGACTACAATATGATATCCTTTTCGCACACAAAATTATCTCCGGAAAAATAGACTCCGCCTTTCTGCTCGGTAATTTCCCTTTTCATGTCCCAGGAAGGAACACAAGGGCAATGTTCGGTAGTATGCTGCATGTTCCATTTGGAAGGGTAGAAACTGTGAGGCGTGGATTGTTTTGTCGCTCGACCACTAATTTTAACTCGTATCTGAGGGCATGTCCACTTTCCCACCCTTTTAGATTTTCATTTGGCCAGTTTAGAGCACAGGTTCGTTTATATATTAAGTCGTTGCCTGCGAGTTGAACAAAGTGAACTTTTTAACTCTATGATATTCTTATGTTTACTGTTTTAAGTGCATATTTTAGTCAGCTCGCAATGTGATCGTTGTTTGTAGTTTGTTGGCTCCTCATTTTTACCTGTAGTTGTATGTGACCTGTTTACCGTGACCATGTTTCATGATTCCTGACTTGAGCTCTTATTGGGATATGACCCTGTTGCTCATATAGCACTAATAAATAAATAAATAAATAAATAAATAAATAAAGAAGTGAGCTCATTGTGTTGCTTTTTGTACGATTTGTCTTGCTTGCTCTTCATTTTGCCTGCTTCTTGCTCCTCATTTTTGTCATCTTCCTATCATAGAAAAAGGAAAAAATTGAATGCAATTGTTTCTCAGTACCTGCCTATTCATGCCTGGCAGCCAGCCTGTAAAATATGTCAGGTTTCAGCAACATTTGATTTCGGCAGTCTTTGCAGATTCTTTTTTGGTAACTTTGCGTCATTTGGGCATTCTTGGCCCAAGTGAAGTGCAACAGGCTTGAGGGAAGGTTAAAACACCCCCTATTTCATTAGCTCTGCCAATGGATGATCATGAGTGAAGTGCAACAGGCTTGAGGGAAGGTTAAAACACCCCCTATTTCATTAGCTCTGTCAATGGATGATCATGATCATCCATTCTTAAAATTATCATTTTAATGATTGTTCATTAAAATGAGAATTTAGAAAATTTGAAGGAATTTGTAATACCACTCCCAATTTATGATTGAGGGTGCCTGAGCACACTGAAAAAAATATGTTAATTCACACCCCTAACATCAAATCAAATGAAGCTAAATTCAAGCTTGTGGTAAACATGCATGCTATCTTTCTTTTTAACCCTTGCCCCGGTGGCGGGTACGAGCCACCTTCGCCCTGGTGGGGGGCTAAAAAAGACCCCCCACGATCTCAAAAACTAAGATAGCTAGAAAAAAGCGCAAAACGGCAATCGAAAGCTCTTCGAAAATTATATCGAAAATACTTCAGTCATTTTTCTTGTCAGGTCAATATCAAGGTCACCAGAGGTCAAAATAGGTCAAAATCGCTAATATGAGGTGTACTAAGAAAACCTCATATATCTCAGATACTATGATAGCTAGAAACATTTTTCTAACACCATTCGAAAGCTCTTGAGACGCGCTTTCATCACAGTGGAATTTATTTTCGTGTCAGGTCAAAGCCTAGGGAGCTACAGGTCACTAAATATTGGACATATTCTTGGGAATGTCCATAGCCACCCATGCATAAGGGCGTTTACTTTTTCGCTAATAGCTTCCAAACCAAACAAAATACAGCCATAGTTTATGCACCATTGCAATCCTCTCGTCAATACAAATCGATTGATATATGATATTGCTATGCCAGGTCAAATTTAAGAATTTGACCTGTCCCAGGTCAACGGTCTGACCCAACTTGACCTGGTATAGTCATGATGTATATCATTTGATTTCCAGTGACTATACAAACATTTTAGTGACAAAATAAAAGCTCTATCTTAGTTTATTAAAAATTTATAGAGAAAAACACCAAAAGATGCTTATTTGACCTAAGGTGAACTTTTAAAGGTCACAAGTCAAAATTTTTGGCATCAACTTCAGAAATGGGCTAAGAGCAAGTCGCAACCGATGTTTGAAGCTGATTCCATCCACACTTACTGAGAAAAGCTCATTTCGTCATTTTCCCCATGTATTTACAATGGGGAGGTCATGCTCTGCACATGACCTTAGGTCACCAATATAAAAAATCTCGGAACAAATGTTGTAGCTCCTGGTGGGCCCAATATGTGGCATGAGTTTCAACTGGATCGATTAACCCTTCTTTTAGTTATGCGGTCCTAAGTATTTTTGAGGTGAGGTCACTTCACCTGGCCTGGTGAACTGACCTGATATGACCTTGAGCCAAAATTTTCAGGAAATATGTAAAAATAATGAAGGAACAGCTAGACCAAGTTTGGCGGCGCTGCACGCCGCAGTTTTTTGGTCACTTCGGAAAAACCCGAGGGGGGTCTAAAAAGACCCCCCACCCGGGCGAAGGTTAAATGTGGCTGAACAGTGGAACTATTTAGGGAGATGGTTCTACCCACATGAACAATATTCTACATTAATAAGAATGTTTGTTTATTATGCGCACAATTTGAGCTGCCTCAGCCATTGCAGCAGATTTCTCCCTGCCACATTTTGCTGATTGATTTGATGCCTAGCCTGCAGTTCCCAAATGCCTTGTGAGTGGTTCCAATAATCCAGTGCTTTTACGGATATGGAGGAATATCTTCCACTTATGCTCCCTAATAAGTTACACTGTCTTTTATTTCTTACATAAAAATGTGCTTTAATTTTCAGAAAGAAAGAAATTAATTTGCATGAATAATTGACTTTGTCTAAGTTTTTACCTGATTAGTCTCCCTTGTTGATGGAAACTGTTAAATGTAGACAAAAGGGGAAAGGAAAATTGGATAATAAAGAACACCAGTGAAAATTAAGCTCGCCCATAATGTCTTAGTAAAAAGATGCACTTAACCCTCACCCCACCGCGGGCCATCGATGGCCCCCTAAGGTTATTTTCAGGATAGCAGAAAAACGACGAGACGCAGAACCACGGTTAAGGGCTCTATCTCTCACCCCATCATTTTCCCACCATCCCTGAAATTTTTTACCCCGGGTCACTCAAGGTCAGGTCACCAAGCGAGGACAACCAAGGTCACCTCACTTCAACTTTTGAGCTCTATGAGAGCTATGTTTCTCAGTCGATCGATTTCACAAAATCATTTGATTAAAGGCTATTTATGCGTTCTCGCACTTCTGAAGATATCAGGACCATTCCAAGGCACGGAATAGAAGTGCCTCCACAACTACGGGTTGTGGAGCTGAAGAAACCGCGTGAATGGTGAATCACGTATTACCAAGAGCACGTTGGGTCTTCCTTCATTACATATTGTTCGAATCTGTACAGGAGAACACCTGGTGCGTAAAATTGATGTTTCTTTCGGCTCCTGCATCAGCTTAATCAGATACCAGTCGCGTTTGGCCAGGTTCTAAGCCAGGTAACGAAAATTATGTGCTGAAAAATAGTAGGTAACACGATGAACAGATTCTTGACCTCTGCATGACACCAAGATATTTTCAATAGGTGTTGTGATTCGGGAACCATATTCTGAACCTCCATCATGTATACAATTGAGAAGGGCTTTGAAATGCTTTTGTCATTCTTCTGTTATTGCTTTTTCGCCACTAACTCTATCTATAATTGTTGGTAAAGGTACCTTGCCGCCCTGAATATGCTTAATGTCATGCCAAAAAGATCGAGGATCACCTTCAGCCATTTTTCTAGCAAGTGAATCTCTACATATTTCATCTCTGTGTTTCTTAATATATCTTATTGCATGCTTGCACTGCGAATTTGAATAGCGATTAAGTTCAAACAAGGGACCTGTATTGGGTTTCCCTACAGCAACCCACAATTTTCTATTATCTCTAGCTATACTGTACAAATCAGCAACATATTGACTCCAACCAGGTCTTTGCGTTTTCTTGGACCTACCAACTTTTTCTTGTGTCTGGTTTCCTGCTGATTGTAAAATTTCAATTATGTTTCCATATGTCTGACTTATGTCACGATGGCGACTCTCATCAATACAATTATGATTCTGGCAGTCAAGTGAAGAAGGAATATCTTCTCTCTGGAGCTTCAGAAGAACGCAATTTTATAAAACTCACGCTGTTCATTAGATAAACAATTCCATTTAAGCCTAGATTTTGCAGCTCGGTTGGTCTTTGGAACATATTGTTTTGGAATACTACCAACAGATAGGTTAAATACCACTGGAATATGATCTTCATCAGTGACATCGTACATAATGTTTATATCACTGATGGCTCCATGACAGTCAGCACTAGATACAACATGGTCAAGCCATGAATCTGTTGACCAAGCAGCACTTACAAATGAATAACTGTTAGCAGGAAGCATGTCGGTAGATGAAACTGTAAGACTGCTATTTGTACAAAATGAGTGAAATGACTCAAAATATCGCCGCCCCGCACACTGGGGCAACTGGGCTTCAAAATAGGCCAAAACCTCGTAACTAAAAACATACTTTGATTAGCAATACTTTTTTGTGCTCAAATGAAAGCTGTTGCTCTGAACTTCATTATCCAGCCATAAAACATTGGGTATCTACACCAGGTCATATCAGATAAACTATTTTTCAAGGTTTATAAATATCGGAATTCGATTTCGTTCTTTCCAGTTTTGCAGACACTCAATGAGACAGAATCAGATAAGGTGGGTCCAGTGACGGTTGAAATGTAAGAAAAAAACACAAGTAATATTTCAAAAACCGATCCGACATATTCAAGGTCATCATAAGTCAGAGGTCTTGCTGAGCCTTCACTCTGGTTTAACTATTAATTACCACATGATAAATAATGGCACAAATTCACTCTTTCACTATTTGACTTATTTAAATCCAGTACCGAACCATATCGAAACTTCTAGGGTCATGTGCGGGAGCTGCATTTATTGACACAATAATGTTAAGCGCGATTCCAGGGAATGATTACCGTCACTCTTCCCATAAAATGAGCACAAACATGCGGAAACAGACAACACATTAAACTCACAGGGAATGTTCATTAAATTATGCGACCTCTCTTGCATCTTTGTGTAACCCTCCTATTTAATATCCCGCGTCCCTTTATCCAGTGTGCTATCCATTAACCCCGAGAATTATCGTTGAAATCTAGTTTTGAAGCAGTCTCACATCCAAGTACCCACTCACGCACCATCGAATTATTAATGGTTAGTGCCACTATCTTTCCGCTTATAAAGAGGGTTACTGCCGGGCTCGAAACCTCCGTTGTCATGGGCCTTCTGGATTTATTTTATATCATCGGAGATCATGTTATCACGAGGTCATTGGTGACAACCAGGTACTGGTACTGATCAGTGATTGTCAACTATGGATGCCTTTCTGGTATGATATTGCCTGAATGCAAGGTGATCTCTATTCCTTGCCTCCTGGGCCTCCTCCATGTATGCTCCTATGGAAACTTTCAGGCTCTCAATCATAAGCGTCGCCACCGGAAAAGAAGTGGGGGGGGGCAGCCAAACTTCAAACTGACGCTGACAAAAAACTTCCCACGTAAGGACCAAATACTGTTCGAATTTGGGCTCCTCGTTGCCTTCTGCAGCGGCTGGTTATAAGAATGTCCGGTTTTCTCCCATTTTGACTGAGATCAGAAAATTTTTGACCAAAAATTGGGGGCCAGGCCCCCCTGGCCCCCCGGTGGCGACGCCCCTGCTCTCAGTAACATCTTCCCCCGTGCATTTGCACATTATGTATGGTTGCCGGTATGCTGTACCATGGGTACACGTTTACAAACAGCCTCGCTGTCTCTAGAGCATAGGCCGGATACTTCTCAATTTTGATTCTTGATGATGATCAGGGGCGTAGCCAAGGGGGAGGAGGGACAGCCGCCCCCTGAGGGCCCAAAGGGTCCCCCCTAAGGACACGATTCTGTAACAAGCATGGCCCTTTTCACCCCATCAGGGCCCTTTTGGCGCTGTCGCAGGGGCCCTTTTCGGGGCGCCACCCCCCCCCCTACCCCGAGTGAAATCCTGGCTACGCCCCTGATGATGATAGTGCGCCTAATATTACCGAAAACCTTTGTAGCAGATCCAGGCTTACCCAGTAGCCTCGCTAAACTGTCGGAGGTTCCCGAAAGAACGGCGGGTTGTGTTTCCTTCATTAGCTGTGCCGTTGCCCCCCCCTCCCGCCTTTGGCTGATCGACGACCAGACTCATGGTAGCACGAAAACATTCCTGTAAATCTCTTTAGTTTTTTTAACAGCGTCCTTCTGGTCGTAGTTTTGAGCTCTCCATGAACAAATGGGTGACTCTTCTCTGATCTTCCCTCATCCTCAGTGCGCGTGTTAAAATCGGTTTTTGCATAGATTGACTCTCTGCCCAGCGTCTTGCAAGTCCGCCTTCCCCTGTCACGACTCGACCACGGCACCCTGTCAGCCGTCCTTACTCAATTTGCCGCGCAACATGAGCCGACGGCCGCCGTAGCCGCCGGCCTCACCGCGCTACTTGGACTACATTGCCGCACAAAAAGTGACATATCTCCCCTGGGACAACTGATGCCGAGCTAATTTTTTCACGGCTTGTTAGAGGACACAACATTGCATCACTACATATAAATTTCTAAGTGAAACTCGCTGTGCGTTTTTTTCGCAGGTCTAACGAAGTTTAGGATTTGAGAATAAGTTAGAAGCTTTACATGCCCTAATAGTTACAAGTACTATCAGGCTCTTATTGCCAAATTTCGTACTTTTCAACATTGAGTGTCTTCAGGGGGTTCCCAGCTATCCATTGATATAAATAGATAACGGTTTTGTGACTGCGACCATGGTTGATAATGCATCAGAAAGTGTACCTCATTTCGAGTCAACTTGACACCGAACTGCAGCGTGATTAGTGCGCTGTGTTCCAGCATCTGTGCAAGCGGCTAAAGAAGAGAAAAATGGATACAATTATGTTTTTCCAAGGTTTTGGACATTTCTCTGTCAGAGCCAAACGATTAAGTCCGATTTTGAAGATGTCAAAATTGGAGGTTTTGGCCGGTTTTGGAGGCCATTTGCCCCAGTGTGCCCCGGTAGCTCAGTTGGTAGAGCGTTGGGCTCAGGCCCGCTGCTCAGAAGCATGCAGTGGCAGTGCATGTCCAGGCTTGGGATCGGTTCCCCTGAGACGCTCCGGCGCTCAATAGTTTACCCGACGTACAGGTCTGCTGGCAACTGACTGATGAGAGGGTGACCTGAGCGGGGCGGCCGTCCCTGTGCTTTGTGGGACGTTAAACTTTGGCTTCTAAATTGACCCTCCATTGAGGGAGTTGCTCGTTCGGGTGGTGGGGTCGGGGTCTCCGTGACAAGTCCCTTGATGACTTTAGTGAGACTCCGACTCCGGCAGCCGTACTAGGAACAACTTGAACCAAATTTATAAAAAAATATGGAGTTAGGATTGCTCAAATCAAGCTGGAAATACCTTCATATTTCCAAAATCGTAGTATCCTGGGCTCCTTTCTAGGTACCTGTTGCAATATTTCACCTGTGACATCTGAGAGGTCATCTGGGCTACTCGAGCATATTTTCAGACTTGGGTCAATAACTGTGCAGGAAATGACGATACAACTTCTATTTTGATACTATTACGTTGAAATTGCTACTACGAGTCGATTGATGTGCATATTGACTATACTAGATTAGATAGTGACCTTGACCTGACCTGATGTGTGTGATCAATGGTCGAGAATTATTGCCACCAGTTGAAAAAATTATAAACCAAAATCAACCGACTTCTAGTTTTACAGGCCCAAAATGTGGCCGTGATTTACACTATCCACCAAAAGGTCCCAACCTTAATGGACAGCAATTTGATGAATTTCTCGTGAAATTCTTTTAAGTTTGTAATTTTGAAGTAATTTTTTGGTCGTTACTTTTTCAAATATTATCACTTCTATTTCAAATTTCAAATAAAAGCAAATCGTTACCAATAATCCTTAGTACCACGATCGAGATCACGAGAAGGTATCCCACCTCAACATCGTGGAACTCCAACTGCCTCGAACCGGACCACACCGGCACGTCAAATTCTACTATTTACTGCTACAAAATAATAATCAAGAACTTATTAAATCTCTGGGTCTTCAGCTGCCAGGGCTATATAGCGAACTTATCAATCCCAACCCTGAAGGTACCGTAAAAATATATCTTCACATTGGAGCCATAATTACAGTAAACCCAGGGACCTGTTGGCCTAGTGGTTCTTACTTCATAGACGACCACTTTAGAATGAGACACGTGATGAATAATCAACCAACTCACCTAATTATGCAGCCGGATAAAACGTTTTCAAGGTTAAATTGGCCCATAAATGGGTGTTGCATGTGCAATCCATAAAGTGAAGGATCCAGACCTGTCCTAGCAAATAAGCTCTTCAGCAGCAAACCGTTACAGTTAGAGACCTAATTTTTGGCTTGTCTCTTTAGAATACATTGCATAATGGCATGAAAAACAAAAAACAGTAATCCGACAAAAAACATCGATAAGAGAACTAACGGAAGCAATGCAAATCAGGACAAAATTTCAAAATTTTGACTTTGTACGTGCAGCACGTGCCAACCGACGGTAGGCCACCGGCCGGCTAAGGTTGTTTGAATCGACCAGTATCATATGTACTTGTTTCCCAAAAATTATAGCCATTGGGACGATGTTGCAGGCTCGACACACCACAACGTTATACATTGAATCATCTGGTTTTTCTCTGGCACGTGCACTTTGCACCCCTGTTATAAGATATCCGCACGGTAGATTTTTGCGGATTTTGGTTATGTTACGCCCCTATGAATTGCGAACACAATTGAGTATATTATAGGGGGCTAGAATTTTATGACATGTAAATGCTAACTTGACTGGACTCATATGCCAACTTCACCAGGAAGACACTGACCATAAAAAAATACTGGTAGTTGAAGTTCAAATGTTTGCACCGCATTAAATACTTGATATCTAAACTGAGAATCTAGGTCGGCGGTGCCGGTGGCGTCAGTGGCCCGGTAGTATTGCGAAGGGAGAATCCTCAATGCCTCTTGCGAATGACAGTGACTAGGTACTGTGTTACACATGAAGCTCTTTGCTGCATTGCATACTCAATAAAGTGCAATACATGAGGCGTGTGTAAAAAGAAATACTTATCTTTTTCCTAGACATATTTGATAGTTTATAGGTTCCATGATCTAGTTTTGGGGTGTTATTACGATATAGGGGATAATATCCCCTAAACACAATTATCACCAATACACAATTCAGATATTATGTTGACATCACTAAATGGTCATTTGTCGAAAGCCCAATATCGAACAGCAGCATTACCCGTGCTTGCTTGAACCACCCAATAGAAAACCTTCATTTGAAGCAAAAATCATCGTTCCATCGTGATTGGTTTTTCAGCTAGAAGTTTCATCACGTTTTCTTCTGGCCTCCTGCACCACTGTGTATTGGTACGATATAGGGGCTATGTTCATTAGCCTGACCACTTTTTGCAACTTTTTATCCGATTCTGGCTCCCCGGGGCTCATTCGATGCGTCTTGGCGAGCTTTACAACATGGTAACTTTGATAGTCAAAATTTTGAATTTTCGAGATCCTGACCCTGCAAAATCTGAAAAATACTGCCCAAAATCAGATTTTGCGCCCATGTTTGCTGCCAAAAAAGACTACTAACTGTACTTTTGGGCAATGATGTTTACGCTTACCATCCTAAAAACCTTTTAAGTTCATGAAATGCATCCCAACGTTTTCAGGATCTGCCTTATTTTTGAAATGATTATGAAATACTTTTAACGAAAATAGGTAAGATGGTTCCGATGTTTTCTGAAGGTGTTACCAAAGAAAATTTTCAGGGGGGTTTGAAGACTTATCGAAATATTAGCACTTACTAAACTGTTAAACTAGCAGAGCCTTGTCTTTTTCTCTAATGGATCGTGTGTAGTGGATAGAAAGGATAGGGAACAGCGGCGGATTGAGTACTTCATTGGCGGGGAGGGGTTAGGGGCCTGGAGCCTCCCACCGCCATTGCTTCGGAACAGCTCCCAGTTATGCATTCACTATAGGCACACTGACATTTCGGTGGGGGGGGGCTTGAGCCTTCCAAGCCCCCCTTGTGTCCACTACTGATTGAAAACCAATAACCAGCTGAAAAAAATGAGTTGGAAATCATCGCGGCCGCCGCGCTGGTTTGTTGTGACAAGATGGGGCAGTGTAAAACGTCCGGTGCAGTATAAGAAGGGCGAAAGCATGGAAAGTTCTGGAACTTCTGTCTAAAACGCAATTAGCACAGTCGTGGCTTTGTTCTGGTCAAGTGAAACAGCCATGAGTGGACGTCCCGGGGTTAGGGACAGGGTCAGGGCCCTCCTGAACTTTTTGTCTCCCACAGACTTTGTCTAGGTCTTGTGATGCAGTGCCAGCATTAAACCATCTAGAACCCCTCCTGGATCGAGAAAAAATATTCAGCCTTGGAGACATCAATATATTGAAAGCATAGTTGTAAGCAATGCCTCAGATAAATTTTTTTGCAGTAAAAAAGCAAAATAATCTATTTTAAATGCGCAACATAGCGGAGCAGATCAGGCGGATGCATGATTATTGTCTTCTGTCTCTTCGAAGAGGTTAGGCGCCGCGTTAACAGCATCAGAGCGGTGTTTCACGTTAAGGATGGTCGGAACGTATACACAGACAATGTAGGGCACCAGTCGAACAAGGGTGTCCTCGGGTTTGCTAACGGTAAAATAGTGGCGCAGCGAACGGCTCTGAGCGGTATGCCATCTCGCTGTGCACAGCTTGCCATGGCTCTGTTTGGCCAAGCTGACTCCCACCTCACCACTCATAGCTGCCCTAGTGCAGAGATAGAGGAGCTTAAAGTCTCGGGACGTGCATTCTATGACTTCGGTCGGGACATTCCGGAAGTCAGAGCACCAAATTGGTTGGAATGTTTTGACAGGCATAGGATGTATGTACCTCTGATATATATTCTGAGCCACCGTACGTTAACAGCATGACCGAGGTAGAGCTTGATAATTTAATACAAGAGCCACTCGTTTGTGGAATCCCGGGCCATACCCAGTCTACCGAGAGACGTGTGAAGCTGACCTCGGAGGCTGCAGTACAAGTGGTCGGTGAGAAACGCCAGGATGGAGCCGCTTTAAATAGGAAGCGCGCTCGGAAGACCCACCCCGGCCAAGTAACCAGGCGGTAGAAGCAGACCGGTAGAGTGAGTGTCGTCGGGCTGTCATGATATGCGTGTTATTCAAGCTTCCCTCTGTGATAATTCGGCATCAGGTTATATGAATTGTGACAATTCCTAACTATTTTTAACCTGTTAAGTGTGATCAGATGTTTTAAACTGATCTAAATAATCGGTCTCACATTCAAAGCGACAAAGTGTTTAAAAGTCTGATATATTGGTGGTTAAGAGGCCATCAATTCGTCTATTGCGTTGACATCGCTTCGAATTTTGGTATGTTTCTTCAAAACTTATTTTTAGCGGCTTCAGTTACATTTGGTAAGCGTAAACATGATTGACCAAAAGTACAGTTAGAAGTGATTTTGGCAGCAAACATGAGCGCAAAACCTGATTTTGGCCAGTATTTTTCAGTTTTTGGAGGGTCGGGATCTCTAAAACTCAAAATTTTGACAAATAAAAGTTACCATGTTGTAAAGCTCGCCAAGACGCAGCGAATGAGCCCCGGGGAGCCAGGATCGGATAAAAAGTTGCAAAAAGTGGTCAGGCTAATGTTCATCCCGCTGCGCATGGTCAGTTTTTGAGTCTCGAGAAAACCAATATCAGTTCTGAGTAGCATTTAGGCCAAACAATGGGAATCAGGTGGACTATTTGAAAACCTGGGGGATGCCAGTGAAATGGGCAGCCCTACGGGACCATGCCACTCAATTCCACACTGGGCCACTAACTTCTCCAATCAAGTAAGCTTTGCCTCGTTGTGTCTCACCTTCAGTGTTTGCTTCCACCGGCATATCTCCTTGCTTACAGTTTTTAGGATGGCTTGCAAAATTGAGGGTTTCTAAGCAGGTCCGGTTTCAGTGTCATGATGATACGTATGTACATTTTTATACCTTCACCACTCCAGCCGCAACTTGACAAAGACTTTTAGGTGCAAAAGCACTTGTTCAGATAATAAAAGAAAATAGTTCGCAAAATTTCTTGGAAGTGAGTTCCTGTGGCAGTCCTAGATCTATCATAAGAATACTCAGAATAAAATGATTCTCGCATTCCCAGCGGATGTGAGCCAGGCTCCACGGGACAGCTGTGACGTGCAGCGTAATTACATACACGACCAATTTGCCGCTTTCCTACTTAATCAGCGGCCGCTCGTCGCCGGTCAGCAGTTCCGATACGTCGCTCGTCGGCGATGTCGACGTCTGCTCCGGCGCCAGCTGTCAGCTCATGTCGCGTTCCGTCGCTAAACTTCCACAATTTCCCAACGCGGCAGCCTTACTCCGCACTCAAGTTTAGCCGCAACGACTGCGTAATCAGTGCATAATATGCCCGGGAAGTTTTCAGGGCGAATGTGTGCTGCTGCTGACTGCTGAGAGCCCAGCTTTCAATAAATCAAGATAAGCGTTTTGTACATTAGAGAAACTGCGGCTGTTTTCTGTAACCAAGCATGGCCGATGGGTGGCCTATGAGTGCACTGTTTTGTTCATTTCGGCGCGTGGGCATTACATACCTTAGGCTGATCGGATCCGAAGCTCAAGGAACTCGGACTAAGATTTTACGATAGAATTGTGATGTTTGATAAAGTTATTTTGAGTGTGAATTAGGCCTAGGGCTAGTGGCGTAACCAGGAATCGGCCAAAGGGAGGGTCCAACGCCTTTCAGAGGTCCCAGGTCGGGTGTCCCTTAACAGCTCGTTCCCTCCCGTTTTTCCGTATCGCATTTTTACCTTAAATTTCCAGTTACTAAATTCTCATGTGCCTATCGAAGTGTTTCGATTTTTATTTTCTTAATCACCCCAAGGGATTGCAAATTTAAGACACCAAATATTGAAGGTGGCTCAAATATGGCAGTGCGATTGCAATGGCAGCTAGCTTTTTTCGGGAAGCTACAGACTGATGTGTGCACGATTTTTTATTTGACTGCACCTCAGTGCACTTAAGTGAGCAGAGAGACTGGCCTGAATACAAAATTTGACCTTCAAGTTATTGAAGATCACTGGTTTTAACTATGCAGCGTTTCAGTCTCCATCTACCGAAAATGATTACCTATGCATTGCGTAGTGACGAGATCGTTAGCTCTACCAGGACATTTCAAAAGAGAAGACGGAGGACAGTAGAGGCGGTATGGGAATGCGCCGAATACGTATATAACGTCCATTCCGCAGACGAATACTATTGAATTAACCACAGTTGTGTTCTTGTTCTCCAGGCCATGTTGTACAGGAGCAAATTACTGAGGAAATACCTACCCGAGATATTCATTGCTATGGCTCACACTGTTATTCTATATTTCTAAACTTTACATGGGCACGCCCCTTCTTCACCAAGGATTATGCCCATTCATTCCGGTAATCTTCCCCCTTGCTCATCGAATTTCCTACGCTGATAACCGACACTTTTTCGCATCAAAATATTTAGGTACTTCTTGCAGTTGGGCTATCATTTTAGAATCAGTATGAACTAGCTAAGCCTCCGTTTGATTCGCTCTTGCGGGCAAACAAGCTATTTTAATTTTGTATTTCCTAAATACTTTAAACTATGCTATTAATTTTCAACGAAACAAGAAGTCATCATCATCATATTTGATGTTTTAGGGTGCCCCGGCAGTGTAGATCATATGGTGCGCAATGAAACGAGGAAAATTGTACCTCAGTAGAAGGTATATGGGAGTGTACTCCTAGATGCTATAAAATATACGTTTCGAGGACGGCAAGAATCGGTTGACGAACGAAAAATAATACATATTCAAACTGCAAGTCAGTTCCTACTGCGTGACTTGAGTAGCTTTAGAGCCAGTAGAAGCAGGCTTACATTTGTATACTCGAGAATCAGCGCCTACCATCAACGAATAAAACAGGCGATCGAGCCCCTACGAAAATAAAAGAATTGCTTGACATGGAGCGTGTTTCAGGTAGACCAACTTTTAGTTAATTTGATGTGAAAATTGCTAGGAAGCTGAGGGGTATATTACAAACGAAGGTGACAGTATTTCAGTGTGGTGTTTTCAATGCGTCAATGCCACCGTGTTCCATTCGCTGAGGAGGTGCTGGTCGGTTTCGCCGGTGACGGTCGGCGTGATGCACACTCGCGCCAACACGGAGTTACCATGTCGACTTAAGTACTTCAGGCCTGTCATTAAAGCCGAAGACCAGCTCTGTATGTATTTGCCTAGCTTGCCAACGCACTGTGTTGACCGAGCAACGGTACCATTCCGCGGTGCACTTAGAGCAATCTGAACACTGCATGTTTTTTCTATTGTCGTTAGACCCGACTAGAATTTTTCCTCAAAATATGCTACACAGCGTCAATATGTCGCTCGGTTATATCTTGACGTCTGTACAGATCAAATGCTCGCTCGATGCAAAAAGTACCAAGGCGTCAATTTAGTCCATATGCAAGTCTGCATTTGAACATGTCTATATGATATCCAATTCCAGCGGAGCTACATTATTGGACCACTTTCCGATTATTCATTTTGACAAATATTAATTGGAAAGCACACACAATGACACTATGGATGTTAATTGGGTGTTATTTGGAGGACGCATTTCTATACATCCATCGGCACATGCTGAAGGTTATTAGCAAGGTTATTAATGTAGCAGTTTATTCGTAATTCATAACATGCGCTGATAATGATGGCAGAACGCATTCACATGCATTCGAGCCAATACAATACAAGCTGCCATTTTATGCCTGTCAATTACTAGCCAGTTGTCTACATTTGCTTAATACATCAAAAACGACGTCCGAGGCAACTTTGTAAATTCACTTTAGTGTATTATAGATATAAGTTAAAAATAGGACATCTTTATTCAGTGTCTAAGTTTAAGGCCGAGGTAGGAGTCGGAGTCCACCACAGTGAAACCTTTAGGCTTCATTACGTCGTTTGGAACGCTTGACTACACATGTAAGCAGCTTTGTACAGCAAGCAATTCTCCCTATTCTCATCACGGAAACGTTTTAGGGTACGCCAGTAAGTGCTAAAACAACTCTTCTTGGTGTATTAAGGCGTGGTTTTAAGGAGAATGTGGCACCTTACAATGATTTGAATTGAGATAGCAGTCTGAAAGAGATTGCCCAAAATATCCAGGTTTCGTACTTCCTTGTCGGAAAACTCCATAATTGCACATAAAAAACCTTCTCCAGCTAAGAAACAGAGCCTCGCTGTTTCCTGCTGCCCACATTCGGCAGCGATTCCACGGTTGAAACTGGAAAGTAAATCACGCTCCGAAATCCCATTTGCATCCGCAAACAATAAGATTTGGGAAGAACGAAACTGCATTCAACAAGGACTTTCCAGGATGCTCTAAGAAAGTGCTGCTCTAATTCAAATCCTATTGTGAAAGAGTTAAATTGCATTCAGTGCCCCATTTGAGCCAATTAGAAAAGGAGCTTGACGATAAAAATTCATTGCTTACAAGTCTGCCGCGGCATTCTTCTTGCCGGCACTCCATGCCACACAACTACGACTAATGAGCCGAAACATCCCACTCCAAACGGCGAGCTGACCGTCCAGAGTTATCGCTCCAGGCTCAGACCCCTGTCAATGTGCGTGTTAACAATTGGTTCGGAGTGTCATCGTTTATAGTATTTTCAGGTGTCTCATCTCAACATAACTTGTTTCTTTTAGCCACTGAAGAAAAGGATGTGCCCTTGAAATGTTTGACCGTTTTATCTATAATAATTAATATTTGACATGAATTTAAACTTCCAATTCTGTTCTGCTGTTTGTGGTACATCCATGTTGTCCGAATCCTAACAATAGTGGAAAACGCCAACGGTGCAATAAGCAGAAAACATTCACGTTCATGGTAAAGTCGATTTCAGATGTTTACGGTAAAGTTTCTTTCCGTAATGCATTCAGGCGTGGATCCAGGAGGAAGAGATCAAGGCATGTCCCTAGAGCTCCCGATTTTAGCCGATTTTCCTATAAAAAAACACGTTGTTCACGATCTTGGCCTCTCAACCATCGGCCTAGATGGTGGGGGGGGGGCAGCCTGTCCATCGAATCCATAGTAAGATATTGGTATAGTCACAATGTTTTTCTTTTGACGCTGAGGGTAACTCTGTTTCTTCCGATCTGCAGACTGTTTTCTACAAACTGAACAATTGAGAAGATCCACAGATATCCCCGTGCCCTAGTCAAGCATTCACAGTTCTCACTCTATGAAACAATTCCAGGTCTGCCAATCATTTATCCTCAGCTCCAGAAAAGCCGCTCAATCATCCTACTTATTCCTGATTGGAATCTTAGCGCTCTTGCTTTGCTATCACAATCTTATAGCTTGCAACACCATCTAGAAGCAAAAAACTGGAGATATTGAGCCGCTGAAGGAAGAGCGGAATGTTTCATTGATGCTCCACAGTCCACTAATGCACCCCCCCACCTCCCCTGTCAGCAATTGCCAGGAGAAGGCAAACCCCTCCCCCTTCGTCACTTCCCTTTACTTGGGACATGTATTAGTGTGCTCTCACTCTTTTAATGCACGCACACCATGTATGCATAAGGCAGACGTTTCAAATTACCGAGACCCTTACGAGACAGCGGTACCGCATTCTACAGCGCAAAGGCTGCTCCAGTCTCTAAATGACAGCACTCGGCAGAAACTGAGCCCTCACATAAGGGCCGTGGGCAACAGACCGGACCAGTGGATCACTTTGAAGGCTGATCAGGCCCGTGCACCCACAAACAGGGACGCCGGCTGGCACGGCGCTGATTCCACTGCTGCGGCGCGCACTCCCCAGTGTACGGCTATCTCCTGGGTAGGAGGCGGCCGCGGACAAGGCTGCCACAGGTCAGCCTTGATCCAGGGGCCTTCCGCACGCAAGCCTGGCGCCATTGCCAACCGAACAACAGTGGTGGCCGCTCCACCTTAATCGGTACCTTGTAAAATGCATACTTTTATTGAATTTCTCGAAAGATGACATTAGGTTTTGCTTGAGTATACACCAGAGAATTGGTACATGCAAGTGATTATTGTCTAAATTAGTCTCACTGTAAAAAGTAAATAGCCTACCTTGGTTAAAAACGCAGTGAAATACCAGGTAATACAAGGTTTTTCATATAATAAAAAATATAAAACTTGTTTCCATCTGAGGAAGCTCAGCCCAGGAATGATTGTCAACACAAGGCTGTTTAACACGCGCATTGACGGGGGCGGGTACCCGCCCCCTCGGGTTTGTCGGAGACAGCAGAAAAACGGCGGCGCGTAGCGCCACCGTACTTGGGATACCTTTTTCCTCATCATTGTTTACAACTTCTGTGAAAATTTTAAGGTTAGGTCATCCAAGGTCAGGTCATCAGTACGGGTCAAGTGACCCGACCACAAAAAAGTTTAAGATAGCATAAGTCGGAGCAGGGTGAACTTATCCGATTGAAACTCATATCACATAATGGCCCCACCGAGTTCTCTAAAATATGTTCCGGTATTTTTGATATCGATGACCTAAGGTCAGGTACGAGGCATGACGTCTCCATTGGAAATACATGGGAAAATTAGTTTTTACGGAATAACTCAGTAACGGATGGTGATAGAGCACTTATTTTAGCTGCATTAGACTCGCCTGGGCTTTGCAGTTCTAATGATATGCATTTCATATAATTTGACCCTGACCTGACCTCAGGTCAGGCCAAATCCTTGATTTGCTCTGCTTTCCTTGTTCGGCTCTATCTTTTGCTCTATCTTTGCTCTATCTTTACTTGTTCAGATGTATTGGCCGAAAAACTGAATTTACATGTTATCCCTATGACGGCATGTTTTGACCTCTCGTGACCTTAAATGTGACCTGACAAAAAAATGGTTCAAATGTTTTCGATGGAGAAGTGGATGGGCAGCCCAACGCCGTTTACCGTTTTTTGCTACCTACTGTGGTTCTCGAGATCTTAGGGAGGGCGGGTACCCCCCCCCGTCAATGCGAAGGTGGCTCAGACCCCCGTCAATGCGCGTGTTAAATTCAAACTAATAAATTATCTATCACCTGCAAGGAGAGCCCTGTAACATTGCCTGATAAATAGGTGGATCCATGAGACGGGCAAATGGGAGCACGTGCCCCTCCTCCCGATCGACCATCAGCGCTTCCTAAAATGGTGACCCACCTCCCAGAAATAATGACGACAGCCCCTAAAATGTCGCTTCTCATCCCTTCCCCAGGATGCCAGTATCAGCGGGCCAGCGACTGCGTTTTCTGCCCAAAATTTGCACACACCTGGTGTGACCGCCTCTCTATCGCGAGTCCTCGATCCACCTACGGCCCGATCAGTGCCCAGAGTTCATTACTTTCCACTCATTTACTGGATTTTTTTGCTCAGTTTTCCACCTTAAACCCAAGTGCGAAACCAATTTTGATTCTGTATAGTGTCTGTATACTTAGTTATGTGACAATGTCTAAAAAACCAACACCATTTACCACTTAGCTTCCCTTGAAGCTGATATCCCGGGAGGTTCAGATTCCTCCCGAGCAGAGAGACGGTAGATTTATGGCCCCCTGGAGCGGCACGTAACATTTAAGGCCATATTTCAGTGACCTTTCTGCTTCAGCCTTTGCACTGGAAAAAAGAAACCACGGAACTTCGATCATTGCAAAGTTGACGGGCAATTCGAATAAGTTCGACCAAATAAAAACAACTTGCAAAAGTTCCAAAGCTACCTTGCTTATTACCAAAATATAACTACCATTATATTCGCAACGGTAGCTATATCAATATGCATCTTAACCCGCGCCCCACCGGGGGTCCGGCGCCACCTTCGCCCCACCGGGGGGCCATCGATGGCCCCCCTCTAACTCCGAAAATATGGGCGTTAGCGCAAATATGCAAAGTGCAATAGAAAGCTCGCGTGAATTCAGTAAGAAATTACTTCACATGTTTTAGTGCTCAGGTCAATGGTTTGACCTCCAGAGGTCAAATTAGGTCAAGATCGGCTATTTTCACTCAAATATGCAATGATTAAGCAAACTGGGCACAACTCTTGTCATTAGAGCTATTGAGGCCTGGTAAAGTACATTTGATAGCAAATTGTCAGTACTTTTTCCGCTATGTGGAACGTAAAGACCTCCCGGCAGTGGTTTGACCTCCAGAGGTCACCTCGTGACCTAATACGACCTGAGGTCACGAAAGGTCAAAAAGTGACCTTGCCGTATATCAAATGAAAGCCAGTGACAAGACAAACACGATGGTGTTTGTTTCACCGCTCTAGCGTAATTAGGTCAAAAGTTATTGTCAAAATACTGTTTTTGACCTCTGGTGACCTTGGATGACCTTGGAAAAGTCAAAGGGCAAATATGACCCCTGGGATCCGTGAAAAGGTGTCCAAAAACGCTGTTCTGAGCAGTCTGAGTATTTGCAATCATTTTTGTGGCTTTTATATCATGAAGCAGCTTTTCCCCATGCTTTTCCAATGGGAGAGGTCGCCTCGTGACCTGACCTCAGGGCACGAAATCGAAAAATCCCGGATATACACATTGTAGACCAGGAGCTGGAGGGGTCATAAAGTGTAGGAAGTTTCAAATCGATCGATTTTGAAATGTAGTTCTTACAGAGGTCTAAAGTTGAAGTGAGGTGACCTTGGTTGACCTCGTCTGGTGACCTGACCTTGGGTGACCCGGGGTAAAAATTTCAGGGATGATGGGAAAATGATGCAGTGAGAGGTAGAGCCCTCAACCGCGGTGCTGCGCCTCGTCGTTTTCCTGCTATCCCGGAAAAACCTTAGGGGGCCATCGATGGCCCCGTGGGGCGAGGGTTAACATACAAAATAGAAATGTTATATAATTATGGTTATTATGTTATGTGTTTAAAAACCCTCGTTCGGTCAAATACATATCACCAACTTGTGTGTACTGTCACCCGCCGGAGCAAAAACAAGGCAATACCATCATAAGTTGCCGCCCCGGTTGCTCAGTTGGTAGAGCGTTGGGCTCCGGCCCGCTGCTCAGTAACATGCAGAGGCAGTGCATGTCCAGGCTTGGAATCGGTTCCCCTGAGGCGCTCCGGCGCTCCATGTTTACCCGACGTAGGTCGGCTGGCAACTAACTGGTGAGAGGGTGACCTGAGCGGGGCGGCCGTCCCTGTGCTCTGTGGGACGTTAAGCTTTGGCTTCTGAATTGATCCTTCATTGTGGGAGTTGCTCGTTCGGGTGGTAGGGTCGGGGTCTCCATGGCAAGTTCATGGATGACTTTAGTGAGGCTCCGACTCCAATTGCTGAACTTGGACAAGAATTATTAAAAAATCCTGAGCGAACTGTTGTTCTTTTCAAACGAGGGCGCCCATGAAATGTTTCAAGCGCGCCATGACAAAAACAGTCGTATATTCTTCAGTGGGAATTTCTCAAACCTTCAAACAAGTTCGCTGGAAACAGAAAAAAATGTTGGAAAGTTTGCTTCTGACGGTTCCATCTTCAATCAATCTTGATCAATTATGAAAGAATTATTTGACTTTGGAGGGGAGGGGGCAAGAGGTTTTGGACCCCTTATCTTTGACTTTGGAGCCGAAAAGACTCCCCCTCCTGAATCTGGCCCTGGTTAGCCAATCTTCAACCAGCTGCTGACAAGAAACTTTGCCTTCTAGACGCAAACAAACATACAGATTTGGTCTCATTGTTGCCATTCGCCTTGCCTAGCTGCAAAATTTCCGATTTCTTCCCAGTTTGGCTGAACCCAGGATTCTTGTATGAAAAGTGGGGGCCCCTGCCACCCCCTCCCCCGCCCCGATCACGACGCATATGTATTGTGGACCCAAGAGCCGTATCATTGCCACTGTGTATATAGTTCCCTGCTTACACCATCTGGTCACGCCATATTCATGCTGAACTAGTTCAGAAACAATTTACGTTTTGACATGTGTAATGCCATACTTTCGACACATTCCACAGCAATCCAGATGTGGTTGCCTTCGTCCTCCACCCGTGGATGAATGGATGGAGGCATCCGTGGTTGCCTTCGTCCTCCATCTGTGGATGGAGGATGGAGGCATCCGTGGTTGCCTCCATCCTTCGCCCGTGGACGCCTCCGTCCTCCATCGGTGAATGCCTTTGTCCTCCTTCTTTGGATGCCTCCATCCTTTATCCGTGGACACCTCCGTCCTCCCCTCTTGGATGCCTCCATTCTCCATTCGTGGACTCCTCCATTCTCCATCTGTGGATGCTTCCGTCTGGCCACCAGTGTGAACGCACAAAAACAATCCCGCGCCATAGCGATAAGTGCATTTCTGGATTGCTCATTCTTTGTATGTACAAAAAGCTTGACCGCGTGAATTGTTTTCTGGGCGTCCCTGTGGATATGTGCTCTGAATGGCCATACCAGTAAAAAAGATTGCTTCTGCCCATAGGGTTATCTAGCAAAACGTAGGCCAAAGAGGAAAATATTTACATTGACAGAGTTCCTTTTGCGTTCAGATAATTCGAAACAAAGGAAACAAAAAATAAAGATATGCATTCCACCAAACATTTCATCTTGTGTGAGACATTAGCTGCCCTTCACAAAGAATCGGAGAGTAAGCCCTACTTTGCTGGCGCTAAATGAGTGTTTATTTTTCAAGGCTAAATGATGTTAGTTTCGAAAGTGTCCACTCCTACGAATTCACGATTAAACGAACAATAAGCACCCTTCCGCTGACGTGATACTTTTGTTCGGGGTGCCCCCTTAAACAGAAACGTGCCGCCGCCTACGGTTTTGAGTTGCACGATATACTTCTGATTTTCACGGGAAGCCTCAGAGAGATGAAGCCGACTAACGCATCGCAAATATTTTGGATCTAGGCCGACATTTCCAACCTGCTCATTCAACGCGGATCAATGCACCAGACACTGTATTGGATATATTTTCGGTAATGTTTCGGCAGGGCTCTATATCGTGGTGATTAAAAAAGTTTGGCACAAGCGGTTTCCTTTGCCTCCCTCCATCGGTTACCATCAGGGTCGGCCCCATTGCTTTCCACTCAGCAAAACCGGGTGGAAGTTCCTGATTTCGGCGGACTCAGGAGTCGTCTTCCCTGCGCCGAAAAACAGAGCTGCATTCAGAGCTCTGTGAATAGTGAAACAGATAACCAGGCGATAGGGAGCAAGTTAGAGCTGAAAATTTCTGAAAATAACATTTTAGAGGACTTTCGAGATGCATGCTTTTGACGTAACCATTTTCTTGGAAAAATTCTGCGATAATTCAGCTGATTTTCTCGCGAAGCTATGAACCGCATCTCCACCAATCAGCAATCATCATCCAATGGCAGCCGTACGCCCGTGAGGCACAAAGGTGACAAGGGTCAGGATTGCAAGCCCGCTAATTCGCGCGTCCTTGGGGAGCGGGAGCGGGGCGGATCATAATACCTACGTGTGACGGTGAGGATGCCAGTGGTGATTTATGAATGCATGCTGTTGGACTGGGGGAGGGGACGGGTGTAAGGGTCATGCTGTGTATGTAGGTAGATGTATGGGTGAGGTGTGGTGTGCAGTGTGCAATGTTCATGGCACTGGAGAACATCACTTCATAAAACAAGATTGGGATGCAAGTCTGCTTAGCCGGTAAAGTTGCTGGTGCTACCTGAAACAATTTTCGCAACCAGGGTACCTGTTTGAAATCTTTAAGGGCTGCAGATTGTTGGGAAGTTTGGTTGCGGGCTAGAGTTCTTCCTCGAGAGCTCTTAACACGCACACTGGAGGGGGCCTCGGAGGTCCGCTCCCACCTGTTTTTCCGAGGTGCCCTTAACCCGTTTTCGGCCGTAACTTTTTCGATTTATATTTTCGTGAAATCGATAGAGAATACTCCCTAAAGCCGACTTGACCATGCGAAACGATTCGTTTGGTTATTTATGTCACAGGGCACCAGGAAGCCGGGTATCATATATGATACCCCGGCCGCAGAGGGGTACGCTTTGTAAAAAATCAGGCAATATACTTCATATTGGTTCAAATCTTCCCAGAACTTTTGAATTGTCCTTCATCACTTAACCCATTCCCTGGCTACCTGGGGCAAGGCATTTGGGTCATGATTTATCCTTAGATTACTTTTTTCGTCCAATTGATCTTATCAATCATCACACTCACACTCTGGTCACTTGATCGTAGCCTTCATCTCCACGGTGACTCGTAATCCTTGATGCTGACTGTCATAGTTTCGAGGCTCATGCCCTCGGTTCATCTCTCGAAGTGCAGTCTTGATTCGGGAAAGTCAGAGAATGGACCCGACGTTTTAAGAAAGAGCTATGATGAACATGCACATCTTTTCCCAAAAAGCATGGAGTTCCTTGCATATACCCAGCAGGTCCCTCCACTGCCGTCCGGGTCACAGCCATGGAGTACGCATCAAGCCAGCCGAAGTGTCACCCTGAGCGATTTGAACTCGTTGTTCAGTTTCTGGATATCAGCAGCCGCTGTTTTGAGCTTCTAGGAGTGTGGAACAGCGCGAAGCAATCTTCAAGCAGAGCGCCACGTCGCACTTCACGCGCTTGTAACGCGATAGGGGTCCGCGACCTGGCATTGCTCACCTTTGCGCATAGGAGTTTGTTGCGTTGACAATCATGTCCACCATGCCTGGTCGAAAAAAAGCGAAGACCTCGAGTGGGCTGAAGTGAAGAGTAGTTGGGCTTAATCCTTTCCGGGAGTATCCTCTGACTGGTGGAGCCTTCTTTTTCTTTCATTGCTGTACCATCTTCTTCGGGTTCTTCTGTCCTTGATGGAGATCTGGCGCATCATCGCCAGCCTTGATGGCGATCATTTCGACCTCGCCTCCAATCTCAGCCTCCAAACTTCCCAACCGCCTCTAACCTCGGCTCCAACCTCAGCCTCCGCGGTGAGGATTCTGCGCGGTAGTCGGTTGAAATCAGCTTCGCGCCATCCTCGTCGCCGGAGTATCCATCACTTTCTTCTCCTGAGTCTGGTGCAGTGGCGGATAAAGAGGGGAGGGGCCAGGGGCTCAATATCCCCGAAATGTTTGAGTGCCTATAGCTAAGAATAGGCGGAGGCTGATCCGAGGCATTGTGGATGGAGCTCGAGCCCTCAGCCCCCAAAAGAGGTCCTGGATCCGCCACTGGTATCAAAAAGATTATGTCGCTCAGCTCCTCGCCCTCGTTGACGTTGTCCAGAACCTTGTAGAGCTTTCGCGTTGTGCTGCGGGTTGCTCAGTAGCAAAATGTATAGCTGGGCATGGCATACCCTCTGTTGCCAGGGTATCATATATGATACCCAGAAAGAAAAATGTATCCAGTTCTCCCATTGCTTGATGAAATCGAGATTGAACGACTGTAAGGCAAACATATATCCCTCCTCTGACGGAAAAACCGGCACTGTCTTACCAGACCACTCGTCACGTACCAGGCCATGACTGTTTTCCGACTTCGTCACCACACAAATATATTTATATTCCACTTGAGGATGAAAAATCGACATACGATGGAGCATGAACAGCAAACGGGAAATGTTAACGATAATCGGAAGCGCGGATACATCAGTGAGTCATGCACGCAACCACCACCATGAGCCGCCACACAAGAAACAGTTTTGCCAGTTCGTAATGAAGTTTGCGGGTACATAAATGATACCCCGGCCGAAACGGGTTAAAACCGCTCGTAGCCGAACAACGATACTTCGCCACATTTGAGAGAATTTAACGGCGCGTCGATTGGTGAAAGAATCTTGAACATCAGCCAAAATTTGTTTGATTTATAGGCTTTCAAAGTTAGACCTACATTTTGAGATCGCCTCAATCACGTGGTTGGACCAGTTCACTTGCATTGGAAACCGAGTGGTGACGTCATAACGCCATATAACCGGGATGATATGTCAAGGTCACCTCGCATGAAGTTCAAGGTCAAAGGTCACTGGTTAAGATCATATTAGCACTTTCAAGGTCATTGACCTCAGTGCTTTCGGTTAAATAGCTTTACACAGTCTGACGTATATTATGCTATGACGTCATAGTTAAGGTATCTCAATGCAAAGGCCAAGGTCATCGTAACAGGTTAACCTGCGCCCCACCGGGGGTCCGGCGCCACCTTCGCCCAACCGGGGACATCGATGGCTCCCCTCTAACTCCGAAAGTATGGGCGTTAGCGCAAATCTGCAAAGTGCATTAAAAAGCTCGCGTGAATTCAGTAAGAAATTACTTCGCATGTTTCAGCGCTCAGGTCAATGGTTTGACCTCCAGAGGCCAAGTTAGGTCAAGATCGGCTATTTTCACTCAAACATGCAATGCTTAAGCAAACTGGGCATAACTCTTGTGCCATTAGAGCTATTGAGATGTGGTAAAGTACATTGGATAGGAAAATGTCAGACCTTTTCCCGCTATGTTGAACTTAATGACCTCCCGCCAGTGGTTTGACCTCCAGAGGTCACCTCGTGACCTAAGATGACCTGAGGTCACGAAAGGTCAGAAAGTGACCTTGCCGTATATCAAACGAAAGCCAGTGACAAGACATACACGATGGCATTTGATTGAGCGCTCTAGGTTATATAGGTCAAAAGTTATTGTCAAAATAATGTTTTTGACCCCTGGTGACCTTGGATGACCTTGGAGAGGTCAAAGGGCAAATATGGCCCCTGGAATCCCTGAAAGGGTGTCCAAGAACGCTAATCTGACAAAGACGAGCATTTTCAATCGTTTTTGTGACTTTTAGATCATAATACAGTTTTTCCCCATGCTTTGTCAATGGAAGAGTTCACCTCGTGATATGACCTCAGGTCACGAAATTTAAAAATCCCGGATATAACCCTTGTAGACCCTGGAAGGGTCATGAAGTGTAGGAAGTTTCAAATCGATCGACTTCGAAATATAGCTCTTACAGAGCTCTAAAATTGAAGTGAGGTGACCTTGGTTGATCTCGCCTGGTGACCTGACCTTGGTTGACCCGGGGTAAAAAATTTCAGGGACGGTGAAAAAATTATGCAGTAAGAGGTAGAGCCCTCAACCGCAGTGCTGCGCCACGTCTTTTTCTGCTATCCCGGAAAAACCTCAGGGGGGCATCGATGGCCCCCGGTGGGGCGAGGGTTAAGCCTCATTTCCCGCCAAACAGTTGCTATAGTGCTAGTCATAATGTACATACCTTATACTGTAGTATACCATATTGTAACTATATAGGTCAATGACCTTGACCTCAAAATGATATGAAAGGCTCTTTGCGACCTTCCCTCCATGACATTGGTCCGCCTTTGGCTTATTCCCGTCTCTTTCCGGTATAATCACGGAATTGTCTAATAGATACCCGTCATGGCCAATGCTTGACCTTTATGAGCTCGTTTGACCTTAAATATATTTACCTAGGTCAATGAAAATTGGCCATGATGTAGATCACAATAGCCCACACCCACCCTCCAACCATCTTTTTCTATGCATATTAGTTTCCGAGATCTTAGGGGGGCCTACCAGGCCCCCTCCAGTGCGCGTTAGTGCCAGACCCCCCTCCAGTGCAGGTGTTAACACGCGCATTGACGGGGGCGGGTACCCGCCCACCTCTGGTTTTTCGGTTAGAGCAGAAAAACGGCGGCGCGTAGCGCCGCCGTACTTGGCGTACCTTTTCCTTCATCATTTTTACAACTTCTGTGAAAATTTTAAGGTTAGGTCATCTCAGGTCAGGTCACCAGTACAGGTCAAGTGACCCGACCTCAAAAAAGTTTAAGATAGCATAAGTCGGCACAGGGTGAACTTATCCGATTGAAACTCATATCACATAATAGCCCCACCGAGTTCTCTAAAATATGTTGCGGTATTTTTGATATCGATGACCTAAGGTCAGGTACGAGGCATGACCTTCTCCATTGGAAATACATGGGAAAAATGGTTTTTACTGAATAACTCAGTAACTGATGGCGATAGAGCATTCATTTTAGCTGCATTAGACTCGCCTGGGCTTTGCGGTTCTAATGATGTGCATTTTATATAATTTGACCCTTACCTGACCTCATGTCAGGTCAAATCCTTGATTTGACCTAGCAAGGTCAAATTATATATATCATTCGATTCGGCTTGAGAGGATTCATATAGTTTCAGTCGTTTTGCTCTATCTTTACTTGTTCAGATTTAATGGCCGAAAAACTGAATTTACATGTTATCCCCATGACGGCATGTTTTGACCTCTCGTGACCTTAAATGTGACCTGACAAAAAAATGGCTCAAATGCTTTCGATGGAAAAGTAGACGGGCAGCCCAACGCCGTTTACCGTTTTTCGCTACCTACCGTGGTTCTCGAGATCTTAGGGGGCGGGTACCCGCCCCCCGTCAATGCAAAGGTGGCTCAGACCCCCGTCAATGCGCGTGTTAAAATTTTGGACCCGGGTAACGCTCCGTTCTCAGATTTTGAATGATATGCGCCGCCCCGGTAGCTCAGTTGGTAGAGCGTTGGTTGCCGGCCCGCTGCTCAGAAGCATGCAGTGGCAGTGCATGTCCAGGATTGGGATCGGTTCCCCTGAGACGCACCGGCGCTCAATAGTTTACCCGACGTAGGTCGGCTGGCGACTGACTCGTGAGAGGGTGACCTGAGCGGGGCGGACGTCCCTGTGCTTTGTGGGACGTTAAACTTTGGCTTCTAAATTAACTCTCCATTGAGGGAGTTGCTCGTTCGGGTGGTGGGGTCGGGGTCTCCGTGACAAGTCCCTTGATGACTTTAGTGAGACGCGACTCCAGCAGACGTACTAGGAACAACTTGAACAAAATTTATAAAAAAATATAATCAATAGGAGCCAGAGCAATAGGTGACGCACGGGCAGAGGCATAATGCATAGGCGGATCCAGGATTCTCAATCGGGAAGGGGGCACCTTCCCAGGGGGGCGCCATCTAAACCAGGGGGCGCCACTTTTGACCGGCAAAACCTATAAGGTGGGCGCAAGATCCTATCGGTGGGCGCTGATTTTCGCATCCTGAGGGGGAGGGGTGGGAAGCGACATTTCAGGGGGGAAGGGGGCGCCATCGACCTTTCAGGGGGGCGTCGTGACCATTTTAGGAAGCACCGAGATCAATTGGGGGGCACATGCCCCCTTTCCCCCCTGGATCCCCGAATGGCATAATGATAGGTGGGAAGTGTGAGTCTCAGAAATAATATATTTTGGTAGATTTGGACCTTTCCAGCAGAAATAATTTTGTTGATTGAAAATTGCATAGGCCTGTGCGTGTCATATGACTTCACACCAAGTTTTATTTGCAGAGTGTTTTCTTGGAAGTTTGGGAGACACAAGCTCCCCAATAGGGTCAAAACCAGGGTTGTTTCTTTTGTAAATGACATAAAGGATTGACAATTTGAGAGGAGGCCACCACGTTTGGACGACACCCTTTCACATCAAGGGCAAGCAAAGTTTCAGAAGACACTGGGGACATTTCAGGGCCACAAAAGAGAAAATTGAAATGCAAAACCTTGCATTGGGGATGCCCCGTATCCACAATATATACCAAATTACACCCCTGGTCAAAACATGCGTAACTGCCTCACGCGTGCTGGGAGTTCGCAGAGGGATTCACGATGTCGAAACTCAAACCTGACCTCGAACTGACGTGCCTTTGGCAGAGGACCTCGATTTCACCACAAGGTCATTTTTCTGACCTGATGTGATCTTTATCGACGTATGTGGACCGAATATATACAGAAACATGGGCATAGCCCTCATCCCATTAGAGCTACTGATCTCTGGTATAAAGTAAATTTGGTAGAAAAATGCCAGGGCTTTCTCCACTATGTGGAACACAATGAGCTCCTGCCAATGATTTGACCTCCAGAGAGCACCTTTAACCTAACATGACCTGAGGTCACGAAAGGTCATAAAGTGACATTGCCGTATAAAAAATGAAAGCCAGTGACGAGACATACGCGATGACGTTTAATTCAGCGCTCTAGCTTGATTTGGTGAAAAGTTATCGTTACAATACTGTGTTTTACCTCTGACAACCAGTGCGGACCTCAGATAAGTCAAAGGGCAAATACCACCCCTTGAATCCATAAGAAAAGGGAGGGCTAAAATGATTTTCTAAGAAATGTAAGCATTTTCAGTCATTTTTGTGACTTTTAGATCATAGGAGAACTTTTCCATCCTTTTTCTATGGAAGAGGTCACCTCCGGACCTGACCTCAGGTATCCCAATAAAAATCCCGGGTATACATTTTGCAAAACCTGGAGGGGTCATCAAGTGTAGAAAGTTTAAATTCGATCGGCCTATAAATGTAGCTATGGTAGAACTCAAAAGTTGAGGTGATGTGACCTTGGGTGCCCTCGCCTGGTTACCTGACCTAGTGTGGCCCGGGGTAAAAATTTAAGGGATGATGGGAAAATGATGGGGTGAGAGGTAAACCCCTTAAACGCGGTGCTGCGCCTCGACGTTTTTTCTATTCTGAGAAAAAAACTTTGGGGCTATCGATGCCCCCGTAGGGCGAGGGTCAAATGCACTAGCACTTCTTTCGTTGACTCGCTGAATCCATTGAGAATGTTATGTCTCCCTTAGATGGAAACGCACCACCGCCTATGTTCAAACACGGCGCACGATTAGATGACGGTAGACGTAGTTTTAACACAGGCTATAATTTGCATAAATCACAAAAGGCTTCAAACTTAAGAGGGGGCCTCATTTGAAGATAAAGCGTCATAAGATAAAGCTCACCATAACAACCACCAGAGGCGTGATTTGTCCAGCGATGTTGAACACGAAAATCTCTCCCACGGCGCCAAATGCTAGTTACCGCGTTCAGTGGAAGGAGGGCGAAGGCGAAATTCAGTCTCGGTTCACTTCTTTAAAATGTAGGAATCTAAAGTAAGTCAAGCTTTCCTGCGGTTCACGACCATTTATCAAAGCTCTGCATTGCAAGACTGCTGCGGCTTCGATTAAAGCTGTCAATTGCAGACTGCGCTTCTGCAATTTATGTGATCTTACTGGCCGATATTACCGTCCAATTTGTTTGAATGCTGCGCTCCAGCTTAAAACGCTGTTTCAGGATATTTGTTAATTCTAGGCAATTGCACGATTCGATCGCAACGCTACTTACACCTTACACCCACTTTCAACAAGCAGGGTTGTGGGTACCAAAATACTTGCGTAACAGATAACATGAAAATAACCGCATTCTTACATAAGGCTCCCTGGGATATAATGTCTCATCATTTGTGTTAAAAACATGGTACGCCAATGTGCTCAATTCTACAAAGCCTCAATCAATCGGCTACCTCCCTCCTAATTATGTAGAAATTGATCTCCAGATGTTATCACGCGCATTGACGGGGGTCTGAGCCACCTTAGATTTGACGGAGCTCGCCCCCTCCCCACCCCTAATATCTCGAGATCCACGCAAGATAGCGAAAAACGGTAAAAGGTGTTAGGTAGCCTATCCACTTCTCTTTCGCAAAATATTCGACCATTTTTGTCAGGTCACATTTAACCCTCGCTCCACCGGGGTCCATCGATGCCCCCCGTAAGGTTTTTTCGGACTAACAGAAAAACGACGAGATAACAGCACTGCGGTTGAGGGCTCTTCCTCTCACCCCATCATTTTCCCAACATCCCTGAAATTTTTTACCCCGGGTCACACAAGGTCAAGTCACCAGTCGAGGTCAACCAAGGTCACATCTCTTCAACTTTTGAGCTCTACCATAGCTACATTTCTAAGCCGATCGATTTGTTCTAAGCCGTAGCTACATTTTTAAGCCGAAGTTCCCAAACTGCATGACCCCTACAAGGTCTAAAAATGTTTATCAGGGATTTTTCGATTTCGCAGCCTGAGGTCAGGTCACGAGGTGACCTCTCCCGTTGAAAACATGGGGAAAGGCTGTCTTATGATCTAAAAGTCACAAATATGATTGCAAATGCTCAGGCTGCTCAGAAAAGCGTTCTTAGACACTCTTCCACGAATCCCAAGGACAGTATTTTCCCTTTGACCTATCTGAGGTCATCACAGGTTACCAGGGGTCAAAACAGTATTCTTGACGATAACTTTTGATCTAATCATGCTCGAACGCTGAATCAAGCGTCATCGTGTATGTTTCGTCACTGACTTTCATTTGATATACGGCAAAGTTACTTTCTGACCTTTCGTGACCTCAGGTCATATTAGGCCATGATGTGACCTCCAGGGTGTCCCAAAATACCACTTTTTCGTCTGTGCAGCTTGCCGGTTGACATTGCATTCTCCTCCTGAGTTAATAATGAGCATGCAAAATTTTGAATCGATGCTTTGAGGTTTGGTCTCCCCGCCCTCTTTAAGCTGATGAAAATGGAAAACCGTTGTTTTGGCTTGAAAATGGGTTCATTTGAAAGCTTACGAGAGAGAAAAACCTATTTCCCCCATAAAAATTGATGTAAAACCACTCCTTGATGCTTTAAAGATCTAAGAAGTTTCGAATTGCAAGATTACTGGCCAAAGGCGGACCTAATAAACTTTTTTGGGGGTATCCCGGAAAATATGGGAACAATTATTGTCTTTTTCATGAAAATGGACCAGAATCAGCCACAGTCAGTACAATTTAACCACGTTCAAGGGCATAGCTAGATTAGTTTTCTCTGGGACTGTCAATGACATGGAAAGTGGGCGTTCTTTGCACAAATATTGTTTAATTTTTTCGCAACCGATCGGTGCAGTCAAAACGACACACCATATCATCAAGCCAATGGCTTTAATGTGTTTATTCGGAAGCCCATGAATGGGGAAGGAAACTTGTTCTCAGAGAAAATGTTGTTAGGCTACTCCTTCTAGTTCTATTTTATATTTTACACGTGCACGTCATCCAGCTCTTTTTCGAGATTCGGCGCTTGGAGACGGTGTGCGCAGGCTACTGTCACGTTCAGAGCCCTCATGACACCTTCACGGGCAACATCGCTGTAGTCCGTGACGTATTTTAACAGATCTTTCCGCGCCGTCGTTTGTGACAGCTAGATTTTCCATGAAAGCGTTCATACTGATGAAGTCTGCATCACTCGCCGATTCCTGGGTGGTAGCTGCTGGTTGCTGACGTTCATCCACCTGAATGCCAGCTAGAAGTGCGGTCGGACGAAGTCACAGAGCCTTGCATCACCGGACAGCTTATCTGCGCCTGAAAACATCGGCTTTCCCGGTGCCAATGTTCCTGGCTGTGTGACTGTCAGGGAGTGCAGCAGCTGCCTCTGCATTTTCATCTGGTGATACACCCTCACCAAACAACTAGAGGACAACGTTTTCCCCCGTGAGATGCCACGGTTGGCGCATGATAGAGCACTGTGTGGCTTTCGCAGCGGTTGGTAGCTGCTTTGAATAGGTCTTCATGTCCTGGAACAGCCTGAGGTCAAGGCGTGGAGTTCCCGCAGCCAGTAGGGCCTGCAAGAAGCATGGGCCATGAAAGAGGGCGATTAGTCTGCACTCTGCTTGACTTGAAGGTGCTCAGTGGGGGCCATGGAGATCTTTTCGAAGAGCATCGCCAGAAAAACAACAACAAAGAACAGCGTGAGTAGAAAATATTTTATCTAATTCTAGGATTATGCACCTGGTATTGATTCATGAAGAAGCTGAAATCCTCTTGCGGAGAAGGATTGTTGTCAGCCCTTATGATCATCTGCAGGTTCCCTAAGAACTCGTCACTCTTACCACCAAAAGAATAACCGACTGCCATGAGCTGGCGATGAAATGAATAGAGCTGGCGCTGAAATGAAGTGTTTCTCGATTCAGATTTCGGTCTTGCTTGAACCACGCTTCTAGCGTATGCATAACATCTTCTGACAGCTGCTGTAAACAGTATTGCAGGGCACTCGAACGGCGACTTATAACGCCCAGGCCTCTAAAGCGATCTGTCCAGCTATAGGTAGTGCTTCGTTGCACTAGGCTCTTGTATGCAGAGGGCTGGGTACCTTTGGAGGATTTAGCGCTTGGTCGGTAGCTGATTGGCAGGCAGCTGAAGGGATTTACCAACAGTCATCTCGTCGTTTCGATTGATCCCTGGAGCACTTCAGAGGTCAGCCCGCATGTTTTACCGTCGCTGACTTGTCTCTTCTTCATCATTGGATTTTATCTTCGAGTATGCTGAAAGCACCGTACAATTTGCTTCAGGTAGACCGCTCCAACATTAAATTGCAAATTACTCATGACACAACTATTCTGTAAAGGAACAAAAACGTGGTATATTTCTGCTAACGGTCACAACGGTACCCTGCACTAATATCCGCAGTGGTGCCGTAAATGGCTTTGTTTCTCGAAATCAGGCGAAGTACAATATATAATTTGTAATGTCCATGCCAGGGCGGATACAAGGAAAACCAGTCCAGTCATCCCCTTAAAAGTGATAAAACTCTACTCACTTTGGCCGATTTTGGTCCATTTTCTTTGAAAAGACACTGTTTTCCCATTTTGCTCATGTTGGCCCGAAAAAGTTAATTAGATCCACCTCTGGCCAGTGATCCCGCAATTCAGAACTTCCCAGCTCTATAAAAAGATGAAGAAGTGGTTTTACAGCAATTTGTATGAGGGAAAGATGTTTTCCTCTGCTATAAGCTTTCGAATAGACCCATTTTCAAGCCAATACAACGATTTTCGATTTTCAGAAGTTTTTTTGGGGGACCAAACCTCAAAGGGTCGAATCCAAATTTTGCATGCTCATTATTAACTCAAAGGAGAATGCGGTGTCAACCGGCAAGCTTGTACAGACGAAAAAGCGGTATTTTGGGACACCCTAGTGAGCACTGGATGTCAAACCACTGGCAAGAGGTCATTATATTCCACATAGCAGAAAAAGGTCTGACATTTTCCTATCAAATGTACTTTACCAGACCTCAATAGCTCAAATGACTTGGGGAGCTATGCCCAGGTTTCTTAATCATTGCATATTTTAGTGGAAATAACCTATCGTGACCTAACTTGACCTCTGGAGGTCAAACCATTGACCTGAGCGCTTAAACATGCGAAGTAAAAACTAAGTGAATTCACACGAGCTTTCAAATGCACTTTGCAGATTTCTGCTAACACCCATAATTTCGGGAGGGGGCATCATTGGCCCCAGGTGGGGCGAAGGTGGCGCAGGACCCGGTGGGGCGCGGGTTAAGGTCACTAGAGGTTAAGGCATGCCATCATAAGGATAACATGTAAATAAAGGTTTTCGGTCATTACATCTAAACAAGTAAATATAGACCAAAACAATTTAGAACATTAGGATCCTCGCAGCAAACCAAATCGAATGGTATATAATGTGACCTTGCTGGGTCAAATCAGGTCAAATATGGGATTTGATCTGACCTGAGGTGAGGTCAACATCAAGTTAGGTCAAAATACATATCATTAGAACCGCAAAGACGAAGAAAATCTAATGAAGTTAAAATAAACGCTCTATCACCATTCATTACTAAATTATTCAGTTCAAACCATTTTTCACATGTATTTCCAATGGAAAGGTCATGGCTCATACCTGACCATGGGTAATCAATATAAAAAATATCGGAACAAACTTTAGAGAACTCAATGGGCCCATTATGTGATATGAGTTTCAATCGGATAAGTTCATCCTGCTCTGACTAATGCTATCTACTTTTTGAGGTCAGGTCACTTTACCTTTACTGGTGACCTGACCTAAGATGACCCAAGTTCAATTTTTTAAAGTTGTAAAACTCATCCGAGAAAAGGTATGCCAAGTACGGCGGCGCTAGCCCTGCCGTTTTTTGCTGTCCCAGAGAAACTGGAGGGGGCGGATACCCGCCCCCTCCCCGTCCATGCGCGTAATATTGGACCTTTCGCTACAGCTTTCAGTTGGCGTCGATCCACGATCATCTTGTTTGGCTGGGTTCACCAAGTGCCCAGAACTTCTCTGACTCCAGATGAGACGGAAAATGTGTCCCGTAAATATTTGTCAAACAAATCGTGCATAGGCGTAGGCACGAGACGGGGTGCGTAGAGTCAACACGACGTCACCTATCAGTCCGTGGACTTTCAAATTTGTCCAACGTGGTGTACAAAATCCCTTCCCGCTTCAAATCCGGCCGAATTTGAGAACCAACCCCACCAAATTCGGCTCCGGCCGGGATTTCAGAGTTTCAAATCTGGCGCATCCCTATTTAGAAGTTAACCCTAGCCCCGGTGGGGGTGTTTGAACACCCTTCCTAGGGTTTTTTCCGGCGGCAGGAAAAAACGGTGGCAGAAAAAAACGGCGGCGCGAAGCGCCGCCATACTTGGCACTTCTTATCTTTGATCAATTCTGCTACATTTCCCAACATTTTAAGATCAGGTCATCACAGATCAGGTCACCAGTGCAGGTCAAGTGACCTCACCTCCAAAAAATGTTTAAGGTAGCATAACTAATAAATGGGTGAATCTATCGAATTGAAACATATACCACATAATGGGCCTACCAAGTGCTATACTGTGTACTCCGGGATTTTTCATATCGATGACCAAGGTAAAGTACGGACCATGACCTTTTCATTGAAAATAGATGAAAAATAGAAATTGGGCTGTATTTGTGTAGATACAGCTGAGAATACCTTTATATTCTCCACATCGTGGTATCCTGGGCTCCTTTCCAGGTTCAAGTTGAAATTTTTGACCTGTGACCTTTGAGAGGTCATCTGGGGCTGCTGAAGCAGTTGTCAGACTTGGGTCAAGAACTATGCAGAAAATGATTATACATATTTTCTTTTGATACCATTACGTTTTGTTTAATATTACGAGTCGATTGATATGCATGTTGACTATGTTCAGTTGGATAGTGACCTTGACCTGACCTGAGTTCAAGTCATTTTTGTGTTTTAAGCTCAGTTTATTCATATCATACATCATTCAATTTTCCGTAACGAGAGGAAGGGAATGGTGCATAAAAAAATATTCTAACTCAAATCTGTCAGACGCTAGAGCCCAAAAACTCTACTCAAAATGCCACCTTCTTTGACCTGTCATAACTTCAATATTGACCTGAGCCCAAAAGTGACTAATATAGTTTCTTCATGAATTTGTATGAGCTTTCCACCAGCGTTTGCGTTTTTCGCTATCCAGCATAGGGGCCCGAGTTCGACAGGAGGGGGGTCAAACATCCCCCACCAGGGTGTAGGTGGCTCGGAGGCTCACCGAGGCGAGCGTTAAAATCCAGATAGACTAAAGAAGGCAAGATGGTTGAAATCTACAGTTATTAACGCTCACCCGGTGGGTGGTGTTTGAACACGCCCTCGGGTTTTCTAGTCAGTATAAAAAACCGGCGGTGCGAAGCGCCACCGTACTTGGGACACCTCATTCTTGATTAATTCTGCGGCTTCTACCAACATTTTAAGGTCATCTCTGATCAGGTTACTAGTACAGGTCAAGTGACCTCACCTCAAAAAATGTTTAAGATAACATAAGTAGGAACAGGGCTAATCTACCCAATTGAAACTCATATCACGTGATGCACCCACCATGCACTGAAAAATATATTCCGGTATTTTTATATGAATGACATATGGTCAGATACAGAGACAGATACTCTCCGTTGGAAATGCAAGGGCAAAACAGGAATTGGGCTGTATTTGTGTAGATACAGCTGAGAATACCTTCATACTCTTTAAACCGTAGTATCCTGAGCTCCTTTCCGAATTCTCTTTGCAATGTTCAACCTGTGGCCTTTGAGAGGTCAGCTGGGGCTACTTAAGCAAGTTTTCAGACTTTCGTCAAAAACTTTTCAGGAAATGGCGATAAAGCTTTTATAGCATTACGTCTATATTGTTATTGCGAGTCAATTTATGTGCATATTGCAAATTCTAGATCAGAAAGTGACCTTGACCTGACCTTAAGTCAGGTCTGTTTTGTGTTTTGACCTAGTGTTATCATATTATACATCACTCAATTCGCCGTAACGAGAGGAAGCAAATAGTGCCTACAAATTGATTCTAACTTAACTGTATCAGACGTTAGAGCCCAGAAAAAACTTCTCTAACATGTCACCTTCTCTGACCAGTCATGACCTCAATATTGGCCTGAGCCAATATTGAGGTGACCGATATAGTTTCGTCATGAATTTGTATGAGCTATCCACCAGCCTTCACTTTTTTCTTTCTTTTTTTTGCTTTCCTGCATAGGTGCCCAGCTCGGGGGTGTGTTCGAACATCCCCCCCACCCCACCATGACGAAGGTGTTTCGGGGGCCCACCGGGGCAGGTGTTAACCTAACATTTGCGCATCGTGAAAATATGTTCTGAGTGTGTTGAAATCATAATAAAAGAAGTTGGCCCTGGAAACCATTCATCTTTCGCACCCTACAGAAAAGCCCCCCACCTGCTAACAGGGCTCACACGACTAGGGCGCTTGGAAAGTGACAGGAACGATTCCCGCATTGACGATCACGACCACGCGCATTGACGGGGGTCTGAGCCACCTTCGCTTTGACGTGGGGGGCGGGTACCCGCCCCCCGCCTAAGATCTCGAGAACCACGGTAGGTAGCGAAAAACGGTAAACGGCGTTGGGTAGTCCATCCACTTCTCCATCGAAAATATTTGAACCATTTTTGTCAGGTCACATTTAAGGTCACGAGGGGTCAAAACATGCAATTATAAGGATAACATGTAAATTAAGTTTTTCGGTCATTATATCTGAACAAGTAAAGATAGAGCAAAAGTTCTAGAACCGGGCGAAAGCGGGGGCGAACGCGTCCCTGTTGGCCGACCAGAGGGGACGTCAAATTTTGGGTCAATGGTTATTAATGCTGTCAAGTACCGAATATATAAAATTCGCCTCCCGGTCAGCACAGCCCGGGTCGTCCCCTGCGAAAATCGTGGCGGCACAGAACTGTATGAATCCTCACAGCAAGCCGAATCGAATGATATATAATTTGACCTTGCTAGGTCAAATCAAGGATTTGACCTGACCTGAGGTCATGTCAGGGTCAAATTATATAAAATGCATATAATTAGAACTACAAAGCCAAGGCGAGTCTAATGCAGCTAAAATAAACGCTCTATCGCTAGCTGTTACTGAGTTATACAGTAAAAACTATTTTTCCTATGTATTTTCAATGGAGAGGTCATGCCTCCTACCTCACCTTAGGTCATCGATATCAAAAATAGCGCAACATATTTTAGAGAACTCAGTGGGCCCATTATGTGATATGAGTTTCAATCGGATAAGTTCACCCCGCTTCGACTTATGCTATCTTAAACTTTTTTTGAGGTCAGGTCACTTGACCTGTACTGGTGACCTGACCTGAGATAACCTAACCTTAAAATTTTCACAGAAGTTGTAAAAATGATGAGGGAAAAGGAATGCCAAGTACGGCGGCGCTACGCGCCGCCGTTTTTATGCTGTTTTCGAAAAACCCGAGGGGGTGGGTACCCGCCCCCCGTAAATTCGCGTGTTAAGGGTTCGAGGTGACTAAAATCGTGTTCGGTATTTCGCAATCATCTGGCATTAAACGTGTTTAAGGAGCTAAGACATACATAACATATGGCATTCTTCTCCTGTTTTTACTTTCTCTTTTGTTGTTGTTGTTGTTTTTTTGCTCTGAAGGCCCAAGGCCAACCCTAAAGTTACCAAGATGAAGCTCTGGGACTATTAGGATCCCATAGTTTTATTTTATATAGCTCAAAATTATCCCCCTTGAGAGAAAATAGTGAGGCTCCCGAGATCAACACTTGAGACCCGCGAAACCAGCTCCTGAGGCCCCGACACGGTCTCTAAGGAGAGGTCGGGTTAGACGTCTAACCAGACTCCGTCTAACCAGACCTCTGAGACCCGCTTCTGGAGGACTGTGACCAACTATTTGGGGCCCTGAGACCAACTCTTGTGGACCTCCCGAGATCAACTCTGGGGGCCCTCGATACAAACTATTGAGGGCCTTTTGAGACCAAACGAGACCTGAGACCAACTCTTGGGCCTCCAGCACAAATCGGTGGCCCCGAGACCGACACTGGGGGGCACAACTAGCTCTTGGGGTGCCCTCTGAGATCAACTCTGGGGCCCCAAGCCTTACTCTTGTTGCCCCCTGAGAATAACTCTTTGGGGCCTCCAAGTGAAAGTCTTGGGGCCACCGAGACTAACTCGGGCCCCCGAGACCAACTCTGGTGGTCCCCGATAGTTGGGGATCCTCTGAGACCAAGTCCCGAGACTTACTCTCGAGGGCCCTTAGAGAACAAATCTGGGGGACCGATATTAACTCTCAAGCTCGCATAACAAATTGACCGACTCTGGGGGACCCAAGAGTAGCTCTTGGAGTATAATCTGGGATCAACCCTGGGGCCCCAAGACTAGCAATTGGCACCCCCCCCCGAGAAAAACTCTTTGGGCCCCCAACACCAAGTCTAGGGGCCACAGACCAACTCTGGGGCCCCCGAGGCCGACTCTGAGTCCCCAATATCGTATCTGGGTCCACGATACTTTGGGGCCCTCCGAGACCAAGTCTGGGGACCCCGAGACCAACTCTTGCGACCCCAAAACCAACTCGGGGCCCCAGAGACAGAGTCTGGGGGCACTTGAAACAAAACCTGGGGCCCCGAGACTAACTGTGGGGGCCTCAGAGAGCAGCCCTAGGGACTCTAAAACATGTCCTCTAAGCCCTGTGCCCATCCCTCTCCCCAATTCAGTTAACACGCGCCCCGCTGGGGTCCCTGGCATGACGCGCCCCGCTGGGGGGGCGTTTTTCGCCCCCCTCCGTATCTCATTCCCCACGAAAGCTAAAGGAAAATTACGGACAGCGTTTGAAAGCTCTTGACAAGACGAATAGATTTTATGCGAATAATTTTTATGTCGGGTCAATATTGAGGTCAGCATAGGTCAACGAAGGTTCCATAGACTTACAACAGAGCAGTGTACGTTTCTCTGTCTCTAGATCTGCCCTCAGGGGAGCTAGATTACATCATTCGATTCCTCTCGTCGCGGCGAATCGAATGATGTATAATATGACCTTACTAGGTCAAATAGTGAAAATTACCTGACCTCGAGCTAGGTCAGGGTCACAGAATGACCTGGTATGATCATGTTGCATAACAGTCGACTCCCCGTGACAATATAAGCACAATGCAAGCAAAATAGTAGCTTTATCTCAATTCAGTGAGAAGTTATTGGCAAAACAATCACTCTATGCTCCCGTGACCTGATTTGACATTCGAGAGGTCAGATACTCAAAAACTGAACTTTATGGTCAAGATCGTGGTAAGAATAGATGTTTTGAGGATTTTAATCTTTACGTATCCAGTATTTCGTGAAACACAAGCCCGTTCGATTTTTCACCTAGACTTATAATGGGGTGACCAAAAATTGACCCCACCTTAGGTCAACAATATCAAAATTCCAAGATAGATTTGTAGACCCTGATAATATTGTGGAAGTTTCAAACGGATCGGTTTGCTGATGTTCCCTGGGCATCGCTTCAAACTCGTGATTTTAGGTTTTGAGGTTGGGTCACTTGACCTTGAAGAGCTCCTTGACCTGACATGACCTTAACTCAAAAATTTATTTAGATGTGTAAAATTTATCAGGGATAAGGTACTGTAAGTTTCGTTATTCTGCGTTTCTTCGCTTTTGAGCTATCTGGGGAAAACCAGGAGGGGGGAATTTCGCCCCTCCCCCAGCGGGCCGTGTGTTAAGGTGTCCCTATGCACCATAGGCGGATCCAGGATTGCCGATCGGGGGAGGGCACCTTCCGGGGGGGTCGCCATCCGGACCAGGGGGCGCCACTTATGACCGGCAAAACCTATCAGGTGGGCGCCAAATCCTGTCGGTGGGCGCCGACTTTCGTATCTTGGGGGTGGGAAGCGACATTTCAGGGGGCACTATCGACCTTTCAGGGGGCGCCGAGGGTCGATCGGGGGGGGCACGTGCCCCCTTGCTTCCCCCTGGATCCGCCTATGCTATGCACTGTGTTCCACCATGGGTTTTGCCAGTGCCCAAATGTCCAATATATGGACCCCTTATCCTGTGTGCTCCCCCGAAAAAAATTCCGGTGGATCATGATTGCCAATTGTTCTGTATGTGCCTCTAATATCGAAGTTGTGCGCCCTCATTCTTTTTGATAGCTGAAGATGTGTTTAGCTTTTCATACTTAACACGCGATTGACGGGGGGTACCCGCCCCCTCGGGTTTTTCGGAGACAGTAAAAAACGGCGGCGCGTAGCGCCGCCGTACTGATACCTTTTCCCTCATCCTTTTACAACTTCTGTGAAAATTTTAAGGTTAGGTCATCTCACCAGTACAGGTCAAGTGACCCGACCTCAAAAAAGTTTAAGATAGCATAAGTCGAAGCAGGGTAAACTTATCCGATTGAAACTCATATCACATAATGGCCCCACCGAGTTCTCTAACACATGTTCCGGTATTTTTGATATCGATGACCTAAGGTCAGGTACGAGGCATGACCTCTCCATTGGAAATACATGGGAAAAATGTTTTTACGGAATAACTCAGTAACGGATGGTGATAGAGCATTTATTTTAGCTGCATTCGACTCGGCTGGGCTTTGCGGTTCTAATGATATGCATTTATATAATTTGACCCTGACCTGACCTCAGGTCAGGTCAAATCCTTGATTTGACCTAGCAAGGTCAAATTATATATTATTCGATTCGGCTTGCTAAGAGGATTCATACGGTTTAAGTCGTTTTGCTCTATCTTTACTTGTTCAGATGTAATGCTCGAAAAACTGAATTTTACATGTTATCCCTATGACGGACATGTTTTGACCTCCGTGACCTTAAATGTGACCTGACAAAAAATGGTTCAAATTTTTCGATGGAGAAGTGGATGGGCAGCCCAACGCCGTTTACCGTTTTCGCTACCTACCGTGGTTCTCGAGATCTTAGGGGGCGGGTACCCGCCCCCGTCAATGCGAAGGTGGCTCAGACCCCCGTCAATGCGCGTGTTAAAGTCTACACATTTCATTTTAGATACATATGATTTTGCTTTTGGCCCCACATTGTGCCCCTTGTGGTCATCCGAAAAAAAATAGGGGGCATTGACACTAGTCAATACTTGCATCCTGCGGGGAAGTAGAAAGGCGGTGTTTCAGAGCGGGCGGGTAGGTGTAAGGGCAATGGGTGAGTCGATGGGAGACTCATGCCACTCTCTCCCTAGAGCGGTCCGTGTTGTCACACCAGTATACCTATGATAAATGCAATGGCCGCGTGCAGAGATAGCGGAGGGTCACGATTTCAAGGGGGCATGGACTTTTCAACCCAGTCCTGCACTGGGCTACAAAGTCTTTAATAATCTGGAGGGAGTATATTTTCGTTTAAGCCAGTTTCCTCCGAACTACTGGCAACAAACTATCTTTTTTCTTCATTTTTTTCTGTGTTTTTATTGCGTTGTGCTTATTATTTTCGTGTTTATTTTCTTCGCACTCCCACGCTCTATCTCTCTCCTCCTCCGTTTTCCCTCCCTCCCACGCTGCTCTTGTTTTATGTAATTACTACAGTCCAGATACATGTTTCTTCTACTGTCCTAAAAACAGGCTGATACGTGGCGTTCTTTTCCCGCGGTGTGCATGCTGTGCATGCTAGCCGTTCGTGCCGTTACATAATAATTTTGGGCGGATGCATTTGAGAAGGTAGGTACCCCTATATTGGATTCGTCGGCTGGCAGAAAGAAAAGAACTTGAAATTAGTATTCGTGGAAATGTTTTGAGGAGAGTAAGTGCCCAATCTGCACAATGTGGTAAGTTCAAATGAGGCATGGTTAGGGTAGCCCTTTGGTAAACTTTCTGGTTTGGGGCAGCTTTTTTAGCATGTGAGTTTGAGTTGGGGTGGAGGGAAATTAAGGCATACACAGGAACTGGTCACCATATATTAAACAAAACTAATCATTCGGACCTGTGGCTCTGGCTGAGGAGAACAAGTGTTCAACCTATGGGGGCCACAGTATACTCATGGGCTACTGCCTTCATGTTGATGTCAATGTCACATAATAAATTTAATGATGGCTATGCTGTTAATACATCAACATGTCATGAGTGGTGCCCTGATAGCTACTCTCATAATCACTCATAACACTCTGGTCAACGTGAAATGATCCACATTCTGTATTATGGGTTATTGCAAATTAAAAGAAAAGGGCTGAATTTTGGACTGAGCTATTGAACAATCTGTTTTTCAGATTTCCAGACTTCCTTTGCCTAATAATGGTGGCAAGGTAGCCCATTCCATCCAGTCTGCAGAATGTGGCAGATTTCGACAAGACCTTGTTAGGGCAGCCTAGGGGCAGACCTACCGACTTGGGGCAGCTTTTGGTCGAGCTTGGGGCAGAGGGTGGCTATTGGGGCAGGTTCTAGTATTTGGGGCAACAGTCAGTCTGGGTAATCATAGAGGGAAAAAATGAAAGAAACCACAATCATTAGTGAAAATTGTGCTGGAAAAGCTAATTTTCTCAAAGGTGTCATATTTGTCATCAAGCAAAATATGGAGTAAATGATAACAGATGAAGGCAATTCCCAACTGACATAAAGTTCCTGGAAGTGAATAAGAAAATCAGGCAATGGGCACCTTTCAAAAGCTAAATTTAAAATGATTTTCAAAATTTGTAATCTAAACCTAATGTTAATTACATAAAATGATCTTAGAACTCAAAATAAAATTTCCCTGTATGTAGTGTTTTGCATTTCCTCTGCTATTTTCAAGAAATGCCTACTGGCCTTGAAAAATACCCAAGATAAATGTACAGAAATGTAACAAATGCACTGTTACTGCCTTGTTCTTTGTTATGACAATTATGACTCAGGTGTTTCAATTCCTTGCATCATTTGTTTTGGGTAATGCTTTAGAAAGCATCTGGCACCAAAAGCTCTCAGATTTTCACAAGAGGGCCTGGAACATTCCCATGTTTTGATCGCCAAAATGACCGAAATGCGCCCAATTTCGAAATGCGCCCAATGACCGCAGCACACATCACATCTTCCCTTTCCCATACTTGCCAAGACAAGTTTCAATTGTTTTGGTCAAAATCCAACTCTGAAACTGTTCTTTACATCAGGCCTATGCATAATCTTTCCACCAATGAATAAACTCGGCCGTCGTAACGACATCTGTCGTTCTGTCGTTCATGAAATTGACCTCTTGTTGGTAATCTGCAGGGCGGGCATGGCCTGCGTACTCACCGTTTCGTTTCATGTGCAGGGGTATCGGCCTGTGAAGGCATTGAAGCGATGCTTCCATCTGCACGTGCCCGATGTGTCGAGCACGGCACGCGGCTGTGTGCCGCCCGGCGTCTCCACGGCGGGCCGGGGTCGCGACCCAGCCAGCAGGTGGACAGGATACTGCGGGTGGATCACGCCGGAGAGCTGGGCGCGGACCGCATTTACGCGGGCCAGATGGCAGTGCTAGGTGAGTCTGGCACCTGCGGGAGGAAAGGACGGGAGTTAAGGAGAGGAGTTCTGGACTGCGGTTGTAGTTCCGTGGCGAGTTTACTCTGAAAGTTGTTTGCTTCCGCAGTGCTCGTCAATTCTGTTATGTGTATCCGGCTCGATTCCTAAATACATGCACCAAAGTCTTCGGGGTTCCGAGCCAAAAACTAGTCCATGATTCAGCTGAAATGCGGGAAGGCGAAGGGGAAACGGATGAAGTGACACCATATCGCGTCTAGTTATGTATTTTGATGCTGACCCAGTCGCTGTGCGCAGGAAACACCCCAGTAGGCCCTACCATCCAGCATATGTGGGATCAAGAGAAGGAGCACAAGGCCAAGTTTGAAGAGCTTATTCCCAAGTACAGAGCCAGACCCACGGTTCTTCTCCCCATCTGGAACGTGGCTGGTTTCGTACTGGGAGCAGGTGCGTGAGAGGCATATCGCTTACATCCAGTCCTCAAAGATGTGCGTGAGAATAGCATGCTATTGGACGGGTATCGCCTTTATGTTTGACGAATACTTTTCTCACCAAGCATTTGTCTTCAGACTTTACTTTCAGTTGCTTTTATGGATTATATTACATGCAAATGGCAGATAATAGCTGACCAGTCGGACCAGTGAAAATGAAATTATTCGTCATTGGACATCAAAGCCCTTGAAACGTCCTGAGTGGAAACAAATATGCTTTGTTACGCAGTTCTAGCACTCGGATACTCTTGGGCCTTAAAGGTGCAGGTGTATTTAAGCCTTTACACCTGACAGAATCCTCGGTCTCTATCGCCTGTCGCTACAGAAACACGTGCGGAGGTTATCGGTCGGTAGATTCTGCCAGGTTTAAATAGACCTTAAATTTCCAATTAGAAGTCGTTTCTTTATCTATGTAGGCTCATCATCCATGTTCCATTTCTTATTTGCTAACAACTCATGCCAACCACGGGGTCCCATTTTTCATTTAAGACCGGCTTGCTCAGGTACGGCGCTGATGGGCAAGGAGGCTGCGATGGCGTGCACTGTTGCCGTTGAAACGGTCATCACCGACCACTACAACAGCCAGATCCGCGAGCTCAGCCGAGCTCAGGCAGAACGCGGGGAGGACCACACGGAGCTCCTGCAGGTGAGACTCACAGCTGGATCTGGGGCTGTAGTTCCGTGAAATATTCTATTGGTTATCTAAGTAAACCGATCTCGGACGACAGAGAACCGGCAGATGTGGTTTTGACATCCCACATGTGCTCAAAACTCATTAGAAACTCATTCGCAGCCAACATTCGAAAACCCTGGCATTGCCCCTGGACTCTTTTAAGCTAAAGCTGGATCAGATAGGCATATGCGTTTCGTATTCAGCATCTGACAATTTGATTCTGTGCATTATTAGGTTGACCACCTTTTCTATTAACAAATATATTGAAGGGAGTATGAAACCCTCATGCAATTCTAGACTGTATTGGTTATAGGGACAATCTTTATTGAAAATAATGGATATTGCAATTTGTCCAGAAAATGGCTAATAAGCCTAGTGATTCGTGTTTAATTCATTTTCTGAGGTAAAGCTCTCCAAATCACACGACGTCAAATTGGCATAAGATTTCGTGACGCTGTGGCCAGATCTATAAAAAATTGCCACGGGGTGGAGTTGGCGACGCCGTATAACCCTGGCACTTTTTAAGCAGTTCAACTCTATTATTATTATTTGACCTTGGGCTGATAGATGTTGGTTTGGCGGCTTGACCGGTTGTGGGCTTTATCATCTACATGATGTTGCAGTTATAAAATGATAATTGTTGGGGTTGAACAACGCGTCAATTGCTTAGGGCATGCAGTGCAGCCAGCTCACCCTGTCCGGTTCACGGTTCCTATAGATACGGTTCGGACATGATAGCCAGCTGACTGCCTGATTTGGCAGCATGTTGAGCATATGGTAGTATTTTGGAGGGTTTTGTTCAAGATACCTTAGATTCTGGTAGCAGAAGGTAGAATACAGCGTTCTGATTGGTTGAGCGAAACATTCGAAACATAATTCTGAAGGAATTAGCATGAAATTCATGGTGGATTTTCCTTGTTATAAAAGCATGTCAGGGACTAAAAACTGCACCCCCTTCGGGCACATATACCAAAGAACTAAGTGCCCTAAACACCAATCATCATCAAAAACTGCACCCAGAAGATAGCCTGATCAATTTTACATACCAAAAATAAAAAATATACCCTTAAGCACCGCTTAAATTTTCCAACTGGCCCGTGCCCCAAACCCCTGCAAACAGTCCCATTGGAATTACATGTTAAATTTTGCTGTAAAAAACGGTCAGAACCAGGGACCCCCATCAACATCCGAAGGGCAAGTGTAGGATACCACGGGGATGCCCTTACACCACCGCATTACACCCCCCCAAACAAACAAGAAAGGCCTTACGCGCCATTAAACCTTGGTCAGAACCAGAAATGGAACCTTCAAAACCCCCAGAATTCTAGAGAGGTATCTCATGTCCGCCCCCTGGTCCTGTTATATTTCTGCAATAATTATCAAGTCTGCATTAGCTACCGCGTGCCCTAGCTTTCGCTTTCCTAGTTGTTGGAACAATCCTTTGTACTGAGGAGCGACTAGAAATGCCGCCCTTCAAATCAAACGGAGAACGGAGCAGCAATGATCAGATGTTATGGTGCGTAATCAATCGTATCTTCTTGTCTTGAATTGTATTGCCTCTAATTCAATCAAATGGTGCAGCACTGAGGAGCCTGTGAATTTCACGTTGACTTCGTATTTCGATCGCGACTAAAAGCTGGTTCCATCTATCGAGCACCAGGAACACTAAAACCTGGCGTGCTCGTAACATACCGCCTTCCACTAGCAATTTTGTATTCGCTTGGCAAGCTGACACCAACATTACCTTATGCATGCCTGATGGACTCGTTTAAGGATTGATCAAGTGGCCAATTTGCTCTCATTTGGCTGTACCTGGCCGGTGGAGAGCGCACCTGTCGCTGACCCACCGTCCTCGACAGACCATCTCCAAGTTCCGTGACGACGAAATGGAGCACCACGACACGGGCCTGGCGCACGACGCGGAGCTTGCTCCCGCTTACCAGCTTCTAACCCAGGTCATCAAGGCAGGCTGCCACGCCGCCATCTGGGCCTCCGAGCGCGTCTGACCCGCGGTGTCACTCTACCAAGATGACGCTGGGTGTCGGCCCCAAACAGTTCTAGGGGAATGATACGTTTAAGATCAGGGTGTATTTTGAGAGTGTTTCCTATTTTTCTTTGTGCGAGCTCGATGCGGGCGCCATCATGATAGTATGTTTGAGGAATGGTTTCATCTGATACCCCAAAGCGATTTTCATCGAAGTGTCTTTGTTGGGATATCGACTGAAAACACTTTTCATTGCCGCCCATATTTATTGGACTAGTCGAAGTGAGGACGAGGCATTTGGTAAGCATATTGTCGGCTTTCTAATAAAACGGAAATGTAAAGTCACAATGTTTACATACTCGGAGAAACCAATTCAGCAAGACTCGCGTCTATCTATGAGCCTCGTTCTGAATCTGCTATGACAGAGATAGAACAGAGCAACGACGTAACTACTACCCCATTTCAAAACAAGTCACATGACGCATCGTTTGAAACGTGGCCTACTGCTGAGTTGACTCGGCGATGCTGCATCAACCCCCGCATTCCCACCCCCTCTCAGGCAATACAACACATGTTTCCATCCTTCTCTCACACTCTCACTTCAAACCTGGTCGACCAGCCGAAATCGTCCCACCTGCGGCCTGGTTAGCACGTGATAGTACTTCTTGTAGATGGTGCGCCCGGCGGGCCGCTCCCCGTAGGCCCTCTTCACCCAGGCGTGGCCCCGCTCCGGGTCGGGCGCGAAGGCCTCGCACGTGATCACCGCGGTGCCGTGCTCGATGGCGGTGAGGTCGCCGCAGCCGCTCAGTCGCACGTTCTCGCCGGGGTGGTAGCGCAGCCGACGCTGCTTCACCAGGATGCTGCCCGAGGTCACCAGTTGCCCGTCTCTCACCTGAGGGTGGCACAGTGATGCAGGAGGCCTAAAAAACGGGACGAAATTCATAGCTCAATAAATAATGACGATAGAACAATGATTTTGGGTTCAAATTAAAGTTCTTCACCATGCGGCTCAAACAAGCACACCAAATTTTGGTTTACCTCTTAACCCTCCCTTTACCAGGGGGTCGACCCTGCTCCCTCTTTATTTTTCGCGATGGGAGAAAAACGACTGGGTTTAGCGCAATGCAGCGTGACAAGTGTGACCCAAAATCAATTTGATACATCGTGACGAAATTTCAATCCAAGGTCAGGTCAGGCCGCCGAGTTATGATGTCATTTCTAAACCGATGTAAGGCAATGTTGGCTCTCAAAACAAGGTTTACAAAAGCCGGGAGTAACTCGGCTTCTAGAAGAGTTCAAGTTTCTATGCATCATTCGAAAGCTCTTGTAAAGGAAAATCCACACTGTATCCACACACTGTATCCACTTGTAAAGGAACATCCACTTCGAGGTCAGGTCCATAACGAAGGCACCAGAGCACCCCTTGGCCACCCATTGGGTGTGCTACTTCATGCAGAGGCTATCGAGGGTTTTTAACGGTTCTGACAGTGACTGTAGATTTATGAAATAATTACATAGTCTCAAATCTGACCATGCGATAAGCTGAATAAGGGTAATAGTAATGGAAACAATTCATATGATTGATCATTTGATATAATGATTTGATTTCCCCAGTTGTTAGCCGGCAAACATTGGAAGTGAAAAATGCACTCTCACCTCGTATTTATTGGCATTGGGAACATATTTAGAGGAGTGTCGGGTAGAATCATCATTAGAAGATAACCACTGTTAAACTTTTACAGCCGGCAAACGCAACAAAATGTGTGACAAGCGACTTTCTTCGAAAAGCGAGATAGGCAGTATGTACATACATACATGCCAGTCAGTTTTAACACGGGGCGGAGGCCAAAGATTAACTAGTTCCATTTCCGGGTAGTGTCGACTTCGAAAGCAGTGAATGACGATACCCGACAGTGAACCAAAGCAAACATTAGCCCATCGACGAACTCTCTTGAGTTTTGCAGACTATGTGTTGACATGGAATTCAAATAAAATATAACTGGTCCCAAATATGGTAACCAGTTTACAAGGTAACTAGTTGGCAGACTACAAATACTATTATCTTTGTAATGATGTATGTATAACAAAAGCTGTTGTTGGTTTGGTTTGAAGCTAGTCGTACAGCAACAATATTTATTAATCATACCCAAAAGAAAAAGTTCGGATTCATGGTCTTGGCATCTATGGATAATTCTATAGCCACAGTCACCTGCCTTTTGCAGGACTCTTCGTATATGATTTTATGTGTATTTTTACAACGGAAGGACTGAAGGAGTGCTCAAATCGTTTTTCTTTGTAAAATTCAAAATCGGTTTAAACATTTTTTCATAGGGGGAAAACGTGAGCCAAAGTCAAAATTTGAATTTGCTCATTCACGCCCTGATCTCGCTATGCCCTAATAAGTACTCAACAGCATGCTTTCGTTGTCTCAATTTACCATTCTGCTTCTCAACTTTACTGCTTCCTTCAATTAGAGGCCGTCCATCAATAACGTTACGCATATTTTTACCCCTTCCTCTCTCAATTTAACATTTGATTGGAGGAATGAAATAATACGCGTCGATTGGTGGATGCTGCGCGCGTCATTGCCACAACCACCCGCTGACTACTGGTAGAACATGCGCTCACTAAAACTGCCATAACTTTTTCGGCCGTCGGTTGCCAACCTACAAATTCCGCCAATGTAAAGAAGATACTTTCCAAAATACTTAAGATGATTTTCTAGCTGATCCTGACTGTTTTTTCCATGCCAAGAAAATCTGATGTATGTTATAAATTTTAGTCCCGAAACATATGTTTATAAAAACGAACTCGCGGCATTTTCCGGAGCAGCTAGGGCCGTATTTTTGTAACCAGAAGGTCGCAAACATCCCAAGCTTTACGGTAGTATAAGTTTTTTATGGATGACGATGTGTGAGCACCTGTTATTAAAGTTTTATATCACGCTACTATTTCTGGCCGGATACTCGTATTTAGCGAGCAAGAATAAGTTTAAAATTTCAGCTAATGTGAAACCAATGTGGTACGCTAGAGGAAGAAATAATGATGGTTTTCCGGGTTTCAAACACTTTTCAAAAGCATCGTATATATTTGATTCAATTCTAGAAATTACTTTTTGGGTATTTTCGTCTCGTTTTTTTGGGGGGCGCTGCATCACTGGGTGGTAGCGTACAGTCGGTGACGGCGACGGGCGTGGCCAATACGTTAGTCCCGTTGTTGAGCACGGATTTGGGCATGACGCTGTTTTAACGAAACCACCAGAGTTGTGCGTTTCAGAATTTGCTTGAGCCGACGCAACTCAACTCATGTGCTGAGAGTGGTCGACTCAACTCTGACTCAACTCATTGTCAAGAGTTCAGTGAGCCGACTCAACTCTGACTCAATGCTAAATCACCCTGACTCAACTCCGACTCAACTCACGACTCAACTCAACTCAAACTTTGACTCAGTTTCGAAATCTATAAATAAATGATAAATAATAACAAATTAATAAACCACTAAAAGACAAGCTGTACAGAAAGTCTTACAGGAAAATGAAAATTAATGTATGATAGATAAATTAATTGAAACATTAAAAATTTATTATAGCCAGGAGCCATGGATATCATTTTTATTCTTCCAGGCTGCCACTGCCAGGTAAAGCTGCCACACCATGTTGCAATGATTTCTGAAAGAACCCTTGCATGTTTAACCAGGTGCATGGAATGGAAAGGAACTTAAATGGGCTAAGGTTACAACCAAATAGGGAAATAATTGCACCTCCATACTATCAGAAAAAGGTCCAAGCTGAAAAAAACATGATCTAAACTGTATTTTCAGGAATGATAAGGGTAATGCTTTTTGTTTCTGTTAAAGAACGATGCTAGATAATCATACTAAGTGAAACATTCCTATGCTATGAGCTGAACCAAAATGTAAGCTATAATTACTAGCAGGGATGCGGAGCCGAGACAATTTTGGACGGCTCCGGCTCCGGTCCGGGGTTATGATTTCGGCTCCGGCTCCGGCTCCGGCTCCGGGTTCAAGTGTCCTAACGGCTCCGGCTCCGGGCAAAATAGTCAGCTCCGACCGGCTCCGGCTCCGGCAATGTACCTATATCCAAAATGTGATCAAAACGTTCTCAAGGGCGTGAAATTCCATCAGATACAAAGTGATTATGTATTTGTACGAATGAAAAATGGCGACTGGATGAACGAACGCTCTTGACCAGATGCCAAAGGTCAGTGAACCTCAAAACTGGACCAAACTACACTGCAGTGCAGTCGTATGGCAAACTGCACTGTTTTGTTATGACAAACAGAAATATGGGTCAGACATGCCCGCAAACCCACATAAAAATTAAAGATACAATGATCAAGTAAAGCTTGGACAGCCCGCAAAGAAAAATTTCGATGAGCTAACAGTAGGGTCGTTCATAAAAACATTTTTTTTTACTTTTCAGACTCGAACCCACTTTTTCCCATTATATATTCAATTCTGATTTCAGTGAGCCACATTGCAAGCGTCTACGACAGCGGGAAAGATCGCCTCAAAACGGTTAAGGATTTCATGTTTCGGCCGCGATTGGCCGCCCGGCGTTGCAGTCTCCCTTGTTAAATTGGGATGAAAGGGGTGCATAACCTACCAGTAAAGACAGCCTGGCATGTGCGTGCATATAAGAGTGGTAGATGGGATTTGACTTGCAGGCATCTACTTGTAAGATGTATTTGCAGCGCAATACAAATACATGTTATTCCACAAAATACCTGAAATTAAATGATTCAGCACACTTGTACTCTAAATCCCGACAGAACAGGAATGCCTTCCGGAGGCGAACCTCTAGTAACTATCGCTGGAGAACGTCGTGAGGCAGGTGCCTCTCCCTATTCTCCTGCGAACTATTAAAGAGCTCCTGTACTGATAAAAGAAGATCCTGTTTCATAATTTTACCCTTTAGGTGGCTCACGAAATCTTCCACCAGCGTCACACCACGTTCTGTGGGACCGTTCACGACAGTAAGTTCTGGAATACCTTGAAACAGGGGAAGCTATACCAGTCACCAGCGTCTCAACGGAGCCATTTCATGTCAGAATCTTTCAGATTCAGGCGCTCGAATACCATCCAGCTTTCAGGAATGAGAAATTGGGAGAGGCTTCGTATCGAGCCGAGCTCTTCATAGCCTCTGTCGGAAACTTTAGCCTAGCTTACTGAAAGGTTGATGGTTTGGCTGTTTAGGCCAGGTACTGTATCACTGCCTTTTTACCTTCAGCATTGTGATTCTTATTTGCGAAGCAGATTATAACTTTCTGGTCACAAATAGCAGTTGCGTTTGCACATTGACTTCAGCGCCTGTACACAATACCGGAGTATTATCTCGAATTGCGCAAGCTGGTTTACGTGTGGCTGTCAGGAGAGCTTGTCTCCAACAACTGTCTGTTTAGAAGACCCGGAGTTCACCAGCGGGCCATATTATGGAATATAGGACATTTATGGCATGAAGTGCGTGCTACTACTGTGTCAGATTCCGTTCATCATTCCATAAGATACTTAAAGACAGAATATTATAATTTTTGGAGTTTAACAACGCATCAACTGCTCAGGTCATATGGCATCAGAGGAGAGAGGGAAAGAATTAGCTTGGGCTAGAGCAGGGCGCCAGATTCTGCCTCTGGGTGGGCTCGAACCCACGACACCCGGCACATAATAAATACCATTGGCCGAGCCGAGCGCAAGCGCACTCCCAGAACAAACTCCCAGCCCCCCCCCCTCTTACAATCCAACCCAACCAAACAATGGAGAAATGGCGTAATGCCTACCCGTGACGTTTTTTTTCTTCTCTCCAGTTACCAAAATCCCCAAAAGCATATAGTGCAATTCACCCGACGTTTTTTTTTTCTGACTTGGTTGCCCCCCCAAACCAACCGGCTAATCCGCCACGGCAAGCGCTAACCGGCTGAGCCACTCAGACCCCGAAATAGTTAGCGGCTTTCCTTATAAGTGGTTCTAAACCATGCATTTGGGTTCCTCCGTCGCGGATAGTCAGCTATAGAGCCTTCTATGAACCTCAAAGCTATCCATAAAATGCAATGCAGTGCTTTCATTAAATTAATATAGAAATCGCCCTGAATGTGCTGAAGTCAATTTGCCATCAGCTGTGGTATCTGTGCACAGAAAGTTATATTCTGTCGCGCTGGTGAGAACCACCATCGTGGAGGTAAGGAGCCAGTCGCACAACAATTGGACAAAACAGCAAACGATTCACATTTGACTAGGGCAGGCTAAATTTTCCGATAGAGGCTATGAAGGGCTCTGTAAATGCTCGATACTAAGCCTCACCCAATTTCTTTTTCCTGACAGCTGGATGGTATTCGATCGCCTGAATCTGAAATATTCTGACCAGAAATGGCTCCATTGAAAAGCTGGTACTAAGCTTCCCCGTTTCAAGGTATTCCAGAACTTACTGTCGTGAACGGTCCCACAGAACGTGGTGTGAAGCTGGTGGAAGATTTCGTGAGCCACCTAAAGGAAGGGTAAAAATATGAAACAAGATGTTCTTTTATCAGTACCAAAGCTCTTAAATGGTTCGCAAGAAAATAGGGAGAAGCACCTGCCTCACGACGTTCTCCAGCGATAGTTACTAGAGAAAGGTTTGCCTTCCGAAGGCATTCATGTTCTGTCGGGATTTAGAGTACAAGGGTGCTGAATCATTTAATTTCAGGTCTTTTGTGGAATAACATGCATTTGTATTGCGCTACAAATACATCTTACAAGTAAATGCCTGCATGTTAAATCCCATATACCGCTCTTATACGCACGCACATGCCACGCTGTCTTTAATGGTAGGTTATGCACCCCTTATATCCCAATTTAACAAGGGGAGACTGCAACGCCGGGTGGCCAATCGCGCCCGAAACATGAAATATTTTACCGTTTTGAGGCGATCTTTCCCGCTGTCGTAGACGCTTGGAATGTGGCTCATTGAAATAAAAATGGAATATGTAATGGGAAAAAGTGGGTTCGAGTCTGAAAAGTAAAAAATATTTGTTTTGAACGACCCTAAGCCAACAGTGTTCAACATCAAAAAACACATCAGATAGGCTGATGGCATAATTCCTTTTCGAGAAAAATCGGAACCCACCACCCTACTGCCCAGGGCCCAGCAGCTGGTTCGCTCACTACGCCACCCAATCGCGGTTGGAGCAGAGCAGCAACATTGCCTCCAATATGTCTGCTCTTAGTCTGGACCTGAGATCAGTAAGCAGTAGCTTCATCGCGGAGAATAACCTCTCCACGGACACCTGAGTAACTGGTAGCGCGGCCATTACCAGGCTAGCCGGCTGGATGATGGCTGGATATCTATCTAAGATGTCGCATACGGTCGCCCTCTTTAGGCGACCCCGGTTTTTGAAGTCGGCTAGTGCCGCATCGAGTGACGGGGATGCTGTTTTCTGCGCCTTTTGCCCTGGGTTCTCCAGAGGCCTAGTATAAACTACTTCCGAGTACATGATAGCTCTCCTGGGAGGGTGGGGGAGGTGGGAGCAAAGATTTTATTGCTCGATAGACCTAGTGTAAACACCTTTTTCAAACAATTTCTTCGGCCTTTGGGGGCCAAAGATAGTCTGCCCCCTTCCAGGGCTTTGGGGGAGGCATGACCGGAATGGCATCTCCCCCTGCATCTGTCAACAGGGGCGGATGCAGGCCGACGGTATCGGGTAAATCGTGAAAAACATATGGTTTTTAAATCGCCAAAAATTTGGGCAGTTTGGGGGCAACTGCCTTTTTTGCTCCCCCTCATGGATCCGCCAGTGTCTGCCAATGCTTTCATTTGTTGCCAATTTCTGCCCATGCTAAATGGCCGGGGCGCATTACCTGCCCGAGAGTGAGACCGTCTACGGGACACCTTAGTTGCAATATTTCACTAATCTCGAAATACATAACATATTGAGAAAATGTAATATTTTAGGTGAATAAAGGTGTTTCCATGCGACATCTCACGAGGTAAAATGTGACCATTTCACTTTTGATTTTTGGTAATTTTAGAGCTCTTTGGGAGCCGGAGCCGGACCCTTTCTGACGGCTCCGGCTCCGGCCCGGCTCCGATCAAGTGTTTCGGCGGCTCCGGCTCCGGCTCCGGCTCCGGGCAGAATGGTCGGCTCCGACCGGCTCCGGCTCCGGCTCCGCATCCCTGGTACTAAATAAGCATTAGGTATGTCAGCTTGTAACATCACTGCTGGGTTGATAAATATGCGCAGGACTGTGAAATAATGAATAGACACAGTCAAAGCTTTGAACTTGGTTTCAGTCAATATGGATTTGTGTAAAATTGATCGGTTTCTCGCGAGCACAGCCATGAGCTAAACTCGGTTTTGTAGCGTTGGGTAAGGTGGTCTGATCTAATTTGAATTGCTACGGTCAGGTGCGCAACAGCACATGTATATGCCGAGGATGTGAATAAATGTAGAACTCACACGTGTGAGGTTATACACTGGGATGTATCCAGAGGACGGTGGATTCCGGGGGGGGCAGGTTGTGCAGTTCACATCTCAAAATATTGAACGTGTGCAACAGTATCTTTTGCACACCCGGTTTTTATTTGGTCCGGGGAGGCTCTCCCCCGGATTTTGCCGGTGCCCCCGACCGGTTGAGAAATCAGACCTAAACACCACCTACTTGAAGAGGTAGGATCCTCCGTGTAAAATAAAATACACTTTGAAACATGAATGACAGCCCTGACATTAAAACCGCCCCATAGAGAGCAAAAATCCCCCCAGGAGAGAAAAGGTGTCCCCTCTGGATAAAATAAGCGCCCTTGGACAGTAAAGGCGCCCCCTGGACAGCAGAGGCACCCCTGGACAGAAAAAGGCGCCCCCTTAGAAGAGTAACGGCGTAGCTGGTTAACATAGGCGCCCCCTGGTTAGCACAGGCGCCCCCTGGATAAAAAGGTGTCCCCCCCACTGAGCAAAGACAACTCCTCTGGATGGCATAGGCGCCATCTGGACATCAGGCATGGAGAGCAAAAGGCACTCCTCCCCCACAGAGCAGTCACCCTTGGATAGCATAGCCCCCCCTCCCAGAGCAAAGGTACCCTCCATGGAAGAAAAAAACACCCCCAAAGAGAAAAGGAGCCTCCTGTGGATAGCGAAGGCGCCCCCTCCGGATAAAATGGGTGCCCGTGGATAGCAAAGGCGCCCCCTGGACAGCAGAGGCGCCTCCTGGACTGTGAAAGGCGCCCCCAAAAAGAGCAACGGCATCACTGGATAGCGTGTACTATGGGCACCCTCTGGTTAGAACAGGAGCCCCTGGACAGCAAACCCCCCCTCCCAAGACACAGAGAAAAGGTGCCCTCTCTGCAAAGCAAAGGCGCCCTCCCCCTGGGGAGGAAGGCGCCCCCTCCCGAAAATCTTGCACAACCTCTCAAAAGTGTAATCCGCTGTCCCTGGATCTACCGTTCCTTGTACTGCTGAGTGCTGAGTGCGCCACTGGACTCGTTCCGCTCTGGTGGCCAGCTTTCCAAACAGGGGCAAAGCCCTCCAATCATTGCCCGAGTCTTGCCCCAAGCTCCGCCCCGGTTTTACCCCTTCGACGGCGAAGTTTATGCCCCACGCAACGCGCAAAACTTATGAGCGTATGATTACTAAAAGGATCATGTGGTTTGTGGCAGGGGGCGGACATGAGATACTTCTCTAGAATTCTGGGGTTTTGAAGGTTCCACTTCTGGTTCTAACAGTTTTTTGGCAGCAAAATTTAACATGTAATTCCAGTGGGACGGTTTGCAGGGGTTTGGTGCACGGGCCAGTGGGAAAATTTAAGTGGTGCTTAAGGGTATATTTTTTATTTTTGGTATGTAAAATTGATCAGGCTATCTTCTGGGTAAAGCTTTTAGTCTCTAAAGCGCTTTTATAATGAGGAAAATCCTCGTTGAACTTCATGCTAATTCCTTCAGAATTGAATCCATACATATATTCACCACGATGAAGACAAGCAGCAAAAATGCGCGCCGGTACATGCCAAAAACAACGTTAAAAGTCAGACACCAAAGCTGGTAGGGAATGACGAGAAGTGCACAGTAAAACCGTAATAGATGCCACCACCCCACAAGCCAGCCCGGGCCAGGCAACCACAAGGGGGCGCCACCAATCCACAGTGAGTGAGTGAGTGGCGCCACCAATCTACATCGATATGTGAGATCCGCTCCCCGCATAAATGCGCCTAGTGGGGGCAAGCAGCCGCCCCGCAGGTGGCAGAGCCGAGAGGTCCCGGGAACCAATCGTCAGTGCCACCACCGGCACCAATTCTGTTTCAAACGTTTCGATTACCCAATCAAAACGCTGCATTCTACCTTATGCTAGCAAAATTAGGGGTTATCTTGAACAAAGCCCTTCAAAATACTGCCATATCCTCAATGTGCTGCCAAATCAGGCAGTCAGCTGGCTGTCATGTCCGAATCGTATCTATAGGAACCGTGGTTTGTGGAGAAAAACAAAATGTTGAATAAAGTACAATGTGGTTTTAGGAAAAACAAAAGTACCACTGACCAGGGTACTTTAACTACGGGTACAACCAAGTTTCCTACTAAATATAGTCCTCCCATGGTGACGTCACCGCCCTTTCCGACTAAGTTCTAGGAGATTATACTAAGTTTTTGGAAGGATCAGCTGGAACATACCAAGTTTGGGCGTACTTGGCAGCAATCTGGTATAAATCGAAATCAACTTGTGTCACCCATTTGACAGTAACCTTGATCTCAACGACGAGCAGCGTATTTTACGGAACTCTAATGAAAAAAATCATACCACTTCAAAGAATTTGTTGAAAAGGCATGCATTTATTTGATCAACTCAGGCCTACTTAATAGCCGAGAGAAATAAGTTTACCTTTGCTCAAGAGATCACCGGTGTTTATTGTCTTCTGCTGCAGGTACCACCAACAGCCAATCAAAGGTCAGAAATGAACAGCCAATCAAAATCGAGATTAGTCTTACTGCAAACAGCTGTTGGTGCTGAACCTGTCCTTATTTTGACACGCTCTGGAAAATTTGTAAAAATAATCTTCTTCACTGGAGTTTTTGCAAAACGTCTGAGGGTTTCACAAATAAAAATATTTTAGCTTTCTGTTCAACCATATAAGTTTTGTTGATACAGTTCTAAAATAGGTTATTTAGAGCTTCGAAAAAGTGCAATTTCTCCAATGCCCTGCATAGTAACTGTTGTGCCTCTACAGCCATGATGACGTAATGCTGCCAAACAACTTGAACGGGGTCTGCCATTGACCACCTTACTCGACTAGAATCAGATGTTAGAAAAAGCTTCTTTGAGGGGAAATGTACTGTGGCAATCTGCGCGTTGCGTGGGGCATAAACTTCGCCGTCGAAGGGGTAAAACCGGGGCGGAGCTTGGGGCAAGACTCGGGCAATGATTGGAGGGCTTTGCCCCTGTTTGGAAAGCTGGCCACCAGAGCGGAACGAGTCCAGTGGCGCACTCAGCACTCAGCAGTACAAGGAACGGTAGATCCAGGGACAGCGGATTACACTTTTGAGAGGTTGTGCAAGATTTTCGGGAGGGGGCGCCTTCCTCCCCAGGGGGGAGGGCGCCTTTGCTTTGCAGAGAGGGCACCTTTTCTCTGTGTCTTGGGAGGGGGGTTTGCTGTCCAGGGGCTCCTGTTCTAACCAGAGGGTGCCCATAGTACACGCTATCCAGTGATGCCGTTGCTCTTTTGGGGGCGCCTTTCACAGTCCAGGAGGCGCCTCTGCTGTCCAGGGGGCGCCTTTGCTATCCACGGGCACCCATTTTATCCGGTGGGGGCGCCTTCGCTATCCACAGGAGGCTCCTTTTCTCTTTGGGGGTGTTTTTTTGCTTCCATGGAGGGTACCTTTGCTCTGGGAGGGGGGGGCTATGCTATCCAGGGGTGACTGCTCTGTGGGGGAGGAGTGCCTTTTGCTCTCCATGCCTGATGTCCAGATGGCGCCTATGCCATCCAGAGGAGTTGTCTTTGCTCAGTGGGGGGGACACCTTTTTATCCAGGGGGCGCCTGTGCTAACCAGGGGGCGCCTATGTTAACCAGCTACGCCGTTACTCTTCTAAGGGGGCGCCTTTTTCTGTCCAGGGGTGCCTCTGCTGTCCAGGGGGCGCCTTTACTGTCCAAGAGCGCTTATTTTATCCAGAGGGGACACCTTTTCTCTCCTGGGGGGATTTTTGCTCTCTATGGGGCGGTTTTAATGTCAGGGGCTGTCATTCATGTTTCAAAGTGTATTTTATTTTACACGGAGGATCCTACCTCTTCAAGTAGGTGGTGTTTAGGTCTGATTTCTCAACCGGTCGGGGGCACCGGCAAAATCCGGGGGAGAGCCTCCCCGGACCAAATAAAAACCGGGTGTGCAAAAAGATACTGTTGCACACGTTCAATATTTTTGAGATGTGAACTGCACAACCTGCCCCCCCGGAATCCACCGTCCTCTGGATACATCCCAGTGTATAACCTCACACGTGTGAGTTCTACATTTATTCACATCCTCGGCATATACATGTGCTGTTGCGCACCTGACCGTAGCAATTCAAATTAGATCAGACCACCTTACCCAACGCTACAAAACCGAGTTTAGCTCATGGCTGTGCTCGTGAGAAACCGATCAATTTTACACAAATCCATATTGACTGAAACCAAGTTCAAAGCTTTGACTGTGTCTATTCATTATTTCACAGTCCTGCGCATATTTATCAACCCAGCAGTGATGTTACAAGCTGACATACCTAATGCTTATTTAGTACCAGGGATGCGGAGCCGGAGCCGGAGCCGGTCGGAGCCGACCATTCTGCCCGGAGCCGGAGCCGGAGCCGCCGAAACACTTGATCGGAGCCGGAGCCGGAGCCGTCAGAAAGGGTCCGGCTCCGGCTCCCAAAGAGCTCTAAAATTACCAAAAATCAAAAGTGAAATGGTCACATTTCACCTCGTGAGATGTCGCATGGAAACACCTTTATTCACCTAAAATATTACATTTTCTCAATATGTTATGTATTTCGAGATTAATGAAATATTGCAACTAGGGTGTCCCGTAGACGGTCTCACTCTCGGGCAGGTAATGCGCCCCGGCCATTTAGCATGGGCAGAAATTGGCAACAAATGAAAGCATTGGCAGACACTGGCGGATCCATGAGGGGGAGCAAAAAAAGGCAGTTGCCCCCAAACTGCCCAATTTTTGGCGATTTAAACCATATGTTTTTCACGATTTACCCGATACCGTCGGCCTGCATCCGCCCCTGTTGACAGACGCAGGGGGATGCCATTCCGGTCATGCCCCCCAAAGCCCTGGAAGGGGGGCAGACTATCTTTTGGCCCCCCAAAGGCCGAAGAAATTGTTTGAAAAAGGTGTTTACACTAGGTCTGTCGAGCAATAAAATCTTTGCTCCCACCTCCCCCCCACCCTCCCAGGAGAGCTATCATGTACTCGGAGTAGTTTATACTAGGCCTGTGGAGAACCCAGGGCAAAAGGCGCAGAAAACAGCATCCCCGTCACTCGATGCGGCACTAGCCGACTTCAAAAACCTGGGTCGCCTAAAGAGGGCGACCGTATGCGACATGTTAGATAGATATCCAGCCATCATCCAGCCGGCTAGCCTGGTAATGGCCGCGCTACCAGTTACTCAGGTGTCCGTGGAGAGGTTATTCTCCGCGATGAAGCTACTGCTTACTGATCTCAGGTCCAGACTAAGAGCAGACATATTGGAGGCAATGTTGCTGCTCTGCTCCAACCGCGATTGGGTGGCGTAGTGAGCGAACCAGCTGCTGGGCCCTGGGCAGTAGGGTGGTTGGTTCCGATTTTTCTCGAAAAGGAATTATGCCATCAGCCTATCTGATGTGTTTTTTATGGTGAACACTGTTGGCTTAGGGTCGTTAAAAAAATATTATTTTCAGACTCGAACCCACTTTTTCCCATTATATATTCAATTTTGATTTCAATGAGCCACATTCCAAGCGTCTACGACAGCGGGAAAGATCGCCTCAAAACGGTTAAAGATTTCATGTTTCGGGCGCGATTGGCCGCCCGGCGTTGCAGTCTCCCCTTGTTAAATTGGGATATAAGGGGTGCATAACCTACCAGTAAAGACAGCGTGGCATGTGCGTGCGTATAAGAGCGGTATATGGGATTTAACATGCAGGCATTTACCTGTCAGATATATTTGTAGCGCAATACAAATACATGTTATTCCACAAAAGACCTGAAATTAAATGATTCAACACCCTTGTACTCTAAATCCTGACAGAACATAATGCCTTCGGAAGGCAAACCTTTCTCTAGTAACTATCGCTGGAGAACGTCGTGAGGCAGGTGCTTCTCCCTATTCTCCTGCGAACTATTTAAGAGCTCTGGTACTGATAAAAGAAGATCTTGTTTCATAGTTTTACCCTTTAGGTGGCTCACGAAATATTCCACCAGCTTCACACCACGTTCTGTGGGACCGTTCACGACAGTAAGTTCTGGAATACCTTGAAACAGGGGAAGCTATACCAGTCACCAGCTTCTCAACGGAGCCATTTCATGTCAGAATCTTTCAGATTCAGGCGCTCGAATACCATCCAGATTTCAGGAATGAGAAATTGGGAGAGGCTTGGTATCGAGCCGAGCTCTTCATAGCCTCTGTCGGAAACTTTAGCCTGCCCTAGTCAAATGTGAATCGTTTGCTGTTTTGGCCAATTGTTGTGCGACTGGCTCCTTACCTCCACGATGGTGGTTCTCACCAGCGCGACAGAATATAACTTTCTGTGCAAAGATACCACAGCTGATGACAAATTGACTTCAGCACATTCAGGGCGATTTCTATATTAACTTAATGAAAGCACTGCATTGCATTTTATGGATAGCTTTGAGGCTCATAGAAGGCTCTAAAGCTGACTCTCCGCGACGGAGGAACCCAAATGCATGGTTTAGAACCACTTATAAGGAAAGCCGCTAACTATTTCGGAGTCAGAGTGGCTCAGCCGGTTAGCGCTTGCCAGTGGCGGATCTAGCCGGTTGGTTTGGGAGGGGCAAACCAAAGTCGAAAAGCAAAAAAAAAAAAACGTCGCGCAGTGAAAAATTGCACTACAATATGCCTTTTCGGTAGGATTTTGGTAACTGGAGACGAAAAGCAAAAAAAACGTCACGGGGTGAAAAATATGGGCTCAACATACATTTTTTCCAATCCAAGCCCCAATATTTACACTGAACTCCTCTAATTCTGTTTGAAGTTGAGAGTTGAAGCACCAAAATTTTGCTTACAAGCTAAAAAGGAGTCGGGGGAAAAAAGGAGGTCGATCGCTTTGGGGGCAAAAACATAGTTTTGCCCCGAGCTTTTTCCGTTTGGGGGGCAATTGCCTTTTTGCCCCCCTGGATCCGCCACTGGCGCTTGCGCTCGGCTTGGCCAATGACATTCATTATGTGCCGGGTGTCGTGGGTTCGAGCCCACCCAGAGGCAGAATCTGGCGCCCTGCTCTAGCCCGAGCTAATTCTTTCCCTCTCTCCTCTGATGCCATATGACCTGAGCAGTTCATGCGTTGTTAAACTCCAAAAATTGTAATATTCTGTCTTTAAGTATCTTCTGGAATGATGAACGGAATCTGACACAGTAGTAGCACGCACTTCATGCCATAAATGTCCTATATTCCATAATATGGCCCGCTGATGAGCTCCGGGTCTTCTAAACAGACAGTTGTTGGAGACAACCTCTCCTGACAGCCACACGTAAACCAGCTTGCGCAATTCGAGATAATACTCCGGTATTGTGTACAGGCGCTTAAGTCAATGTGCAAACGCAACTGTTATTTGTGACCAGAAAGTTATAATCTGCTTCGCACATAAGAATCGCAACGCTGAAGGTAAAAAGGCAGTGATACAGTACCTGGCCTAAGCAGCAAAACCATCCACCTTTCAGTTAGGTAGGCTAAAGTTTCCGACAGAGGCTATGAAGAGCTCGGCTCGATACCAAGCCTCTCCCAATTTCTCATTCCTGAAAGCTGGATGGTATTCGAGCGCCTGAATCTGAAAGATTCTGACATTAAATGGCTCCGTTGAGAAGCTGGTGACTGGTATAGCTTCCCCTGTTTCAAGGTATTCCAGAACTTACTGTCGTGAATGGTCCCACAGAACGTGGTGTGAAGCTGGTGGAAGATTTCGTGAGCCACCTAAAGGGTAAAAATATCAAACAGGATCTTCTTTTATCAGTACCAGAGCTCTTAAATAGTTCGCAGGAGAATAGGGAGAAACGTCTGCCTCACGAAGTTCTCCAGCGATAGTTACTAGAGAAAGGTTCGCCTCCGGAAGGCATTCCTGTTCTGTCGGGATTTAGAGTACTAGGGTGCTGAATCATGTAATTTCAGGTCTTTTGTGGAATAACATGTATTTGTATTGCGCTACAAATACATCTGACAAGTAGATGCCTGCATGTTAAATCCCATCTACCGCTCTTATACGCACGCACATGCCAGGCATCTTTACTGGTAGGTTATGCACCCCTTTCATCCCAATTTAACAAGTGGAGACTGCAACGCCGGGTGGCCAATTGCGCCCGAAACATGAAATATTTAACCGTTTTGAGGTGATCTTTCCCATTGTTGTAGACGCTTGGAATGTGGCTCATTGAAATCAGAATTGAATATATAATGGGGAAAAAGTGGGTTAGAATCTGAAAAAAAATTTGAACGACCCTGCTGTAAGCTCATCGAAGCTTTTCTTTGCGGGCTGTCCAAGCTTTACTTGATCGTTGTATCTTTAATTTTTTTATGTGGGTTTGCGGGCATGTCTGACCCATATTTCTGTTTTCCATAACAGTGCAGTGCAGTTTGCCATACGACGGCACTGCAGTGTAGGCTGGTCCAGTTTTGAGGTTCACTGGCCTTTGGCATCTGGTCAAGAGTGTTCGTTCATCCAGTCGCCATTTTTCATTCGTACAAATACATAATCACTTTGTATCTGATGGACTTTCACGCCCTTGAGAACGTTTCGATCACATTTTGGATATAGGTACATTGCCGGAGCCGGAGCCGGTCGGAGCCGACTATTTTGCCCGGAGCCGGAGCCGGAGCCGTTAGGACACTTGAACCCGGAGCCGAAGCCGGAGCCGGAGCCGAAATCATAACCTCGGACCGGAGCCGGAGCCGTCCAAAATTGTCTCGGCTCCGCATCCCTGTTTAGTACCTACAATAAAATAATTGGGCAGAGCTAGGGGTATTAAAGTAAGCTTCAAAAATATTCAAATGGTAGCCAGATGAAGGTGAGATCCAGCTTTTCCTCATACAATCGTCCCCTGTAGTGTCTTGTTTAGCCACTAGTCTCTGGAGGAACTAAACGGCACCCCCACGACCTTATTTGCGATTTGGATGCTCGATACACCTAGTATAAGCTACCTCTCCAAGTACATGATCGCTCTGCTGGGGGGGGGGTGAGCGAACATTTTTTTGCTCGACAGACCTAGTGTAAATACCTTTTCAAAAATTTATTCGGCATTTGGGGGGCCCAAAAGATAGTTTGGCCCCCTTTCCAGCGTTTGGGGGCATGGCCGGAATCCCCCCTACCTGCGCCCGCCAATGTTTTATTTGACCCCTGTCCTGTGGGGGAATGTAATAAGCAGCCCCCAACCCTCTTTAGCATTAACAGACAGAGTCAATATCGTGGCCATTCTCGCTAAAAACCTATGAGATCTAGAACGCTGTAGCTTTACTCAAGTGCAATCTCTTACCACCTTCGCTCAGCATTTCCGCGCTCTAAACGCCTTTTTACGCAGGGACGATGCTGCAAGTTGTGGTGTTTAATACGGTTTTAGCATGGTAAAAAACAGTCAAACAGCATTACAAGCATCAAGATATGCTCCAAGAAAACTGAAATGTAAATGAGAGGAAGCTAAGAGCTTTTTTACATAAACGGTTTCTCTGTGGCGTTGTATTTTACCCCTGGCCTGTAGCAGGAGGATAAGCTGCGACAACCTTATTTATAATTGTCAAAAGTAGTCAATATTGTGGCTATGCTCACCAAAAACCTATCAGATCTAGAACAATGAAGTGATACCAAAACTAAGCGCAGATCATTGGCTACATTCACGAAAAATGTACAAGCTCTACACGTGAGTATTAGCTCAGCAGCGATGTTGCAGGTTGGCGTATTCAATTTAGGTTTAATACGGCAAAATCATGAAGCACTGCTAAGGGCATGAAAATAAGCTTAAAGATTGTTTTCAAAGTTTGCCAGATAAAGCTAGTTAACTGCTCTCCATTATAAAATCCTATCTGTAACGTTTGGTTTAATCCCTGGTATTCTGGAGGAGATACGGATCAGCCAACCTTATTTACGAATAACGTTAGCAGCAGCAGAAGTAGTCCATATTGTGGCCCTTCTCGCCAAAACACTATCAGCTCTAGAACAATGCACTTTTACTCAAACAAAATAAACAACACTGGCTACGTTCTCGCAAAATATCAAAGGTATCCACGTCTTTATTTCCCCGGAACAATGTTGCAAGTTTCAGTGTTTAATACGGTATTAACACGGTAAAACACTCAAACGGCATTACAGACATTAATATATCCTTCAATAAACCTATAATGGGTATCAGATTAATGTGATGGTTGGCTTGAAATCATCCATGTGTTTGTGGAGTTTTATTGAACCACCGCTAAATGGAAGGGAAGATATGCTGACCACAACCTTATTTAACAACTGCAACGTAGTACAATTTGCTGCCCTGTTCACCAAAAGCATATCATATTTAGTCAATGTTATTTTCTTCGAGCTAAGTAAAGTGCTTTGACTTTATTTTCTCAATATTTCAACGCCCTATGGGTCTTCAATCACTCAGGAACGGTTTTACGACTTTGCGTGTTGGACCCATACTTAATGCGGCAAAATTATGGAACAGGGCCAGGTGGTAAGATAAGCTCCAAGAATGCTCAAACGGTAGATAGATGCAGGTAAGAGTATGTTCTCCATTATCTTGTAATCCCTGTAGCATTGTATTTAACTCTTGGCCTCTGGGGGAGGATAAAGCTACCCCAAACCTTGTTTAGCATTAGTAGGAGTCAATATATTCTCGCGAAAAATATTTCAGATCTGGAACAATGTAGTTTTAGTCAAACAAAGTGGAGATCATTGGTTACATTCACGCAAAATTCCAAAGAATTACGTGTCTTGATTAACCCGGCTGTGATGTTGCAAGGTGGTGTTTTAAATACAGCTTTAATATGGCAAAATCATGAAGCAGGGCTATGGAGTATGAGCATGAGCTTCAACAGTGAGCAGAAAGTTACCAAATCAAGCTAGTAGGCTGATCTTTATCATAATTTCAACTTTGTAACGTTTGGTTTATCCCCTGGGATCTGGGGTGAAGATACGGTCTCCCGACCTTATTCAACATTTGAAGAAGCGGTTAATGTTGTGGCCTTGCTTGCCAAAAATTCTATCAGCTCTAGAACAATGCAATTTTACTCAAACTAAGAGCATAATATTGGCTACCTTCATGCAAAATTGCAAAGCTCTCTGAGTATTTGTTACCCCGGAACAGTGATCCATGTTGCAGGGTTTATACAATTAAAACACGGTTGAAGCAGCCAGACAGCATTAGATTAGAGGCATTGATATTTGATTCAAGAAAGCAATAATGGATATCAGATGAATGTAAGAGGTTTTCCTCAAATAATCTATGCATATCTGTAAAATTTTATTTAACCATTGGTCTCGGGTGGGAGGAGATATGCTACCCCGAGTCTCAATTAACATTGGGAAACGCAGGGCAAATTCTCGTTATGCTCATCGAAAGCCCATCAGATCTATACCAATGCAATTTTACTACAGTTGCGTGCAGTGCTTTGGATATGGGCGCTCGAAATTTCGACATCGTACTAGCATTTAATAACCATGCTATGAATTAACGTGTTTCATACAGTTTTATTGCGATACAATAATTAAACACGGTTATGGTTATTGAAATATGCTTCAAGAATGATCAAGGAGTAGAGAGATAAAACTAAAAGGCTGCTCTTTATTATATATTCAACCCTGTAGAATTGTTTTAACCCCTGGCATTGGCACCGAAAGCGGGGGACGCGGGACGTCTCCCCCCTGTTGGCCAACCAGTGGGGACGTCCCCCCGTCAAGTTTTTGGGTCCATCATTATTAATACTGTCAGGTGCCGAATATGCTCAAAATCTGCCTCCCCCGGCTCAGCATCAGTCCGGGTCTGCCCCCCCCTGCAAAATACCGTGGCCTGTCTCCTGGCCTGTGGGTTAACCAATGTCATCCCCACCTTATCTAACATTACGAAACTGAGTGCAATTTGTGGTCATGCTCCTCAAAACCTATGGGCTCTTGACCAGGGTGTGTTAACTCAAACCGGGTGCAAAACTTTAGCTATGTCCGCAGCAATATTTCAAGCCTTTACACGTCTTTACTCACCCATTAACTATGTTGCAGGTTGGAGTGTGTAATTCAGTTTTAACACTCGCATTGACGGGGGCGGGTACCCGCCCCCTCGGGTTTTTCGGGGATAGCAGAAAAACGGCGGTGCGTAGCGCCGCCGTACTTGGCATACCTTTTCCCTCATCATTTTTACAACTTCTGTGAAAATTTTAAGGTTAGGTCATCTCAGGTCAGGTCACCAGTACAGGTCAAGTGACCCGACCTCAAAAAAAGTTTAAGATAGCATAAGTCGGAGCAGGGTGAACTTATCCGATTGAAACTCATATCACATAATGACCCTACCGAGTTCTCTAAAATATGTTCCGATTTTTTTGATATCGATGACCTAAGGTCAGGTACGAGGCATGACCTCTCCATTGGAACCACATGGGAAAATGGTTTTTACGGAATAACTCAGTAACGGATGATCATAGAGCATTCATTTTAGCTGCATTAGACTCACCTGGGCTTTGCGGTTCTAATGATATGCATTTTATATAATTTGACCCTGACCTGACCTCAGGTCAGGTCAAATCCTTGATTTGACCTAGCAAGGTCAAATTATATATCATTCGATTCGGCTTGATGAGAGGATTCACAAAGTTTAAGTCGTGTTGCTCTATCTTTACTTGTTCAGATGGAATGGCCGAAAGACTGAACTTGCATGTTATCCCTATGACGGCATGTTTTGACCTCTCGTGACCTTAAATGTGACCTGACAAAAAATGGTTCAAATGTTTCCGATAAAGAAGTGGATGGGCAGCCAAACGCCGTTAACCGTTTTTCGCTACCTACCGTGGTTCTCGAGATATTAGGGGACGGGTACCCGCCCCCCGTCAAAGCGAAGGTGGCTTAGACCCTCGTCAATGCGCGTGTTAATACGGCAACATCTTGAAACAGGGATGGGGTACAACAATAAGCTTAACAACTATTCAAACGGTAGACAGAAGCCGGAGGCTGTTCTGTATTATCGAATCATATCTTATAGCGTTTTGTTGCGCCCCTAGCTTCTGGGAGAAGAAGAAGGAGGGGCGGAGTGAGAAGCACCGCCACCTTATTTAACCCCCCCCCCCCGGGCCCCCCCCCGGCGCCCCCCCTCGCCCCCCCTTATCTCCCCCTCGCCCAATTTCTTTAAATTTAAATTTTAAAGCAGATTTAAAAAAATTTATAATTTTTTTATATTTTTTTTGTTTATTTTTATTTTTTTTTTTTTTGTTTTTAATTTTTAAGTTTATTTTTTTTTTTTTTTAATTTTTTTAATTTTTATTTTAATTTATTAAATAAATTTTATATATTTTTTAGGTTTTAATTTTTATTAATTTTTTTTATTTTAGTTAATTTATTTTATTTTTTATTTTTTTTAATTTTTTATTCCTTTTTGAACTATTTTTAGCCCCTATAGGGTTCTTCCCTTGGTTTTAACTTTTGAATTTAATTTTGTTCAAAATTTAAAATTAATAAAAATTAATTTTTTTTTAAAAAAAAAAAAAATAAAAAAAAAAAAAATAGTTTGTTTTTTTTTTTTTTTTTTTTTAATTTTTTTTTTAAAATTTTTTTTTAAAATTTTTTTTTTAACTTTTTTTTTTTTTTTATTTTTTTAAAAATAAAAAGGAAAATAAAAACCCTTATATTTGTAAAAGGGGTTTTTAAAAGGTTTTTTTTTTTTTTTTTATTTTTTTTTATTTTTTTTTTTTTTTTTTTTTTTTAAAAAATTTTTTTTCTTTTTTTTTTTGTGGGGGGGGGCCCGCCGTGAGGGGACCCAAGGGAAAAAAAATAAAAAAAATAAATATTTACATTTTAAGCAGTGGGGGGGTTTTAAGTGGGGGGTTTTTAAAAATTTTTATTTTTAAAATTTTTATTTTATAGTTATTTAAAAAGGTGAAGGGGGGTTTGTTTTGTTCCTTTTGTGGGCGCTCCTTTGGTGTGGGGGGGGGGAAAAAAATTTGGGGAGGGGGGAAAAAGAAAGGGGGGGGGGGGGGGGGACCCAAGCGGGGGGGTGCGCCGTTTTTTTTTGTTTTCTTCTAAAAATTATTGGGGGGGTTAGTTGGCCCCTCCGGGGGGGGGGGTTATTATTACGAGACTTAGTGCAACGTGTGGCTACGGTAGCGATAAATATATCAGTTTCAGACCAATGTAGTTTGGCTCAAAGTCTAAACAAGTGCAGAGTTTTGGCTACGTCCACTGAAAACTTGAAACATTTACGAGTCTCTATTAACCCAGAAAGAGTGGCGGATTCGGGACAACATTTCAGGGCGGGGAGGGTGGGCTAGAGGGCTCGAGCCCCTCCTCCACTACTCAGAACAGCCTCCGCCTATGCATTAACTATAAGCACTTTAAAATTTCGGGGGTTTGAGCTCCCCTAGCCCCCCTGCCTTGTATCTGCCAATCCCAGGAAACGGTGGTCCAAATTAGCGTGGTGAATGAGATTTTAACCTTCGCCCGGGTGGAGGTCTTTTAGACCCCCTCGGGTTTTTACGAAGTGACCAAAAACGGCGGGGCGTACCGCCGCCAAACTTGGTCTAGCTGTTCCTTCATCATTTTTACATCTTCCCTAAAAATTTTAGCTCAAGGTCATATCAGGTCAAGTCACCAGGCCAGGTGAAGTGACCTCACCTTAAAAAAATACTTAGGACTGCATACTTAAAAGGCGGGTTAATTGAACATGTTTAAACTTATACCACATATTGGGCCCATCAGGAGCTACAACATATGTTCCGGGATTTTTGATATTCGTGACGTAAGGTCATGTGCAGAGCATGACCTCCCCATTGTAAATACATGGGGAAAATCACGAAATGAGATTTTCTCAGTAAGCATCAATGGAATCAACTTCAAACATCGGCTACGGCTTGCTCTTACCTCACTTCTGAAGTTGATGCTAAAAGATTTGGCTTGTGACCTTTGAAAAGTCACCTTAGGTTAAATAAGCAATTTTTAGTGTTTTACTCTATAAATTTTGAATTAACAAAGATAGAACTTTTATTTTATCACCAAAGTGTTTGTATAGTCACTGCAAGTCAAATTATATACATCATGACTATACCAGGACAAGTTGGGTCATATCGTTGACCTAGGTGAGGTCAAATTTCCAAATTTGCCCTGGCGTAGCAATATTATATATCATTCGAATTGTATTGACGACACGATTGCAATGGTGCATCAACTATGGCTGTATCTCGCTTGGTTTGGAATTTATTAGAGAAAAAGGAAACGCCCTTATGTATGGGTGGCTACGGACATTCTGAAGAACATTCCCAATATTCAGTGACCCAGGCCGGGACCGTCGGCTGCCAACAGGGACGGCGGATTCCAGGGTGCAAGTGGTGCAGCTGCACCACTCGATTTTTTCAAGTGGTGCAAAAGTATCTTTTGCACCACTTGTTTTGGCTTTGTCCAGGAGGCGCCCCCCCCAGGCCTCAGCCGGCGCCCCCGGCCGGTCAGAGAAAATCAAGCCTAATTACCGCCTACCTGAAGAGGTAGGATCCTCTGTGAAAAAGACATGTTCATACATGAATGACGCACCTTGACATCAAAACTGCGCCCTGGAAAGCAAAAGGCGCCCCCCTTGAGTAAAGGCGCCCCTCTGGATAGCATAGGCGCCCTTGAAAAGCGTAGGCGCCTCCTGGACAGCTGAGGCGCCTCCGAAGAAGAGAAACGGCGCCCCTAGATATCACATGCGCCCCCTGGTTAGCACAGGCACCCCTTGACAGCAAAGGCGCCCCCCGCAGAGAAAAGGCGCCCCCTGGACAACATAGGCGCCCTTTGATAAGAAAGGCGCCCCCTGGAGAGATAAGAAACCCCCCTCCCTCCCGAGAACAACGGCGGCAGGGACGGCGGATTCCGCAGGACAGGGTGTGCAGTTGCACACCTTGAAAAAATGATGGTGTAAAATAGTATATTTTTGCACACCTGGTTTTGACATCGTACGGGGAGGCCCTCACGGATTTGGGTGGCACCCCCGGATTTTGCCGGCGCCCCCGGCCGGTCAAGAGAAAATCAGACACATCGCCTGTCTGAAGGGATAGTACCCTCTGTGTAAAATAAAATACACTTTCAAATATGAATGGCGCCCCCTGACATCAAAGCTGCACCCTGGACAGCAAAAGGTGCCCACCCCCTTGAGTAAAAGCGCCCCTCTGGATAGCAAAGGCGACCTCTAGACAGCAGAGGCGCCCCTGGACAGAAAAAGGCACCCCCAATTGAGGAGTAACGACGCCCCTGAATAGCATAGGCGCCCTCTGGTTAGCACAGGCACTCCTGTACACTAAGAGGCGCCCCCTCCCCCATAGAGCAAAGGCACCCCTCTGGATATCATAAGCTCCCTTTAATAGCAATCGCGCTCCCTGGACAGCAGGGGCGCCCTCTGGATAGGATAGGCGCCCCCAAAACAGCAAATACGCCCTTTGATACCAAAAACGCCCCATGGACAGAACACACCCTCTGGATAGCATAGGCACCCCTGGACGGCAGAGACGCCCCTAAAGAAGAGCAACGGCACCCCGGGATAGCATATGCGCCCCTGGTTAGCACAGGCACCCCTGGACAGCAAAAGGCGGCCCCCGCCCCTGAGTAAAGGATCCGGGTCTCTGGATAGCATAGGTGCCCCTGGATAGCGCAGGCGCCTCCTGGACAGCAGAGACGCCTCCGAAGAAGATCAACGGCGCCCCTTGATATCATATGCACCCCCTGGTTAGCACAGGCATCCCTGGATAGCAAAAGGCGCCCCCCTCCGAGAGCAAAGGCGCCCCCTCTGGAAAGAATAAGCACCCATGGATAGGAAAGGCGCCCCCTGGAAAGGACAGCAGAACATTTTTTAAGGCAAACTCAGTTGAGGGGGCGGTGGAGATTTTCTTGTGCTGGCCATTATAATGTCTTCGGGGGATCAAACCCCCATTTGGAGGGGGCGTTAATAAAATTTAGACGTGCTAGTGTTAAAAAATGTCTCCTAATTTTTGTTATTCCATATTCTAAAGATTAGAGATGCTGCCCAGGACTGCGGTTTTTTTCAACGGAAAAAGGCCAAACCGGGTTTGCGAAAAGGCCAAAAGGTTCAAATTGTATTTGCACTAACAAATCTTGTTTTTTTATAAATTTCGTCCAAGTTCTTCCCAGTACGGCTGTTGGAGTCTGAGTCTCATTAAAGTCCTCAAGGAACTTGTCACGGAGACCCCGACCCCACCACCCGAACGAGTAACGCCCACAATGAAGGGTTGATTTAGAAGCCAAAGTTTAACCTCCCACAAAGCACAGGGATGGCCGCCTCGCTCAGGTCACCCTCTCATCAGTCAGTTGCCAGCCGACCTATGTCGGGCAAACGATTGAGCGCCGGAGCGTCTCAGGGGAACCGATCTCAAGCCTGGACATGCACTGCCACTGCATGCTTCTCAGCAGCGGGCCGGAGCCCGACGCTCTACCAACCGAGCAACCGGGGCGGCCAAATGGCCAAATAAATATCACAAAAGCCATATTTGAGGCTAAAACGAACCCTACCGGGTGTCATAAACCCACAGAAAAAGGACAGAGCACTCTTGTATCACTGCAGTGAACAGTGCACTGTATAAAACTAAATGTTGATAATTTGATATTGACTTGACGATATATTTTTAGCACACTGCCCATCTCATAAGAAGGCAGGAGTCCCCTTCCAATCCCGTGTGGCGACCCAATTATTTTATCCACATAACTAAACAATTTGTTAGCATCATCAATTATCTTGACCGCACCACTCCCCACTAACATTTGATATCTTCCTGCTTTTCCTGTGAATTGTTTGCTCTTGAACAGTGACGGATCCATAGGCAGATCCAGGATTGCCAATCGGAGGGGAGCACCTTCCCGGGGGCGCCATCCGGAGCAGGGGGCGCCACTTTTGACCGGAAAACCTACCAGGTGGGCGTAAAATCCTATCGGTGAGCACCGATTTCGCATCCTGGGGGAGAGTGGGAAGCGCCACTGCAAGCGAGTGCCATCGACCTTTCAGGGGGCGCCGTGACCATTTCAGGGGGCGCCGAGGATCGATTGGGGGGCTGCATCTGCCCCTCCCCTTTGCCCCCTGGATCCGCGTATGGGCGGATCTAGAATTTTAGTAAGGTGGGGGGAAACGCGGAGCCTCAAAGTGGGCACTTTACCATCAACTTTTCACCCAAAGGGCGCCTATGGTATTCGGTTTTCGGTTGCCGTCAATTGGTGGATCGTATTTTTAACAACGTCCTATCCCACCCTCTCCCAGCCATAACAGTTTGTACCAGCCAAGCAAGATGCCTATTTGGCGTGATATTTGAAACAATGAATTGCTAAACAGTTCAGTCCACACTTTTTCGGCACCTCTTGAAACATCTGTAACTGCCACTAGGTCATGGAGAAATTCAAGACACTTGGGAAGATGCAACAGCTGAGCATAAAGGTACATATCTGGGGATTTTTCTATTAGTGAAGAGGGGTTAAGTTTATTTTAATATCAAATATGATAAGCATCATTTTGCCTTTCCACGTGGCCAAGATTCGTAAGATGGTGAGAGGACATTGAAAATAATCGCAGCGAGTGTGAACCTGGCCTGTGCGCTGTCCAAGAAAATTACCTCAGCGGAAAAGCTTTTAAGTTGTAGGAAACACAAGCTGGACTTTAACCCACATTATTAATTGCTCCTAAAAAATAATGTTTGAGCCAGATGGCAGACTCAAGGAGATATAAGGAAAGTTGAAACGTTAAGATAAACACAGAATGAAGTACGTGGGCATTTTCCATCGACCTTTATCTATATTCTTCAATTCATCAGCATGGGAGAATTGCTCTTGTGCGTGAAATTTCGGAGGTGTTAAGAGAATTTCGGTAGCCATGTGATTGAATGCTGAAATAGATCATGCCATAGGCATTTGTGATTTGTGACATAAATGGGCCCTACTAGAATAAAAAGAAAACAGTTTCAACGTGTCCAAGTACTCTCTTGATAAATTGATAACTTTTTTCGTTTATTGGCTGTAATTTGCGCGTTTAATGATCATGTGCAGTGTTCAGATCGAAGTGAAAAGACCATTCAGATTGATAAAACGAGTATATTTTGTCACTGACCATCCACTTATACCATCAACCATCGCCTTCAGGTCAAGTTCAGGACTCATTTAAGAGAAGAGGTGAGCGTGCACTGTGCATGCCCAAATCGAGACACAGCCGCCCTCCCGATGGACAGACCGCGCAGAAATACGTCCTCGTCGCGTTTGATTTCGCGCACGCGTACGACGTAGTGGACCACCACCTGCTACGCGTTCGCCTGCTGTAGATGGGGCTGTCAAATTGCACGGTGGCCTGGATTTGGCAGTGACTCCGGGACCGAAGAGTCCAGGTGGAACTAAATGGTGTGCTTTCCAGTGAGCGCATTTTCCGAACTGGCCTGCCGTAAGGAAGTGTCTTATCGCCAGTTTTATATTGTATGGGCGGCTCGGCTGGTAGACGCACTCTGTGCGGTTCCCGGATGCTCCCCTACATGTACGCCGATGATACGGCGGCTCTCTGCACGGGCAACAACATCCAAGTCGCCAAGGACCGGGCGCAATAAAGCTGCTGCTGTCACCCTCATGAAGTGGACCCGACAGCACAAAATGGTGGTATCAGGAGCCAAGATCCAAGTACTGGTGATGTCCCAGTGGGCCAGAGACGCTGATCCCTTCAATTTTAAGGTCGACGGGAAGTCTGTCACTGCTGGAGACACCCTACAGCTACTTGGCGTCACCATCGATCGGCTCCTCCATTTCGGTCCACACTGTAAGAGACTGTGGGAGAAGGTCCACCCCCGCATCTCCCACCTACGTCAACTGTCCGGCTGCAACTGGGGGCTGTACGAACAGCACCTTCGAACCGTCGCTGCTGGCTACGTGAGAGGAGCGATGGAGTAAGCGGCCGCAGCGTGGCTCCACGCCACACCGCCATTTCATGTCGAGCTGCTGGAACGCAAAATGAGAGCGTCGGCGCGTATCATCACAGGATGCACCCACTCCACTCCCAGCCGAGTTAAGACTCCCCGCGTAGCGGCCAGAAGGAGGGTACTCGCGACCCGACTGCTGGTGAAATTCCATACCCTGCCGCCTGAAAACCCTCTGTGAAGACGTGCGGAGGCGACAGCGCCCTCTCGACTCTCCTCGGTGACCGGGTGGCGGCAGGTGGGCAAAGACATGTGGGATCAAGCAGGCATCTCCCTCCCCATCGAGTCTTTCCTTCCTCGACGTCTTCCACTGTGGGTATCAGGAGAGTGAGTCACATTTCAACTAGACGTGGGCCCACTGACATCAGGAGCGCCACCTGTCCGGAAGAAGCGAGTAGCTCTCCCCCACCTCGCTTCCCTGACTCAATGTGCCACATGGGTGTGGACCGACGGGTCAGTGCACGTAGGGGTCACGAGCGGGGAGCTGGGTCTTCATCGAGTCACCAGACAGAGCCCAGCATGAGCTCAGGCGACCAGCAGGCTCGCTCTGCTCGAGTTTTCAGGCTGAGATGGTAGCCATCCAAACTGCCTGTGTCTTCCTACTGGACTAATCAGTGCACACATAAGATCCAGTCATCTTCAGCATGGCCTGCCAAGGTGACGACGCATTATAGAAATAAAATGGCTTCAATGTCTGCAGATAAGACAGCGAATCGGTAAAAATCGCAAACTTCCTCACCATCAGCTTAGACACCTGGTCCAAACAGCAAAAAAAAATGGAGTACAGCTCTGAAGTAAAAATGGATCCTTCGTAAGGCAAACTAGAAAACTTCTCAACATCGTCACCAACAAATGCACGCCCTGTGCCATTGTCACTTTCTTTTGCAACCGTCTATATAGAAACAGACATGGTTTTCGAACGGCTCCGCAAGCAAGTTCATAAAATACTGGCGCGTCGGTTCAGGAGGCAAATTTTTGCTTTGTTGGCGTAGGTTGTGTTCGTGTTAACTGTCGAGATAAGCTATGGTTCAATAACAGCTGCTTCATGCGGTTCGACGAGATTGCTGTCGATACCAGCCTGTGCCAGCCAGGCACAGACTCTCACTCCCTGGTGACGGGTTGCAAAACGTGAGCCACTGTCTATCTGACTGAGGTAGGCGTCGCCAAAAAAATGTTTGGTATGTGGGGCGTGTTGGTGACTTATTTTAAAGGGAACGTGGCACCTTGGTAAAATCCTGGAATTTTGTGTAATTAGGCGTACTTTTAGCCGAAAATAATGAAACCACTCATGATTTTTCTGAAAAATGTACAGCAAGCTCAATGCTTTTATTTTTAAAATAATCCTCTAGAAAAATGAATAAATATCTGCTTCTGGATGATGTCATGATCTGGCAACCACTACCATACTCGAAACACTTCAAGGGCTTCGATTGGCTGATGCTCATCGTGATGTCAGCATATGTCGTCACACCAGCAGCTCACAACAATGGCCACCTGGCGAGAGGTACATGAGAGGTACATTTCGGGTAGGTTTTAGTTTTTTCTACGGAAAAATCGAGTTCCAAGACAAATGATATATAGAGCACCTGGTTTTCCGATTTGCTTTACAACTTGGCTATCTCAGTTAAAATCACGTTCTAAAGGTGCCACATTCCTTTTAATGGCTTAATGCAAAGCGAGTACCTTACTGCGCATTTGTAGCGGTATTTCACTAATTTCCACTAGCATGCTTATTATGGGTGAAGCTTGGAATGCTCCTGTTACTATTCTGATAGCGAGATGACGGACATATCGATAATCTTTTTCGCGGACTAAGGAGTGGCCTCATACGCAACCCCGGTCTGCGACCTGGGATAACCTCCCACCGGCGCAGGAGAGCCGCATGACAATGTGCTGAAATCAGCCATATTTCATTCTCAATGTATCTCTTCATAAGCCTGTAGGTCAGTGCCATCATTCTTTTCTTTGAAATAAATAGTAAATATCCCGCAGTCAACCCCGGATTCGACCCGCGCACCCCTCATCACGAGACAGGACCTCTAACCACTAGACCACTGCGCCACACTGTACCGACTCCCACTAACCCTACACCTGTGACCCGTTAGGAGGTCACTGGCCGGTATCACGCAATCAAAACGATGCCGTGATCGTGGCGACGGGTGTTGTGTTCGTACAGAAAAGGCATGGTATAAAGCTGCTTCTAGAAGACGAACCAAACATTAGATTCGCCTAGAATCACTTGTATCGGCGACCCAGGACCCTAAGCTAGCTTTATGCCAAATTGCATCCACTTCGATTCATTTTGAGGACTTGAAACTATGGTGAGAAGCAAACATGTTCCGAGAAATTTAGCTCCTTGAAATACCCTTTCGGACGAATTACTCGAAAGCCGTTGGAGATAAGCGGGTAGTGTAAATGAATTGAATGACTGCAATTAATTTTCCTATTCAGCCATGTCAATTCTGAGCTTGTGAATGACATGTGCTCTGAACCGAAAAGCTGGAAATAAAAGGTTTTCTACTAAAATTATATTTCTACATATAAGACAATGAATTTTATTATCACGATATCCATCTCCGAATACTATCAGGCGGAAGCAATGTTCTTTCATTATTTGAAATGAAAAGTCAAATCGGCGCATTGGATCGCGAGAGATTAAGATTTAAATGAAATGAGCAAAAATGTAGTCCTCCGGCAAAATGGCAAAAACTAGGTCAGAATTTTACGTTTTCCACTGGAAACTATGCCTAAGCACAAGAAAATTGACGTAGCTGCCTCCACGTGGCTGTCTTTAAACTAACTGAAGCGTGCCTTCTGACATTTCGAGCTTACAAGTCGGCTGTCAAATTTCAATATCTTTTTGCTTGTACTAGAAATACTGCGTTTTGGCGTAATAAATATTGTCGGACCAGTTCGAACTTTTTTTCTTAGGTGGCCTTGTTGCTTATTCAAAAGGAGGCAAATTTCAAGTTCGTCGCTTAAGAAATAAAAATGATAAAAATGCAAAATTGAAAACATTTGTTCCAAAATTTCTCAAAAACTATTTTGAATTTAAATTCGGGGGCCTTAGTTTGGGCGTCTAGCGTAAAAGGGCAATCACCCTACACAATTGCAGAGCCCTGGTATCAACTGTCAGAACCGCCAAACGGCCAGAATAGAGCCTCTTGAGAAATCTCAATCCGCTTCGCTCCATGGATTTCGTCATGCGGCTCTGACACAGCCGTACTCGATCTTCGGACGAATAAGTGATCTATACAGCATAAGAAGCTTATAACGTAGCGTATAACAATGAACGTATAACGTGCGCGTAACGTATATATAGGCGATAAGCGTATAACGTGTATAGCATGAGAAACATTTCTCTATCTGCACGGTATCTCATCCTCGTCAACACCTTCAGTATTTTCAGCGTATCGAAACATTTTTTTTTGCGGAAATCCTTCAGGTGTGGCACATATGAAAGCTTATCGAGTGTGAGCCTGATAAATCTGGTTTCTGCTACAACGTCGCTCGGATTTCCGCGAATTTACAAAATCGGGTATTCAGTCTCAATGTCTATTATAAAAGTGCATGCACTATGTCTTTGAACTTGAAAATTTCAGTCCATTGCATATGATCCATTGCTGCAATGTGTCAAGGTCAAGCTGCAGCCGCCTCTGCGCAGCTGCTGTAGTGGACGCTGTCACCCATATTGTGAACTCTTCAACGAAAAGCACATGCCGTATGTTTGCGGGAAGTGTCTGCAATATCATTGGTCATAACTGCAAACAAGGCTATGAAAATCACAGAATCCTGGGCTATGCCACTCTGTTGCTGATACAAATCCGATACGACTGAGTTTTCGCGAAATCTAAAATACCTATTTTTCGGAATATTAGAAATAAACCACCCCAAGTGGCCTCGCACGCCGAGTCCAAAGAGTTTCTGCAGAACGCCATTGGATAGCAAAGGCGCCCCCCAAGAGATGATGGCGCCCCCTGGGGAGGAAGGCGCCCCCTCCAGAAAATCTTGCACCACTTCTCGAAAATGGAATCCGCCGTCTCTGGCTGCCAAGCTGGGCAGGCGCAGTCAGCTGATACTGATTGATGCAAATTGCTGTTGGCTCACTTCAAAACCCAACTAGAGATGAAAATCTATCTGGCAGTACCCCGAAGGCCGTAATGAGCTCGGTTTGGTGAATTAGGTTCGGTTTTAGTATTTCAAGTGTGGAGACCATGGTGTTATTAACAGGAACTTGTAATGTCGGATCCAGGTTTTCTCTTTGTAGGGGAAGAAGGTGGCATCTAGACCAGAATCTATGATGGGTGCCGTGAGTAGCCAGGGTTTTGCTACAGAGTTGTAGTGTATGGGAATTGGGAAGGAACAAAATGCGAATGTAGTTTTAAGGGAATGTAGTTTATCGAATCCGGGCAGCGCAGCCACCGAGATACCCATGCTCGCACCCTTGGAATGGGTTAGCAATAGACGTTTCAGGGTTCACCTGGCCTTGATCGAGGAGGGGAGGTTCCGTGACGGCTTTGTATACTTTTGTTTCGGGGAGGGGGCTAGGGGTACTCAACCCTCTGCACACCTCCGAATAACCCCTTTCTATCGGCATCCAGATATATTGCGGAGTTTCAGCCTCATAGACATCTTGCATTCGCTGCTGGTAGCATTCGGCCCGGACATACCCTGGTTCTGACAATGGGCCAGATGTCAGGCATGGATGGTCACCAAAATTGTTCCAATAATATTTGGGGTAGGGGTGGGGGATGGGTTTCTTACCACAAGACACCAATTCTCGCATGCCAGGAGGGGAGGGTGAGGAGACATTTCTGTTGCCGTGGCGGCTTCATGGATTTAAGCGTTCTATCGTTGGAACGCCTTGTCCCCTGAATTCCCTGGGAAATTCTTGGGAGGCAATTTGTCATAATTAGCCCAAGCCACACTTGCTCCTGAAGATAACGTATGCCCCTCATCTCGGGGAATTGCAAGAATGCGCTGGGCGAGCAAACAAATTAGAACTCGGCATTGGACCCCGCGACATTTCATGGGAATACGAGGGCAGTCGGTGGGGGAATCATGCTTGATCAAAGAAATCCGAGGTGGCAGCTAATTTTTTCTTGGGAGCGGGAATCTGGCCTTCTATTTTTAATTTTTTTCGATTTTCTTTTTCTCTACAATCCCAAAAAGTTAAATAGGAAAGAACGGGTAATTTATTTAGGAAATTATTTCTTACAGACATGTTTCAATCCAAAGTTATTGTCTCGCAATTTAGTATTAATTATCAGCCATATACTGAGAAGGAACTTTTCTAAAGGTTTTATTTTCAGGGAATTTTATTACACTGAAGTTATCTCCGGTCACAGCACAACAGAGCTGGGAGGCACTTCCGTTCAAAAATGCTGGCAAGGAATTTTCCAGAATGCGACTTTCTTTTTAACGCTTTTGTAAATATCATGAAACAAGATCTATGCACCAGTGCAGTGTGTTTATGTTCATGGGGATAACGACGAGGCTTCGATATCATATAGTGTGCTAGTTTCTCAGGAAAAACAATTTAAACCAGGACCATCTCAGCATACATTTTTAAATAGTCTCGCAGTCCATGCCCATATATCTATTCATGATGGGTGTGAACAAAGAATGGAGGGTTTACACAGACTGAACGAAATCACAACGCCGTAAACACAAATTATGTAGTGCTGATGTCATTTCCACACGTATTCTTACATAGCTTGCACACCTAACGCGCATGTGAGTCCTCGTCACCGCGTACTTTCGCGCCATCTTTTGATTAAGGTCCGGGAATTTAACTAGCATACCAAAAGCAAAACAGAGGATAACTCCTGATTTTCTACCCATGCTGCTAGGTTCACGGATAACACAAAACAAAACAAAACATTTAGCTCCCTTAATTGTCTAAGCCACTTTTCATTTGGTACTGTGAGAACACTCCGACTAAGACGTGGCAACCACTCCAGATCCCCACTATTATCTACTACAAGCACGGTCGATGTGATATGTTCGAGAGCGCTGTACAGCTTTACACTTTACATAGCAATAAAGCCCGCCATGTAAGCCAGCACCTGCCTGAATTTGTTTGGTCTATGCCCCTTTCTGTCGGAGCAGCTGGTTCCGCGGCGGCGTCCTGGTCATCTTCATCCCGTCAGTCCTGTTCTTTGTACATGTGGAGCGGGGTAAGGCTGCAACCTCTCCACCTCATAACACAGCAGCGACGTCAAGCTCTTCAGTACTGACTGTCAGAGGGTCCAGCTGCAGGGAAGTCGCACCCAGGTGAGTTGGTTCTTTTTCATCAAGCACGACTGACTGGGACTCCAGCGGGCCATGGCCTGGCATGAGAACCAACGGCCACGGACGGTGAGGCCCCATCAACAAGAGTATCATACGAGTCTTGGCTTCGACCGCCGTTGGGTGGGTGTTGGCTGCTCCCAAGACCCTGACCTGTGAGAAGTTCTCCACCACGTCCTGGTTCACCCGTGACGTCAGAAAGTACTTGACGCCGTAGATGTTCTTAATAATGCTCTGGGGACCTCGCAGAGCAGTTAAGGATATGATGAACCCGTTCTGGAAGGGCAGCCTGCTCTGGCTTTCATCGCGCCAAGAGTCCCGATTTAGTCGCGCTAACTAAATCAGAGAGGTGGCTGAGCAACGATGGTGTACTCGAAGGCGAACGCCGACCGATGAACCCTGCCGTCAAGGATGCACCGAGAGCTACAGATGTCGAACACCTTATCGCAGGTGATGATGAACTAAGCCTGCTTGGCGAAACGCTGACCAAATAGGTGGAGCAGACGCTTTCCGACACGCTCGTTGAGCATCTGGGCTGCGGGGCGTACTCGCTGTCGCTCCAGGCCAGTCACCTGACGGGAGAGATTTGTTATTAACTTCACCATCACAACTATCGACTGATGAGCAAATGTCATGCGCGTACAGTTTTATCGCATATATCGCTATATCGAGCAATTAGCAGACACTTCTGTAAAATATTCACAAGTCGGTGATTTACAGTTTCTCAACTTAAAACCCTGAGACAAAATACATCCAGTTTTCACACTTTGGTCATTACTTAAAACCAGTGTCCCAAAACCTGGGGTGCTGGGTGCAGAGCGACACCCAGTCAAGCAGAATTTTCCACTCACTTTTATATTTTTTTCCTGAATTCTCCACTCACTTTTCAAGTATGGTTCTAGTTACCAAAGACATAATTCACTCACAAAGTTAACAATATTCAACAATACACTTACTACAAGGGCCATTTCAATTGCCTCCTCTACTAACGTACACTGGAAAAAGAGAGCAGGAGAATCGAATAGAAGCTCTCCAAATTAACTCGGCTTTTATGCACGTCTTTCGCTTTTCTGCAAAAAAATCTGGTGATTTCTATTTTTTCCGGCCAACTATACCTGGCATCCTTATCTCCACCGATTTCAGTGGAACAACAGAATCGAAATTCTGGCGCAGGCAAGACGCTCAGTGCCCATCCCGGAGAAAGTTACAGTGGGTGAACACCGCCACTAAATTCCACCACTCACAAAATTCGTGAGTGGAAAATTAGACACCCTAGCCTTGTGTTGCCAAAGAAATGAACTGACCGCTTTAAGAGATACATTTCTGGAAAGCAGTTTATCCGTGCACATGATTTCTAGGCTTACGTCCTTGAAAAGTTGTTTTTGTATTTCTGGTACCGAGAATAGTGAAAAACCATTTTTGGTCATATTTTTGTTAAAAGAAATTATCTTGAAATTTGTATGCTAAGCAGCATATTTTTTGACATTGTATCATAGAAAATTGACCATTTATTGCGAAGAAAATCATTTTTATCCGTATCAGCCCTTCATTGCTGCGTCCACGCCGTGTGACACCCAAATCCACTCACGACACCCTACGACACCCTAGGCATAAAAACGCTGATATTTTAGTTGAACTGGAAGTGTCCGGTATTTGAATATATTGAAACTCTACATTTTCATTAAATGAATTTTTCTGGCCACAAGAATGCATCCAGCTACCCTTCAAACATCGGCACTTTTTTGTATGGCTGGTCTACGGCGTGGACTTACCAAAACGCCGTCTTTACATCTAGTAAATAAAAGCGGCATCTTTAGGCTTTTTGAAAGGCAGGCTGCATATTGGTTATTGACAAAAAATTGTTTGTCTTACTCTTTGTGTGATTTTATCTGTAGAATTTTCTAGCCTATAAGGATTCAGAAAAATAATTTAGGGGCAATTTTTAAAATGCAAATTATGTAGCTTAGGCGACCGGCAGGTAGCAAGCGATTAGAAATTTAAAGTTGTAGTCGTTGTGACGCTGTCGCAACGGTCGCAACCCGCCGCGCCTGGCTGATGTAGACGAAAGGAAGAAACAAAACAGAAATAAGGCTGTAGCTTCGATTAGATTCATACAAAGCAGCATATTCATATGAAGGTGAGAATATATGTGAGGAGGAGCAGGGAAATTGACAAGTAAAGAAAAGAAACTTTTAGCAAGAGTCTGGAAGAGTTTATTGCCATGATAGAAAGTTTGTAGTTTCGTCTGGGTTACTTAAGTGTAAGCCAAGGCTCTACTGGGCCCTAGCATAGGTGTATGCGCGAGGTGCAGTGATTGAGGTCAGGAGTGGCCTCCAAAATTCCGATAACTATAGGTATAGGAGAGGCGTTGTCCCGGACAAAAAAACAATACAGTGTATGCTTAGATAATGAATTTAGGCACTAGGTATTGCATGACAAATCCCTTCTTTATTTTTCACCACCTGCCGGTCTCGGAGGCCTCCTCTGCAGAGTTGTTCTAAGGGAGCCCCGATATTTCGTCTCAGAGACTTTTTAGAGCTGGTCATATGGGAGAGGAGAGGAGGGACACAAGAGTTGGTCTAGGGAAGCCCCCCAAGAGTTGGTCTTCATCCCACAAATGTTAGTCGAGGTGGCTCCCAGAGTTCTTTACCCCCGAAGGTTGGTCTCAGAGGCCCCTCAAAAGTTTTTTTCGTGACAACTCACCATTGCCTCAAAAAATAATTGGAGACTGCATCACGGGGTTTCAGTTGGTAAAGATTTACCTGTTTAACCCAATTTTTCACATGGTAATTGTCAAACAATGCTGCTTGGGGACGATTTAAAAATATTTACTTTGAGACAATTAAACAAAATATCCATCCCTCATTTCAAACAAGGGCTCTGAGAGTTTACCGCCTGAGTACCCAAATTGGGAAATTTTTACTCCACCATACATTTTGAGGGGAATTTTCCACTCACTCGCCATATATTCCAGCTGAATTTTCCACTCAACACCCTAGCACAAAACCTATTTTGGGTCACTGCTTAAAACTGACAAAATCTATTTTGACCTACCCACTGCAAAGTTCATTATCTCTTTTTATTCACTAGGAAACAACGGGCCTTTCTGAATTCAGATTTTTCCACAACAGTCATCCCCAGTCCAGCGATCCCAGCAATTCATCCACGGTCCGCCAAGTACCAACGGTAGTCACGCCTACTATTTTTTTCCGCACCTTCACCTGAGATAAAAAGTACTCGTTTAAAAGCAACTACCACGTTCCCGATGCCCGAGAGTAATAAAATATATGTTTATTCGAATGAGTGACCTGAGCTTAGGCACGCACTTAACGATGCTTCAGTCAATTACTAATCTTCATAGGCGGATCCAGGGGGGCAAGTCGGCGCCCCCCGAAAGGTCGATGGCGCCCCCCGAAATGTCACTTCCCACCCCACCCCCCCAGGATGCGAGAATCGGCGCCCATCGATAGGATTTTGCGCCCATCTGATAGGCTTGCCGGTCAAAAGTGGCGCCCCCGGGCCGGATGGCACCCCCACGGGAAGGTGCCCCCGATCGGCAATCCTGGATCCGCCTATGCTAATCTTTGAGTTAAGTTTGAACTTTCACTCGATAGTCATACGATGAATTGTGTTATTGCAAGTTGAATGGGACATAACAATCACACACATGTTTAACCAGACGGAAAAGTGCGCTCCCGCGTTCTGAATCAGTCCGCATCAGTCCACATCAGTCCCACAAATGTCGAAAATTTGAGCTTATTTTCTGAAATAAAAACTACGATTTCTCCCGCGTCCTCCCCCAACGATACTCCTGCGTCCGCTCCTGCATGTATCAGTTAAACAGAGACAAAAACGAGAGCGAATGGGAATTTGATACACACACTTGCTACCCCGCACCTGTATGTGCTCCCACTGAAGAGCATGGCAAGGCTGTCGCTCGGCGTTGTCCTTTGCCAAAAATTGCTGGAAGAAGTCCTTGTCCAGTACCGGTACTTCTGGACCTTGAAGCCTATGACCCTGGCCCAAGATGTGGTTCCTCAGCAGCTTCAGCAGGTGAGGATTTCAATGAAAGTGTAGATCTTTCTGCAAAAGTCAAAATACACCAAAATGTAATATTCAAAAATGTTAAATGTAATGCCCAGACAAATAATTTTGTTCTCTGGATTATCAGCTGGTATAATGCTCCAATGCAGTAATTATGTTGTTTACAACATTTTACCTTGCTAGGCAAGTGCACCATCATCAATTAATACAAGATTCTACCTTCAAGCAGTGTGATTTCTTCCTCAGTGAATTAGGCAAGAGTAGAGTGTCACTTCCTGCATGGAAACTATACTATGCCCATGGTTTCAGCTCAATAATAGGCATAAAATATTAACAAAACTTTATTAATGATTAAAGAAAAATGAAATGATTGCAATTTGACCAGATTTTGAAGCATATACTATTTCTTATTCATGAGCCCTAGAAAATACAGCAATATGAAAGCATCACAGCACAGAGGTGCTGCCACATACATTGTCTGTTTTGGAGGGAAAATTTTCAATTACAGGTCACAGTGCCCAGAATTGAGAGCATACTTATTACTGGAAATTTTGGCCACCATTTCCCCAACACTGACACAGGTAAAGACAACATGTATGTGATACATATTTTCATAATTTTACTCTATCATTATATCAATGTATTTTTCATTATATTTTGCTTTCAAAAATCCACAGCGTAGCAAATAGGTTACAAAGAAATCTGACTTTGTTAAACTAATGGAACTGAATAAATGAGCATCACCATGGAACCCAGGAAAACATAACATCCAAATAATTATAAACACACTGTATTATGACAGCTTCACAAACATAGCCATGGCGTCCAACAGAGCACGGCCAGCACCCACCCCCAGATTATTGACAGACAAACCAAACTACTGCACACTGCTAACTAGCCACTAACACTAATTTACCACTTGACCCAATCTGAGATAAACTTCACAAATCCAATTTCAGTGTGGAGCACCTGGACATGGATTTTATCCAGTGTGCAAAGTATGGCATTTTTGACGAGATCTCGTTGATGTGAGTGCCCTTTGAGACAGGAGCGAGTCGTGCAATTTTTTCAACCTGATACGAATTTGCGAGGCTGGTGCAGAAGGGTGACACTTAAACCAAACAAATAATGGCTGAATGGTTTTTAAGACACAGGAGGGGGCCTTATAAAAGTTCATCTATAACTAACTACTAAGAGAGGTAGTATTGCATTGTGTGGGTATGAATGGGTGCGTTTTTCTCCCTGGTATATGGCAGATTGGTGAATTTTTGGAAGCTGGTGGTGCGAGAATTTTACATGGCTGGTGCAACTCGTTTGCCCTGCTGCCATACTTTGCAGACTGGGATTTTATACCTACCTACTCAAGAAAGCATGTCAGTGAGCATGGAAAGGGAAATTTGACCACTTACCTTGCCTGGCTGGAAGGAAACAGATGCAGGGTTGCTGGATGTTTAGTGTGAAATTTGAACTCTGCATATACGTCCATACATATATTGCACACAATTAAAACACAGATAAAGCAGTACATACAAAGTATATTCCAGTTGTATTCTATGTAGTGCAGAAGCAAGTACTGTTCCCTAGGCCTCCACTTCATTCCAGAATATTTTTCTTCGGCAGCCCCATCGCTCGCTTCTTTCTAGGGACGAGAATCACACCCTTCCCTGTCCGATTAATTGCCATGAGCACACACCTGGACAATCAAGTAACTATGCAAATATTGGCAATCACCAAACTTGCTATAGAAAAGACACCACACACACTGCAATATACATCGCCTTTGCACATTAGATTATGAACTGCGGCAATAAACAGCAAAATCTAACATTGGTGGGCACATGTGGCGGCAAATAAATGGCGCGATTGACTTGCGCGCGCTTGCTTGATCTTGAAAGATGCAAATTTAGAGGCTTGATTTCGCTTCATTTGACCTGTTATTTTTTTATAATAAACTCACATAGAATTATACAAGAATGTGTAAAAGAATATTTAAAATTAAATAAAAATACATATATAGCTTAATAAACTACAAATAATGAGTATTATGCATTTTTATGTAGTAAAATGTTGGGTTCAATAAGCAGCAAGACACTTTCTTTGCACCGTTTACCCCCCTTACCGCGGTTACCAAGTCAGCAAGAAAACTGCTTTGTCTTAGATTTTTTGGACAACATATTTGTTCATCAATTGAGTTTAAAAAATCCAAAATGAGACGATTTTTCATATTCAATGTTTTAATAAGTTAAAGCTAGTCCAGTCCTCTTCTTGCCTGGTCCCGAGCGGGTCCAGAGGCCCCGCCCCCAACATCTGTCAAACTGTGCACCCATTGGTCCATTGTTTAAATCCGGCCAAAGTTTTACCTAGTGTCTCTATTGCTTTTTTTTTTAAAAGAGCAGGCATAAGAACACAAACTTCATCAAAGAGGAATAATGGCAGTTGAGAGCAAATAAAAGCAAAAAACAACAACAAAAACAAAACCAAGCGCAGCAAACATAAGAGATAACACACAATACAATGCAAATAATGTGATACAAAACAAAAAGAAAGAATAGTGCATACTGCTTGAAACAAGTAATACAGCTAGATGATCATAATAATGCAAGTACATGCACGAGGCAAAAATAATAGAAATAACAAATCCAATTTAGAACAAAACAAGCTCTGCAGAGCAAGAACTTTCCTAGAAGGCAAAAACAGACAAACAAAGTAAGGCAAAAACAAAAGCAGGTTTAGAAAACAAAACAAAACATGCACAGATTGCCAAAACTCAGATTGCCACAGAGCGAGAACCTAACAAGAGGCAAATAGACAAAACAAAAAATATGATCAAATAAAAGTAATGAAAGAGACATGAGAGTGGTTGCTGAGAAAATATCCTAGTTGAGAGTCTGTGTCTTAAGTTTATGTTTTAAAGTTTAAGGCCCACATATGCGGCAGAACAAAGACAACAAAAAGTATACCGAAATCATAGACAAAAACGTTATATGAAGCAAACAATGATGCAAACAACAATGCTTTGCAGTGACCTGTAGCTCCCTAGGCTTTGACCTGACGCAAAAATGAATTACAGTTTAATGAAAGAGGAACTCAAGAGCTTTAGAATGGTGTTAGAAAAATGTTCCTAGCTATCATAGTTTCTGAGATATATTGATATGGGATTTTCTTAGTAGACCTCATATGAGCTATTTTGACCTATTTTGACCTCTGGTGACCTTGATATTGACCCGACAAGAAAAATGACTGCAGTATTTTCGATATCATTTTCGAAGCGCTTTCGATTGCCGTTTTGCATTTTTTTCTAGCTCTCTTAGTTCTATCAATAGTTCAGCGCAGCTCACCCGAGGCTTGGATGCTAGCACTTGACAGCGGCTTCAGCTACAAGCAACGCACGGTAGCAATTGCACCATTACCCTGATTGCGCCGGCAGGCCTGTCAATACCTTCCCCTCCACACACTCCCTCCGTCTCGTCCCCACCGGTCGCCCGGCACGCTGGCTGCACGCCTGCACAGCCGCCGCCCTGGTGGCGGCGTGGGAAAGCTCATTTAAGACTCTCGGCGTGTCAATTGTCTCAAATGCAGTATATATATTGGCACCGACAATGAACAGATTCAGAGGGTGAGGGAGCACTTGTTGGCCGATCTATACGAAGCTTCCTGAAATGCCCATCAAACCACAATGAAAGGTCAATGGCTCTCCAATGGCGGAATAGCGAATCCAATGGCGGGGAGCCGGCGCGACATACAAAAATATAGAAATTTGGCAGTGCAAAATGAGTCCACCGTAAATGTGCAATTATATTGGTAGGCCACTGTTCTACCATACGTATAACTCAAAGTCACTTTGCCATCCTAGGTAGATGACAAATTTAGAGGAGTTGGTCGCTGAGCAAGGCCAAATGACAGGAACAGTGAAGAGTTCCATTGCAGTTATCAAAAGTAGGTATTCGAAAGTTTTGCGAGCCAGGTCCAGCATGGCACCAATAGATCTTCTGTGGGAACTGGGACACAGTATTAATAAAAATACTCATCTAATCTAAAAAGGCATGGGATAAATGTTCACCCCGTTAGTACCACTCGTAGCTTATTCAATATCTCATTGGTATTTATTTTGAACATTTCTTGCAAACGCAGAGACAAGAATCCCAAATTGATTGACAAATCCAGCTATCAATTGAACTGCGGCTACACGCCACCATCAGAGAGAGCACTGGTAGCACAGCGCCTGGATGACGGCTTTGCTGCACGCGAGCTTTGCCGGCACTGCTGCTCGCCGCCGAAGGGTTTCGCAAGTCCAGGCTGCCTCCGCCGCGCGTGCTGCTCGAGACCGAAGAGGTTTCGCATGTCCAGGTTACCTCAGTCGCGCTGGAAAAGAACACAATACAACACGATTACAATGGGTACCAAATGGGCGATAATTAATATTGGTTCGTGCGCCCGAAAACCCAAATAACTAACAATCGGTACTGAGGGGTATTATAAATAATCAAATCATTTTGATGAATAAGGCTTTTGAAGCCTGTCCAAATATATTAATGAAACGGCTATTACCCAGCCAGCAATTTGGGTGGGCTGAAGTCCAGATTCGGCTGGCAAGTCTGGCAAGCCTTCCCTCAGCCCACCTAGAACGGACGAGGGCCTGGCGGTGCAACGGCTTCGGGCCGGTTAGATGGAACTAGCCATACGACCAGTCTTCGTCCGAAATCCACCGGCCGCGCACCCTCCTGCTCCGGCAGCACTGGACTTCCAAACCGCCTCAAGGCAAATTCAGGCCTTGTCTGTGATAACACTTTTGAAGTGTATGATGAGTTCTGATTAATTTTTCCCCATTTTGTGTATTTTAGTCACGATTAAAAAGAAAAAAGGAGGAATCAAGTATGTTTCGAAAAATATTACAGCAATTTTTATTTTACACATTTAACAGTGCTGGACTGCCGCCGTTTCCACCCGCCAGGTGTTTGAATATGGCGGTGTGTGAGGTGGTGGTAGTGGTTACCAATATACCTTTACGGCCGTTACAGCCTTGGTGTTCGGGCGTTACGGCCACTTTCAGTTGTTTACTGACGTACCTTTTGCTTCAGTGCCATTTTTCTGAGGTAGGTGACTGTTGTTTGCCGGTGCTCTGCTCTCGAGGTGGCCTAGGAAACTACGAGATGTTTGGAGTAGCTCAAATCTTATCCTGGCTGCTTGGGAAGGATACTGCACTGTACGTAATATAGCTCCAATATGAATAATAGTTATTTTATCCAGATGCGCTGAAATTCACTGGCGTAGATTTTAGTCGGTTGGCATTGAACACAGCAATTCCAAGTGGCTCTCGAGTGGCCGAGACATAAATGGCGGCCGAGATCTGCGCATGCGCCACCGCATGCCTAGCGGTGAGAACGCACTGAGAACGCACGACCCACCGTTGTTGAGGACAATGGTGATACAGAGGTCGTCTTCGAAGACTTCTGATGCGATTTGAGCGCCTGATTATATTTCATCCTGCCGGGAAAGTATCGCTTGTAGCTAGAAATACTGTTTTATTGTTTTAAGAAGTGAAGAACTGTCGTATTTATTCGTGTTTCTGAAACACAAGATTGGCAGGTGTAGAGGTTCTTACGGGTCGTTCACATGCAAAATTGAACAGTGTTTTATCTTGCTCCCGTCAGGCTTTTGTGTGACAATAATGTGGCTTCCCCCCGCCCCACCGGCGCAGCTGGTGCGGCGGGGTCGTCTCGAAGACGTCTGATGCGACTGAGCGCCTAAGTACATTTCATCGTGCCGATAAAGTATCGTTTATAGGTAGAAATACTGTTTTGTTGTGTCAAGAAATAATGAACTGTCATATTTATTCGTGTTTCTGAAAATAAACATGCTCGGCAGAAGCAGAGGTTCTTACGAGTCGTCCGCATGCCACACTACACAGCGTTTTATCTTGCTCCCGTGAGGCATTTGTATAAAATGATGTGGCTTCCCCCTGCCCCACTTCTCTTGCTTAATGCAATTGCTTAACGACTCCCCCTAGGAGCAAGCGGAGCTTCACAGAATTGTCTATGTATTGGAAAATATTTGTTCCACTGCCGCAAATGAACAGCCCCGGAAAATGTTCTGTAATTGTCTTGATTTCTAGCGAGAATTGCCAGAATTTAGATAATGTTCTGGACCGAGTGGCAGGGTTTAGAGGGTGAAAAGAAGACTGCAATCGGGGCTCACGTGTCTGTGGTTAAACATTTTTATGCCTCAACGTTTGGTATTTTTGTCTTGACTCATTTTTTTACTGGCAAGGAATAAAATAATTACTGAACTAGCAGGGCTTCCAATATATTAGTGATCACTAGATGCACCCGGAGATTGAGGACATTGGTCTCTCCAAGCGATACGCATCCTTTATAAATGGGGGAAAATACCCCACCCAAAAGCGGAACTGAATCCGCCCCTGCGCACCTCAACGGCGTTCCTGGAGCCGCCCATGAGCCCAGCCACCAGACTGCGCCGGCCCCGCGCGGGGCCATAGCACGGCTATAACGCCCCAGCGCCGGCATTGCGCTGGAATGGAACGGCAATCGCCGGCGTCGGTACGGTTTGGGCCGGGGCCGCTGAGGAGAGGTATGGCTCCGACCGGCCCAGAGCCGAATTCGGCTGGCTGTGGGACGGTATAGGCCGGCGCAGCTGGTGTGGCTACGGTACGGGAGCGGTATGGGACTGCGCTGGGATCTTGTTTCACCCCCGGTTGGAGCCCCACGCTGACCCGTACCGCAGCCGGCGCAGACCTGCCGGAGCATTTCGACCCAAAGCCCGCGCTGGCCCAGACCAGAAATGCTGGCTGGGTAGTGCCCCACCAGCTGACAGGACTTGAATTCTTATGAAGCCAGGCATCAAATTCTTACCACCCCGGGCACGGTGCCCCCACCCATCGGTGATCCTGGATCCGCCTATGACGGGAATGTCATTTAGTCAAGGGCTGATCTGCAGAATGTGGCAGGAAACTGGAAAATATGCTTGGGGTAGCTCAAATCCTACCCCAATTGGGGAAGAAATTCAGCAGCTGGGCCAGAGTCCTTTGTACACTGAAGCAGACATTTTCTTTTTCATCAATTTTACCTGTTTTACTAACTTATTGACACATTTATGACTTTTAACAAGGGTCAGCACTGTCCAAGCTGTCACACTCAGCTCCAATATTGTTGTACCTGCCACAAAGAATGACAAGAGTTGCCCCAAACCAGTAATTCTGCCCAAAGGCTACACCAATGAGATCTTGTGTAAATCTGTCAAATTCTACATGCTGAATCAAGCGGCAGTCAGTCAGTACTGATAAGAGGAAACCATCCAGTAAGACGGCCAGTTGGCAAAGTATGGCAGCATGCCATAGAAGTTGCACCAGCTATTGAGAATGATCGTACCACCACTCACCTAAAATTGGAACCAAAATGGGCATAAAATCACACTGACCTCTACTTATTTCCAAACAATTTGGCTGGTACTCCAACCACACAACTGGTACTATATCCCCAGCTGCCCTAGGGCATGAAATATGAATGTGATGAATTATTGTTTAACTTAGAATAACAATATGGTATTTTATATTCTTTCGTCCAGTTTCTATACGCTACAAATTCTATGTGAGTTCAGTATTGGCAACTGCCACTCTCATTTATACACTCAGTATTGGTAAATACTGGTCAACATTTCATTTTCTCCAAAATTTGCTTTGCGTGGACCAGTCTTGAGGTACACTTTACACCAAAAACTGGTCAGAATTATCATACTTTGCAGACTGGCAAGGAGGAGAGCCGCCCAACTTCCACAGCCCCATAGGCAATTTTGAAAAGTGTAAAATCATTTTGTGCCATATTTCTTACCTAGTTGGCTCCTTTGGGACCCTGAAGAATGGCAGATCATGATCCTTTTCCTTGGTCTTTGTACATCCAGGCATTGAGCACACCTCTGTGCCTGATATGAAACTTGGGCACCGCGGTGATCACAGCGCTTAGTATCACACCAAAGAAGTTGGCACTATAGGTAGGTAATTTAAAAAGTCAACAGCTTTCCGTCCATACACAAATTCACACACACAAACAGAAAATCAATCCATCCCAACGTCTCAAATTTATTTCAAAATAAGACACTGGTAGATGTGAGAATAACTATACATGAACGTTGTTTGTAAATTGTCTCTTTCACGCCAAGTTGTACGCCAAAAAGTCCCTATCTCTTCAACACACCGCCAGCTCCATAGACAATACACACCGCCAGCTCGGGACCTGGCGGCAATCAGTTGACAATAAAATTTACTGAAACTCTTTTTGTGTCTACAAAATAGGATAAATAAATATAATAAAATATTATATTCACCTGTAACTTCCTCAGTAGATATATGTATTGATGGAAACTTTCTGGCTCTGCAGCCACCCTATGCTTTTCCAGCAGTCAGCTATCCTGTGCCAGCTGTAAAAATTGCTGTCATTGGCCATGGCTGAGCGGCCCGCTCCGTTTTACCTTTACTCTATTGCCTTGTGCAGTATCAAATGGTGGCAATTGGCCCATTGTTAGTGCACGCGTTTGAAACATTTGAGACTGAATTGATACTACCTCCCATACCTTCAGCATGGATTTGAGACAATTTGAGACCCCGAATTGAGAGAAGCATGTGCCAAATGCAGCGCGTGTTCACCAGCGAAAAACCCCAAGGCTTTAAATTAATGAAAACTAATTGGTTGACTATCTGGTTAGGTAGTTCCCTTTTATGTATAGCCTAATTAGGTAAGTACTTAGGTCTATTGGTAATCAGGTAGGTCAAGGTGGCTTCACACATGTTGCCAGATAACTTCAGGTTGATCTGTATAAGTGCCACAGTTCAAAAGGTCCAATGGATCAAAGCTTCCTTTAATTAGAATTGCTATAGGTTAATGTATACTTTAAGTGCCACTGTCAAAACATCCTCCAGTGCAATATTCCAAGTACCACAACTGGCGTTGGCCACAACTGGTTAGGTTAGGTTAGGTTAGGTTAGGTTAGGTTAGGTTAGGTTAGGTTAGGTTAGGTTAGGTTAGGTTAGGTTAGGTTAGGTTAGGTTAGGTTTAGATTAGGTTAGGTTAGGTTAGGCTCGGTTAGGTTACGTAGGCACAGTGTAGCCACAGCAGCTTATGAAGGCGAAAGTGCTACCAGTAGGTTAGGTGCACCACAGGCCAGCTCGCTGAGTCGAGAAAGGTTAGGTCAGGTGCACCCATTCCTACCCACACAATGCAATGCTACCTCTCTAATTAGTTAGTTGAGGACTTGTCATAAGGCCCCCTCTTGTGTCTTTATAACTATATAGCCATTATTTGTTTGGTTTTCAGTGTCACCTTCCTCGCACCAGTCTCACAAATTTGCACCAGGCTGATAAAATTCACACCACTCGCTCCTGTCTCCAAGGGCAATCGCACCATCGAGATCTCGTCCAAAATGCCATACTTTGCACACTGGTCAGAAGGTACAGCCACTTCATAGGGGGGTCACATGCCCTTTGTGACGAAAAAGTTTTGTCATCTTGGGGTTGAAGCAGAAAACCAGTCAAGACCCAAGGTACAAAACGGCTGAAGACTTGAGTAATTGTTTTTTACTGTTTTCAGGCCAACTAATTCACTTTAGAGTTTTTAAACGCCTTGTAAAACTAATTCAGCTACAAATACAGGATAAAGCTTTGTGGGACATTAAACTTTGGCTTCTAAATTAACCTTCCATTGAGGGAGTTGTTTGGATGGTGGGGTCGGGGTGTCCATGACAAGTCCCTTGATGACTTTAGTGAGACTCCGACTCCAGCAGCCTTACCAGGAACAACTGGAACAAAATTTATAAAAAAAACATTTTAACTCCAAAAACACTACTTTTCAACTTAAAATAGTTTTCGAAAAAGTAAGTGATGGGTGAATGTTTCAGCATTTTATTGGAACTGTGAACCAATTTCTATAAGAAGTGAGTGGCCTCCCAAAATTTTTTCAAAGATACAAAAATAATTGACAGTTTTGTAATCAGGATTTTTGAAATACCAAGAAACCACAATAATAGTTTTTTTTAATTTATCTCCCTTTAATTAACACTTGCTTGATCAACACACCTCAGTACTGTGTTCTATGTTCACTTCATTAACCTACTCAAATAAAGTCTTCTAAATGTACCTTTCCAGCACTTATCACCAGCTGTATAATATATAAAATTATATAAAATGGATATATATATATATATATATATATATGTGAAGGCTGGCAGTAAGTTATTAAGCATACAAGTATGATTGAATATGACTGCGTTTTTGGAATTAACAAGTCTCTTGTTAACTTTTTCTAAGTCTCTAAATGTTTTTTAGGTATTTCTGAAAGTTTTTCAAGTATATCTCCAATTCTAGTCATTGTTATGAAAGTAAAAAATATCCATTATGCGACCGGTTTCGTAAATTCAATAAAGGTTTTCAAGCAAGTGGACATTTTAAACATGACAATACCGTTCAAAAATACAAAAGTATCACGCAAAAATAATCACAGCAATATATCAGGCATCTTCCATCTGTGACGAATATTCAAACTGTTAAAAGATGGGCCCGCTGCTAAACAATCTTTGGCATTTGTCTTCTTAGGAGTCTTCTGTTTTAACCTCCACCATAGGAGCTGGTGTGGCAGAGGGTGAATATTCCAACTAGAGGTGGGAGTTTCAGGCAATTTTGCAGGCCCGGGCCCGGGCCCGTCCGGCGTCTGATTTTAGAAGCCCGTCACAAGCCCGGTTTGTGGAAGAAATGGATTATCAAGCCCGGGAAGGCCCGGTATCATGGAAAACCATTAATGACTATATACAAAATTTATTTACTTTAAAGCTGTTTCAAATATATGTTTTAAGCCAATTTATCCTGTAAAAAGTTTTGGTTTCACCCAAAACCATATCAAAAAGGTGCATGTAGCATTAGTAGCCTCAGCTATCTTAATAATTCAGCAGAAAATGATACTGAAAAACACAGTATGAAACATGGCTTGCTTATGATGCAAGCTTACTTCAGGTAATGACCAGCATCACCTTATAAAAACAAAGGGTATTCTAGATAGAGGTATGCACATGGCAGCTATAAGAATCGGGATGAAATAAGTCCACTCATGTCAGACATTTCCTCCATCTTTGCACTTTTATAAATCATTATATGCTGGCACGAGCCTCACAATTGAGTTCCAATAATGTTTATAAATAGAGGAGAGAGCAGTGACAAGTTTTCAGCTAAAACTTTTCAGAATATCATGGCGGAATGGCTGTGAAGGAACCAAAACTCCTTCACATTGTCCCTCAATTGATACATGTGAACATTTTCTTTTAGTTTAGTCACTAAACAGCTTGGAAGATAGTTAAAAGAATGTTCTGCTTGGGTCAGCCCGGTCTGGAAAGTAGGTAAGCCAACAGGCCAACATGAACAAGGCCCATCAGCCATATACAATTATCAAACCACCAGCCATAAAGAACTATCTTGATAAGGAACCACTAGTTTTCCACAGGTTCGCACCAAACATTGAATAAAAATATTGCACCAATCTCCACCAAAAAGTAAATCTGACACAAAAAAAACAACTCAATCCCATCCACATCACCATTTGGGCTTGAACACTACTTCTGTTTGCTTTGTTGTATCTGACGGGCTTGCGCTTAGTAGGTATCTGAAGCGCCGTGCTTGTCTACATTAGAGCAATCATTTATGAAAACATTTTTTACCAAAATTTACCAGAATAGTAAGTTTATTTCAGCGAAAATATTTCAAGACTTTTGAAAATATATTTTAAAACTCCACAGATTTAAAAATAAGCACAAAGTGTGTGGTGCATTTCTTTTGTTCCTGAGAATAGGCCACTTTTTGTGCACTTGTTTGTGGACTTCTCATTCAAAAGGTCTAACCATGGATCACGTCGTTTGATCCATGGTCTAACTTTCGGAGCCCTATGGAAACGCCCACAGTTAAAAACGCCCACAAATTGATTCGACCACACAACGTAAGACCCACGGCTTTAAACGTCCAAACTAAAACTGTCCACGGCTTAAATCGCCCACAAATTGAAATACCCACGGATTAAAGGGCCCACAAATGCTCCCATAAGGGGATTTCAAACCACCCACGACTAAAAACGCCCACACATTAAAATACCCACATTCAAATGCTTAAAGCGCCCACAATTCAAAAAGGCCACGAAGCAAATCACCCACATAACTGTGCGTCATATCACGTGCTCAATAGTATATGAAAATGCCGCTAGGTGGCTAGCAAAGCTCTCATGGGAGTGCACGACGGGATAGGTATTTGGATATTTGTGTCAAAAAAATATGCTGCAAAGGTAAAGTACTCCAAGGCGGATTTGTGCCGCCGGTTTTCCCGCGCTTTTGCAAGGGCAATGAAAACACAGAAGGGTTCGATGACCCTGTTTGCGCGGGATCCATGGGCGTATTGAGAATTTGTAAAGAGGAGGGTTGGTTCGTTAGGCTTTGTTGGGATGATGTACCTGAGCCAGAGAGCGCAGTTCTTAACCAGGTACCTATAAGGGTGCCCTGAGTCAGGGGCGGACGCAGATCCGAGTTTTTGGGGGGGCAAAACCCATGTCCATCTCTCCTCTTGGGGAAGGGGGATTGGGACGTGCGATTTTTTTATAGATACCACGTGGGGAATAACGGCGTTATATTTTTGGCGGGGGGAACGTGGGACGCAAAGTACAGCGCGGCTCCGACGCGACCTACCCCTGAGTCCACTGCGAAATCGACGGCGGCGGCGTCGGGGGGGGCGGCGGCGGCGTCGGGGGAGGGGGCGGCGGCGGCGTCGGGGGGGGCGACGGCGGCGGCGTTGGGGGGGGCGAGGGGACGGCGGCGGCGGCGAGATGGCGCTGAACAGACCTAATATAAGCTACCTCTCGAATGCATGATCGCTACCCTGGGGGATTTATTTTTACTCTATTTCCAGCTGGGAGCAGATTCTGCCCACCTCTCAGGTTTTTCCATAGTATCTCCGCAACGGTTTGAGATAGGCTCTTGAAATTTGGTGACTTTTCTTATAACTAAGTAGCACATATTCCCTGAGATTTTTGAAAATATATATGTGCCTCAGGCGCCGCCATGGCTCGCTAATCTGGGGATTTATCCCGAAGCCGAGCATTGTCGCCTGCGCTTCGTTTGTCCTACAATAAAGCTGTCCGTTGCGAATTGGCAGCAGTTGTAATGTTTGAATGTTATTACTGAGATATAGGAAGACAGTTGATATATATTTTGATATAATTTTGGCCATAGGCGGTTCCAGAAGCTCAAAATGCGGGGTTTACAATGTTATCCATCCAAACTCTTCCAAAGTAAATAGATTGCGTACAGAATCTTCGGGAAGGGTAAACATAACCATGCTTTGATCACATATGTGTATTTAATGATTATAAGAAGCCATAGGCGTGCTCAGGTACCGTAATTAGGGGGTTCACTCGCACTCAAGCTCGTTTTAGTGTTGTGTGTGCATTGAATGGGACAAAGCATTGCAACTATGCATTTAGTTCTAGGACCAAATGAGATTTGGAATGACAGTTGATGTGTATTTTTGTATATTTTTGGCCATAGGCGGTGCCAGGAGCTCAAAATGGGTTGTCTACAATGTTATCCATTCGAACTCTTCCAAAGTGAATATAAACTGCCTACGGAATGGACGGGAGGGGTAAAAATAAGGATATATTGACCCCATCTGTGTATTATATGATAATAGGATATCATATGCGCGCTCAGGTACCGTAATTAGGGGATTCGCTATCTTTCAAGCGTATTTTAGTGTCGTGTCTGCATTGAATGAGGCAAAACATCGTAGATATTTGCCTTTAGTCTTAACACCAAATGGACACCATTCATCCATAGGCGGATCCAGGAGTGTTCCCCGGTTCGGCCAGGGGTAGATAAAGGCAGGGTTATTTGAAAAATATTCATACCTGAAAGGCAGGGTAATTTGTGTCTTACCACACTATTCAGCCTCCCTGAATCCACTTCTGACATATTTTCGATATTTGAGCACTTTGCTTGACATCAGAGATATTACACTGTACCTGGCGTGTGCATTTCTGCAAAAAATATATGAAAACAATTTATATAATCCCCCATATTTCTGGCCCTAAAACCGCCCTTGAATTTTGAATTTCACCTAAGTGAGGGATTTGACCATTTCCAAGCAATTCCCTGTCAATCCATACTAGTTTCGTAAAAATCAAGCCTAAGAGACAGGACCTTCGGGTAATCTAAACAAGGCAAAATGTATATTTTGAACCCCCTTCCCTCAGTTTTCAAAATTTTGAAATTATCATTTAAAAAAATGGAGTTAAGCCTGAGAGGAATCGATTGCAGTTTAAGTTTTTAAAATCGAGCGGGTAGATTTTGAGATCTTAGGGGGCGGAAGCTCCTCCTGTTGGAAATAGAGGTAGCCGGGAGCCCGTTGGAAATAGTGTTAAGATTTAATTGCTCGACAGACCCATAGTGGATGCACCTTTTTCAAAAAAAAATATCCGGCCTTTCGGGGGGCCAAAAGATAGTTTGGCACCCCTTCCAGCGCTTTGGGGGAGGAGTAATGGCCGGAACGCCCTCCCCCGCGTCCGCCAATGCTCTGAGTCACATTGTGAGTTGCCGCTTCTCGTTTCCTTTGGGAGGCGAGGGATAAGTTTATAAAGTGATATTTGGGAAAGGTGGAAAGCTGAGAAGATTTACGGGCACCGAGTGCAGTGGATGCCTCAGGTCCACCTTTTGTCACTGACTTATTCCCCAGTGGCACGCATTCTGCTGAAAAATTTATTTAAATCGTTTAGCAGGAGTAGAAGAATATTTTAACCCGCACCCCACCGGGGGTCCGGTGCCAACTTCGCCCCACCGGGGCATCGATGCTTCCCCTCTAACTCCGAAAATATGGGGATGAGTGCGAATCTGCAAAGTGAATTAGATAGCTTGTGTGAATTCAGTAATATTTTAATTCGCATGTTTAAGCGCTTAGATCAATGGTTTGACCTCCAGAGGTCAACTTAGATCAAGATAGGCTATTTCTACTAAAATATGAAATGCGAAAGAAACCTTGGCATAGCTCTCATGCCATTAGAGCTATTGAGATTTGATAAAAAATAAACATTCGAAAGGAAAATGACAGGGTTTTTTCCGCTAGGTGGCATATAATGAACTCCCGCCAGTGTTTTGACCTCCAGAGGTCACCACGTGACCTAATATACCCTAAGGTCACGAAAGTCAGAAAGTGACCTTGCCGTAGGACTTTGAGTTTGACTTTGAGAGCAATTTTAAGCATTTTCAGGCCGAATTCGCAAAAATGAGAATATGGACTTCTGAAACAACTTTTGTGACCTTTTGATCTAGCCAATAAAATTTGTTCGCGTATCTCTCTTTAAGAAACCTGAGCATAGCTCTCACGCCATTAGAGCTATTGAGATCAAGCAAAAATAGTTTGATAGGAAAATGCCAGGACTTTCTCCGCTATGTGAAACATAATAACCTCCCGCCAGAGGTTTGACCTCCAGAGGGTACCTCGTGACTTAATATGACTTGAGGTCTCGAAAAGTAAGAAAGTGACCGCGTTGTATATCAAATGAAAACCAGTAACAAGACACACACGATGACGTTTGATTCAGCGCTCTAGCTTGATTAGGTCAAAAGCTATCGTCAAAATACTGTTTTTGCCCCTGGTGACATGTGAGGACGTCGGATAGGTCAAAAGGAAAATATTGCCCATGGGATCCGTGAAGGGGTGTCCAAAAACGCTTCTATGAGCAAGATAAACATTGACATTAATTTTTGTGGCTTTTAAATAAAAAGACAGCTTTTCCCATGCTTTTTCAATGGAATAGTTCACCTCGTGACCTGTCCTCAGGTCACGAAATCAAAAATCCCGGATATGCACTTTGAGGACCCTGAAGGTTTCATGAAGTACACGAAGCTTCAAATGGATCGGCTTAGAAATGTAGCTATGATAGAGCTCAAAAGTTGAAGTGAGGTGACCTTGGTTGACCTCGCCTGGTGACCTGACCTAGTGTGACCCAGAGTAAAAAAATTCAGGGATGATGGGAAAATGATTTGGTGAGAGAAAGACTCCTCAACTGCGGTGCTGTGCCCCGCTGTTTTTCTGTTATTCCGGAAAAACCTTAGGGAGGCCATCGATGCCCCCGGTGGGGCGAGGGTTAAGCTATTGACCTTATGAAGGGTAATAGTTGTAGTGTTTAACCCAAGTAAGGGGCGTCACCAAGGAGGGTAGAGTAAATAAGAGACCCTATGAGGACGTCAAAAGTGACAAAGGTGGATCCAGGATTTCCAATCAGGGGGTATACATAATCGGAATAGGGTGGTAGTTAGAGCCGCAAACATTATCGGGATGGGGCACCATGCGTACCAGGAACGAGTTGGGGCACATCCTATCACGGGAGCACCGATACTAGCATTCTAGGGGAGGGGCGTCCGAGGTGGAAGCAGTGGTGAATACAAGAAGGGGGGGCTTGGAGGGGTCAAGCCCCTTGTACTGTCAGACTGCCTGTAGATAATGCGTTGCACACAATGGCGGGCAAGGCTTGAGCATGAATTACTATAATGATTTACTGGATCCGCCACTGATGAGAAGTGACATTTCAGGGGGCACCATTAATCTTTGAAGAAGAGACGTGACCATTTCAGGAGGAGCCGGGGAGGCGATCTTGCCCCTTCCTCGCCCCCGCAGGGGCGCAGCCAGGGGGGCACAGGGGGCACGTGCCCCCCATCGGTCCCGGGGTGCCCTTTTGATTGCCAGGTGGTGTACCCTCTTTGGACCGTGCCGCTCGAAATTTAGTGCCCTACGCCGTTGAGTCTAGATGGAACTAGGCTGCATTTAGCGATTTAAGCGATTGTTTGACAATTAAGTGCCTTTTTGGTCAGTTAGGGCATTCTGTCACCTTTCCAAGCACCCGGGAAGAGTATAGGCACGTAATCCGTTTCCAGATAATGCCTTATCGTCTCCAAGCTCATCTGGTGCCCCTTGGAGCTGATCATGTGCCCTCTGAGCGGATCTGATGCCCGCGTAGTCAATCTGGTGCCCCCTGAGAAAATAAGTGTGCCTTCTGAACCTATATAATACTCTCTGAGTTAGTTTGATGCCTCCGAGCTTGCCTGGTGTCCTTTTAGCTGTTCTAGTGCCCCTTGAGCTGATCCGGGCCCCTTGAGCTTATTTAATGCCTCCCGGGGTTGATCTACTGTCCAGGGGTGCAGCCAGGGGGCACATGGGGCGCGTGCCCCCATCACTGCCGGGGTGCCCTTTTGATTGTCAGGTGGTGTACCCAGTTTGGGCCGTGCCGCTCGAAATTTAGTTCCCTACGCCGTTGAACCTAGATGTAACTGGACCGCATGTAGCGATTGAAACTATTGTTGGACAACTTAATACCTTTTTTCGGTCAGCTAGGGCATTCTGTCGCCTTTCCAAGCACCCGGGAAGAGTATGGACACCTAGTATGTGTTCACCTAATTCCTCATCGTCGCCAATAATCGTAGGGGTGAAGCTAATCTGGTGCTCCTTGAGCTCATCTCGTGGCCTCTCAGCTGGTATTGGCCCCTTGAGCTGATTACTTGCCTTCTAAGCTGATCTGGTGCCCCTGAGTCAATCGAGTGCCCCACTGATCAAATGATTGTGCCTCCTGAACCTATATAATGCCCTCTGAGTTAGTCTAATGCCTCCGAGACTGCTTGGTGCCCTAATAGCTGATTTAGTGCCCCTTGAGCTGATTCGGGCCCCCGAGCTGACCTCGTGCCTCCCAAAGTTGATTCTGTCTCCTAAGTCAATATAGTGCCTCTTCAGCTGGTTAGGTGCCCCCTCAGCTGATTATTGATGTCTCCTTAGATAGCCTGGCGCCCCCCTGAGCTGGTTTGGTGGGCCCTGAGCCCACCTTGTGTCCCCTGAGCTGTTATGTTGCTCCCTGAGCTGATTTAGGCTCATGCCATAGTCTGGGGGGCTGGGAGCTGATCTGGCCCCCGAGCGGATCGATCTGGTGCCACCTGAGCTGTACAAATGCCCCTGAGTCGATCTGGTGCCTCCTGAGCCCATCTGATGCCCTCTGAGCTAGTTTGGTGCCCCCTGAGCTAATCTGGTGCCCTTTAAGCTGATCTGGGCCTCCTTACATGATTTCATGAGTAGCTCTAAAGCTCTGAGCTGAGCTGGGCGCACAGGGGCTGGTGAGGGCCCCTGAGATGGTATGGGGCTCCTGAGCTGATTAAGTGCCTCCTGACTTGATCTGGTATTCCCGAGCTGATCTGGGCCCCGAGTTGGTCGGGGACCACTTATCTGATTGTTTGTCCCCGAGGCTGATATGGTGCCCTATGGGCCGATCTGGTGTTCCCTGAGCGGCTCTGGGGCTTTTGAACTGCTTGGGCCCCGAGCTGGTGGAGGATTCCTGGGCTGATTTAGTGGCCATGACTTGATCTTGCCCCCTGACCTGACTTGAGGTTCCTGAACTCATCTGGGGCCTCAAGAGCTGATCTGGGGCCCAAGAGCGGATCTAGGTTCTGAGGGTACCCTGAGCTGGTCTGGGCGCTGAGCTTGTAAGAGCCCTTTAAGTTGGCGTGAGGCCCCCTGAGGCAATCTGGCGCCTTAAACTGTTCTGGGGCTTCTTGAACTGGTTTAACACGCACATTGACGGGGGCGGGTACCCGCCCCCTCGGGTTTTTCGGAGACAGCAGAAAAACGGCGGCGCTGCGCGCCGCCGTACTTTGTATACCTTTTCCCTCATCATTTTTGCAACTTCTGTGAAAATTGTAAGGATAGGTCATCTCAGGTCAGGTCACCAGTACAGGTCAAGTGACCCGACCTCAAAAAAAAGTTTAAGATAGCATAAGTCGGAACAGGATGAACTTATCCAATTGAAACTTATATCACATAATGGGCTCACCAAGTTCTCTAAGATATGTTCCGGTATTTTTGATATTGATGACCTAAGATCAGGTACAAAGCATGACCTCTCCATTGGTAATACATGGGAAATATGGTTTTTACTGAATAACTCAGTAACAGATGGTGATAGAGCGTTTATTTTAGCTTCAATAGACTCGGCTTGGCTTTGCGGTTCTAATGATATGCATTTTATATAATTTGACCCTGACCTGACCTCAGGTCAGGTCAAATCTTTGATTTGACCTAGCAAGGTCAAATCATATATCATTCGATTCGGCTCGCTGCGAGGATTCATAGAGTTTAAGTCGTTTTGCTCTAGCTTTACTTGTTCAGATGTAATGGCCGAAAAACTTAATTTACATGTTATCCCTATGACGGCATGTGACGGCATGTTTTTGACCTCCGGTGACCTTAAATGTGACCTGACAAAAAATGGTTCAAATATTTTCGATGGAGAAGCGGCTGGGCTACCCAACGCCGTTCACTGTTTTTTGCTACCTACCGTGGTTCTCGAGGTCTTAGGGGGCGGGTACCCGCCCCCTCGTCAATCCGAAGGTGGCTCAGACCCCCGTCAATGCGCGTGTTAAAGCCCTATGAGCCTATCTGTGGCCCATTGAGCTAATCTGATGACCTCATCTCTGGGACCAATGAGCTAGTCTAGTCCCTGGGTGAAGCATGAGCTGCTCTGTGGCCCTGATCTACATCAGGGGCCCCTTAGGTGGTCTTGAATAGACAGATTATAAGAGCACAAGGCCAACTCCCATCATCTCGGGGCGGAGTCACTGAGCTAGTCTAGTCCCTGGAAGCACAACAGGCGGATGGGGAAGCTGCTCTGGAGGCCTCTGATTCACACTTGGAGGCCCCAGAGCTGGTCTTGAATAGATGGGGAATAAGAACACGATGGAAACTCCCCTTGTAACCTAGGCAGCCCTGGTTAGATAGGCAACCCACAAAGATACGGCAATTGTTTTGCTTCATGACACAGGACTTCAAATGGTATACAACATGACCTTGACATGTCGTTATTTGACCCTGAACCGAAGTCATTGACCTCAGGTCATGGTCAAATATAAGAGTATCCTGTAACCTAAGAAGGCAATGTTGCATGCCATTCGTCTCGTTGACCTGGAACAAACACATAAATGCCACCAGATGTCTTATAAAATGCCGCCATATATCTTATTAAATGCCGCCAGATATGGGACTCTGCTCCGCCAGATGAACCCTGTCCGTTTCCTTGAGGCAAGATGAGGCTCCCCTTTCACGCATAGACACATTGTTACAGTGGCAATAAACGTGAAATCAAACGGAAATAACTACTTCTGAAAGGCCCTGCAGAGAAAAAATCAGTTAGTGCCCAAGCACCTTATATCAAGTCGAGTTAATGCAGTAACATTCTTTTGTAGAACATACTAACTCCACCAGGGCTCTCCCGGTACCCGTCACCTTCTGGGGGAGAAGAACAAGGCCGACAGTTCAGGTAGCAGGGTGGTCTTGATGTAAGGTCAAAGGCATAAATTACCCCAACAAGGCAATAGCATGCATGACCATGATTATTAGTATGAGCCGAATGGTCTCCATGACAACAAAATAATAGTTATACTGCGTTTAATTGAAAATTTTTAACACTAAGATAATTTTGTTTACCCTTGGTGACCACTGCTGACATGGCTATGGACCTAACCGGACATCTGTTTGTGACATATCACATTTTTCAATTGAACAGCTTTTGAATGTTATCCAGAAATTTCGTCTTGCATTTCTAAGAACGAGTTAGATTTCCACTTCGAAAAATCACTATGCATGGGCATAGGGATGACCTCATAACTCAGCGACCTGACCTGACCTAGCTAGGTATTTTTTGTCAAAAATTTTAAAAATTTGTCAGGTAGCAGATACGCATACTGAAATTGCCTTAATACAAATACTTTTGGAATTATTTGCAAGAGAAACTGAGAGTAGCAGGTCCAATGGAACTCGCAATAGGTGCCGGACAACAAGCACCAGAGACGAAATTTTCACTTGCCTATGGTCGAAGTTTTTTTGCAAGGTAGAAAAATATCATCTGCACTCAAAGTCTCCATTTTAACCCTAGAATCACCTCCTGAGTGGCAATAGGTCTATTCAAAAAAATATTTCACCATCATTATCATCCCCCCCAACCTGGGCTGAGCTGGGCCCACAGAGGCTGATGAGGGCCCCTGAGATTGTATGGGGCTCCTGAGCTGATTAAGTGCCTCCTGACTTGATCTGATATTCCCTAGCTGGTCGGGAACCACTGATCTGATTGTTTGTACCCGAAGATAATCTGGTGCCCTATGGGCATCTGGTGTCTCCTAAGCAGCTCTGGGGCTTTTGAACTGATTGGGCCCCGAGCTGGTGAGGGATCCCTGAGCTGATTTAGTGCCCCTGACCTGAACTTGCCACCTGAGCTGATCGGTCTGGTGCACCCTGAGCAGATATACTGCCCTCTGAACTTAACTAATTCCCCCTGAGTCGATCTGGTGCCTGCTGAGTCATCAGTGTGTCTCCTAAGCCCATCTGATTCCCTCTGAGCTAGTCTGGTGCTCCATGGCTAGTCAGCCCTTTTAAGCTGACCTGGACCTCCTGGGTTGATTACGTGATTTCCTGAGCAGCTCCCAGGCTCTGAGCTCAGCTGTGCCCACAGGGGTTGGTGAGGGCCCCTGAGATGGCATGGGGCTCCTGAGCTGATTAAGTGCCTCCTGATTTGATCTGGTATTCCCGAGCTGATCTGGGTTCCGAGCTGGTCGGGGAGTACTGATCTGATTGTTTGTCCCCGAGGCTGATCTGGTGCCCTATGGGCCGATCTGGTGTCCTCTGAGCAGCTCTGGGGCTTTTGAACTGATTGGGCCCCGAACTGGTTAGGGATCACTGTGCTGATTAAGTGCCCCTGACTTGATATTGTCCCCTGACCCGACTTGAGGCCCCTGAACTGATCTGGGGGCCCCAAGAGCTGATATGGGGCCCAGGAGCGGATCTGGGTTCTGAGGGTACCCTGAGCTGGTCTGGGCTCTGAGCTTGTGAGAGCCCCTAATGTTGGCTTGAGGTCCCCTGAGGTGAGCTGGCGCCTTAAACTGTTCTGGGGCTTCTAAAACTGGTTTAGGGCCCTATGAGCCTACTTGTGGCCCATTGAGATAGTCTGACGACTTCATCTCTAGGGCCAATGAGCTAGTCAAGTCCCTGGGTGAAGCATGAGCTGCTCTAGGGCCCTGATCTACGTCAGGGGCCCTGGGGTGGTCTAGACAGATAATAAGAACACAAGGCCAACTCCCATCATCTCGGGGCAGGGTCACTGAGCTAGTCTAGTCCCTGGAGGCACAACTGGGGGGAGCTACTCTGGAGGCCTCTGATCCACACTTGGGGGCCCCAGAGCTGATCTTGAATAGATGGGGAATAAGAACACGATGGAAACTCCCCTTGTAAACTAGGCAACCCTGGTTATATAAATTGCTTATTATACTGGTGGATTCTGGGAAGGGATGATAAAAAGGCATGTGCCCCTGAGCCCAGAGCATAGTCCCCTAAACCAGGATTTCTACTAATTAATTTAAATGAAGAACTAGTTTTCACAATTTTTAGCCCTGTCCCACCATCCCCATCCAAACCACCGGCCTGTTCACCTTTTCTTTACTCTTAACTGGCACCGATCCTTGATAATATGGAACTCAATAAATGCGTTCAAAAGGTATCTCCCAAACTATTCCGGCAGGAAAAATCTTATTCTTCCAAAGTCACTATGCCACTCCTCGTCCCACGGCGACTGTGGGAGGCGAGGAACTTAATCCGCGTTCAACCAGGGCTCACTCGTCACGAAAAACCAGCTGGTATAACAAATGAATTTTCGAATCTAAAATTTCTTAACTTGCACATGTTAACAGATATCACAGGCTCCGCTGATTTCTCTGATGTTATGTACTTGTATGAGTTGGCCTATTTCCCCTTAAATCTATCTAAAACAGTCGTGTTTTGGCTAGTTCCGTGACATTTTGGTGATATTTTTTGGTTTTAATCGAGTTTTCCTTCTCCGTCAATGCTTGATTTGCATTTTTATTAAACCAAGATCCCCAAAAATGATATAAACAAAGATATAGTGCGTTTTGTAGGTTGCATTAAAAAGTGCCCTTTTTCTCCTGGGGTGCCCCTCAAAGTTGGTGTGCCCCCCATACCAAAGCTTTGGCTGCGCTCCTGCCGCCCCTAGTCCATAACTTTCACACCGAGTCCTCACTGCCGCCCTCGCCTTATCACTTGTATGTATGTATGTATGTATTTCAAGGATCACCAACAGGCATGGGCACCCACTGACAGGTGAAGTCAAAAGGTTTAAAACAATAAACATCAATACAGAAACAGGCACAGCCGATCGTCATTATCTCCTGTCACGTAAGTATAAAACAACGCGTTTCTTGAATTCGGTGACATTTTGATACCACACATCTACATCGCGGTTTGCATTTAAGAAGGCGTTGCACGCCTTCGGTATTCGGCAAAATAAACCGTTCCGGACGGTATTTATCCGGGCGTACATCACATGAAATGTAGCTCTGGTGCGGAGCTGCCGGGTGGGCACAGCCAGTGGGAGCTTAGAAAGCAGGAATGGAGAGCAGGAATGGAGAGAAAGCAAGAATGGAGACTTCCACTCTGATTCGCGCCACTCCTACTTCATGGCTATTGTCCCTGGCTCATCACTGCCGCCATCGACTTATGACTTTGCCCTGTTTTTTGCCGTCCCGGCCAATCACTGTTGCCCCCAGCTTATCACTTCCATCCTAATGTGTACTGTTCTTAGTCCATAACTACCGCCCTGGGCTCATCACTGCAGCACTGATTCTTACCGCCCGTGTTACCGTGTTAGGCTAAAAACATAAAGGACGCTTGGGCAAAAATAAAGGGCATGCACAGGTACAGTGGAATTGCCATCTTTATTAATATTTACACGCGCTGTTTATCGGCGTTTTGCTCTCTTTTCACGTAGTTTTAGTTTAAAGTCCTTCGCTTTCATTTTATTTTCCATCCACTCCGTTATTCCGAAGTTAGAATCTAACCCCACAAAACTGATATGCTCCAATCGTGGACAGATTTACAACTCAGATTGGATTCTTTTAAGACGTATATGGAGCTTTGGTATTTTGCCTAAAAAGCAAACATGTTTGGAAAAAGCTGTTAAATTCATGCCCAACATTCACCCATTAAGGCCCGGCGGGCCATTTTTGGATGGTCGTTTCAAAAGGGCCTGTACGTATCGCCTTTCACTCTATGATCGCTGGAATCATGTTGGCATGAAGTGAAAGCCCGATAGTTCCTGTTAAACCGAAAAAATGCTGCGTTGCACCGTAAGATTCAAAATTTTAGGGTCTTAAATTTGGCCGTTTTTACCATTCGTGACCTTAGACCATGGGCGCCGAAAGCGGGGGACGGGGAATGCGCCCCCCCGTTGGCCAACCAGGGGAGACGTCCCCAAAAAAAAATTTTTGGGTCAATCGTCATAAATACTGTCAGGTAACGAATATGCTCAAAATTCGCCTCCCTGGTCAGCACCAGCCCGGGTCCGTCCCCCTGCGAAGATTTTGTGGCGGCGCCCCTGCCTTAGACTACTAATTTGCATATCATGGAAAAATGAGGGCAGCTGTGAATATGATAATACCAAAAATGCAAGAGAACTTATGGAACGGAATGATATATATAATGAGTTTTCGATCGGTGTGTGTAAAGCTGGGCTGACGCCGATATTTTGAGCGACCAATTTTGAACCGCCGGGCCACAGCGTCAAGTGCAAGTCGAGTTCGTTGCCGCGGAAACGCTGCGCGTGGCGGCATTGTTGTGGCATTGTTGTGCCGTAAACCTTGGATGTGAACAGCGGCTGTCGTGGATTCAGACCAGTAGCAGGGCGGCCAAATCACGTGACATCAAAACAATTTCAGGCCAGCTGATGACAAATCTGCCGATTCAGGAGATACCCGAAATAGCGTGTGTTATAAAAACGACAGAGGCAACGGAGCCCAAAATCACACCAACATGGTTTTTTAAGAAAAAAATCGAGGGGCAAAGCGGTGGCAATGGAGGGCTGGGGGAAGGGGGAATTGCCCAGTTCCCCGCCCCGGGCCACCTTAGGACAGGGGCAGATGCAGGCCGACGGTTGGGGGGCAACGGGAAAAAATCGTGAAACATGATTTTTTAAGGAAATCGGTAAAAATCTGCAAAAATCAGGGGCTTTGGCGGCGACTGCCACGTTGCCCCCACCCCCACATGGATCTGCCAGTGCCTTAGGGCAACAGAGGGCTAGAGGGGGCGTGGGGGAGGCAGCAGAGGGTGGGGGAAATGCGTTTTTCGTCCCCCTGGACAACGGGTCCAAGCAGTGGCGATACAAGGAAGTTGGGGAGGCTCAAGCCCCTAGTTCCACGGGCGGATCCAGAACCGCCGATCGTGAATAGGGGGGGCACCAGAGTCGGATCAAGCCCGAAGCTTGGGGGCCATGGAGCCCAAAATCGTGACAAAATATGATTTTTTAAGGAAACCTAGGGGAAAAGCGGTGGCAACGGAGGGTGGGGGTGCCCCGTTTGTCTCCCGGGGAGCCACTTGGCCCTGGAGGCGCCAAATCCTGTCGCGGGCGCCGATTTTCGCATCCTGAGGGGGAAGCGAAAGTTTGGTCTTTGGTTCCGAAAAAATCCTGGCATTTCCCGGGACGTCTCCAACACGGTCAATATCTGATATCTGTGACCTCGTTTGACCTTGAAGATATTGACCAAGGTCAATGAAATTTGGTAAAAATGTAAAACAGCTCGGCCAACACTAACCCTCAAACGCATGTTTTTTAACTTTCTTGGTTTCCGAGACCTTAGGGGCCTACCAGCCCCCTCCAGTGCGCGTAAGTTTCAGACTCCCTCCAGTGCGCATGTTCAACGTTTCGCATATATCTGTCACTGTTTCTGCGGACGAATGGAATATCACGTGCCTTGAACGCCTTGAAATATGCGAACTGTGCCGTTCGGTACAAGCGCGTTGAAATTCAATGAAATAATAATTTTCAAAAACATTGTATTTACTGAGTGGAGGCTACGAGGAGCTCTCATTCAGCACGCAGCACAACATACAGCAAAATGGCATACTCTACTTCATTCGTCAACGGCTTCTGATGCAAAACTAGCGATCCCTTGAATTGCACCTACATGCCATCAAAGCTAACTATCCAAACTATCCAAACTGCTTGACGAGCTGAAAGGACGTGGTCTGGGCGCCAGTGGGACTGTTCGTGAGAACAGGCTGGACAAGTGCCCTGTCACGCCTCTGAAGGATATGACAAGGGGCAAACGCGGAGCCTACGAGCAGCACTTCGACACGACTTCAGAAGTCCTTCTGGTGCGCTGGAAAGACAATAAAGTGGTGAACGTGATGACCAACTTCGACACGGCTGTACCCGTGACCACGACGAAGCGCTATGACTGAGGCGTGAAGGGACGGGTGGATGTGCCACTGCCCAACCTGCTAAAGACGTACAACGCTGGCATGGGAGGCGTAGACCTCCATGACTGGTTGCCGGGCAAGTACGAGATCTCAATTAGAGGAAAGAAGTGGTACTGGTGTCTGATCACGAGAGCTCTCGACATGGCGGTAGTCAACAGCTGGTTGCTTCACCGCTCTGCAGTGGCCCGACAACAGCAACTGACGCTGCTTCAGTTTCGCCGGGACATCGTCACTCATGGCGGCTGCCGGTGCCAACAACGGAGCTGTGGAGAAGCCGATTAGCTTCAAGCGCACGCACGCCACTTGGATTCCTAGAAGCCTCCGGTACCACGTCGTGGGTCACCTGCCTGGTGTCCTAAGCTCCCGCCGTCGCTGTCAGCGGGAGAGCTGCAAACGGAGGTCTTCCAAGAAGTGCGTCAAGTGTGATGTGCCTCTGTGCCTGCCCTGCTTTGCAGCGTATCATCAGAGCGTGTAAGCGGGCCAGCTGGAATATGTTTTGAGGCGAGGAGAGTGATTGGCTGTTCAGGCTGTCTGCTACTCGTAATATATTTCAAGACCTCATAAAGTGTTGCTATCCTTTGCCTAGTTCGCAACCCAGTAATAGAGTGTCAGCATTCAGCAATGCTTCTTTGTTGCATATTCGTGCAAAACTAGTTTATGGATTTTGACACATGTAGCCTGCAATACACATTACTGCGAGTTGGCTGAATTTGCAATGGCTGGGCAGATATCAATACTGTTCTTGCTATTTAAGGTGGCAATTTAAAGAACAAATAACATGAAATTGTCCCGCAGTCACAGTTCTGTAATTAGATTTTGCTCATGGCCGAGAGGGAGGGTAACTGACGGTACCAGCGTTCATAAGTATAGGGGTGAGTGGAGTAAGATGCCCAGGGTTTAGGGAAATCCGGATTATAGAATAACCGCGGTACCAACAGCGCTGCTTTAGATGCCAAGTCGTAGCATGAGCATTTATCTTCCTTATAGAGTCGATGAAATTGCTGATGATTATCATATTTTCTAACTATTATGATTTTACCAGAGGCTTGCAAAGGAGCGTCTTACCCCATCGGGTGGGTAAGACGCCCCTGGGGCCTGGTAAGATGCCCCACCCCTGGGCATCTTACCCCATTTTGGTCTATCGTTGATGAAGTAGCTTTTTCGCAGTTCTTAGCTTCATTGGTAATCATTTAAGCATCATTCAGAAGTTAGAATGTATTTAGAAGCGTCCAGACAAGTTGATAAAACATGCACCTAGGTGGTTTTTCACGTTTCCACGTCAAATGATAAAACGAAGTTACGTAAAACTAAACATAAAAACCAAGGATAAAAGCATACCATAAAAGTAATATAAGATCACACACACACACACACACACACACACACACACACACACACACACACACACACACACACACACACACACACACACACACACACACACACACACACACACACACGGCATATTTTAAGGAATTGGGGCTGGTGGGCATCCGGCTAAAAAGGGCAAGCATTCCAATCAAAATGGCACTCTTGGAGCATCAAGTGACTGGTAGCTGGTGGGCACTGAGCCGTTCCGAGCCGTTGTCTGGTGGACACAGCATGGGGGACTGGTGGGCAAAATGCCCGCCACTTTGTAGGTTAAAATATGCCCTGCACACACACACACACACACAAACAACGAAGTACGAAAGTAGGTAAACTGGTACTAGGTTTCTGAGAACCTCCCCTTAATCCCCTACCTTGTCTTTTCTGTGTTCCCTTTGTTTCAATTCCCCATTTAAAAAAAATATGTAGGCCAGAAGTTGTTAAATAAAAAAACACTCACTTCAGACAGTAAAAATGACTTGTGGTGACTCAAAGCTTCCTCCCACTAACCATCACAGGCTCCCAGTCTATAATGTATGGCGCACAGCCACCTTAGCTTTCTTGTCAAGGCACACAGGCCCAGCCTTCCCAGGCAGTGCACTCGATCCATTCTTTGCACGAGAGAACAAAACTCACTCTGCAGATGAGATATCTGGTATCGTCACGCCCACTGTCTTTCTTTTCCCTTATACAGCTTTTGCCTGCCCCGTCGACGTCTTTTTAGATAAATTTGCTTTCGCAACCCCTTTAACTAGCCTGTCTTCCAGAGCCTTTATAGATGCATGTTGTTGCAAGTTCGGCTTTTGGAGTCGCGGAGTCTCACTAAGGTCATCAATGGACTTGTCGCGGAGACCCTTGCCCTGCCATCGGAGCGAGCATCTCCTGTAATGAAGATTTAATTTAAAAGTCAAAGTTAAGCGTCCCACAAATCACAGGGACGGCTGCCCCGCTCAGGTCACCCTCTCACCTGTCAGTTGCCAGCCGACCTACGTCGGGTAAACTATTGAGCGCCGGAGCGTCTCAGGGGAACCGATCCCAAGCCTGGACATGCACTGCCACTGTACGTTCCTGAGCAGCGGGACGGAGCCCACAGCTCTACCAACTGGGCTACCGGGATGGCAAATGTAGGGACGACATAAGAGATCAGGTACGGAGCTTTGTAGGATTAACCATGTGAAATATTTCAGGTCTAGCTCATTCATAGGCGAATCCAGAGTAAACAGTTCAGCCATAGCCCCTTCCTAATTGACCAAAATTGACCGATTTTGGCCAATTATGTTTTAAAATATGTTTTACGGTTTTGACCATTTTAATTTAATTGCTTTGCGCCTCCACCACACCAGTTTGATCTGAGCCCACCATGAGGTCATCTCCGGTTGGGGTATCAGGCCAGGTCCGGTGAACTTCCAAATAATTGTCTCAAGGTTTTAATGATTGAGCTGGGATTCGCTTTATCGAATGAAAGCACCAACCACAAAATTTGGCTGTTATGGGATTCCTTGCGTTAGTGGCCTGGGTTCAGGTGCGAGGCCCTCAATTGGAAATGTTAGTCACAAAGCGATAGATTGAAGTGTGCTCTCATTTAACACGTACGGTCATGCGCGTCGAAAGGATAGGACAGGAACGGGAGGACGGATCCCATAATTCGCGCGTCTGTGAGGACGTCTCCCGACAAGTTTTGGGCATCGACCTTGGTTTTTATTGTCTCCCTATTACCTACCTACGTTGACCTATGTAAATTTGTTCATGAGCTTCATGGTCATTAGCTTTTTCAAAGGTCAATTTAAAGTTCACGTCTCCCCCGCCATCACCAGTCTAGGGTTCGCAGCCCCCAGTAATAATTCCGTGGAGCTGCCCGTGGGTAAGGTTTGGACTAACCCCAAGTTTAAGACACAGTTGTTTACTCTAACAAATGGCGTTATATTGCTCTGGGTAAAGACGCCCCCTTTCCACCGGGAAAGTTGCCCATGGGGCATCTTTCCCCATTCGTTGAGGGGCATCTTTCCCCATCAGTACCCAAACTAGATAAAACCTGAAGGGCAAAAATCATACAATTAATACACTCAAGGGAAATGCTCAGTTAATGAGTTAAATATGCCATCATTTGTAATGGGAAGTCAAACAAAGCACGCATCCAATATTCTTCGAGATACCTGCAACCTATGTGAGCAATTTTTTCTTAGAAAAGCATCGAAACAAAGACTTACCCACCAGCTTCACGCAAATCACAGGAGGGAACTGAATTTTTGCGCAAGAAACAATCAAAGCCTCTGCTTTCGACCAAGAACAATATTTTTTACCAGTGGTGGCCCGGATTGCCAAAAGAGGGGATGGGGCGTCTTACCCGATGGGGCATCTTACCCCACTCTCCCCTACAATCACTATGCTGCAACCGCTCGAAACTTCCCTGGTCATGCAGTGTGACCGTCCATGCATATCCTTACAACTACGCCCATTGAGCAAATTAAAACGGTCATAAATCTGACACATGCGCCATTTGGAAACGTGACGCCTGCCCTTCGGCTACGCGGCCGTCCGGTCAGTCGGCGGCTGCGCGTAGGGTCATCGCTGGGGCCGGCGGGCCATTTTTGGACGCATCTATATTTCAAAAACTATAAAGGCCAAGATTTTGACATTTTCAGGATTTCTTATTGCCGTTATCGGAAGACTGCAAAATATTACGGAAAAAATTCCAACGTGAACTTGGTCCGGGCCTTAACACGCGCACTGAAGGGGGGCCTCGGAGGCCCCCCACCTGTTTTTCCAAGGTGGCCGGAGAACCGCTTGTAGCCGAAAAACGAAACGTGGCCACATTTAACAGAATTTAATAGCGCGTCGATTGGTGAAGACTTTTTGAAAATCGGCCGAAAATTTTTTGACTTATAGGCTTTCAAAGTCAGACCTGCATTTTGAGATCGCCGTAAACGCGCGGTCGGACCAGTTAGCTTGCATTGAAGACCGAGTGGTGACGTCATAACGTCATATAAGCGGGACTATATGTCAAGGTCACTTCACATGAAAGTCAAGGTCAAGGTCAAAGGTCACAGTTCAAGGTCATATCTGCACTTTCAAGGTCACTGACCACTGTGCGTCCGGCCAAATGACGTTACCCCGTCTGACATATATTGTGCTATAACGTCATCGGTAGGGTACCCCAATACAAAGGTCAAGGTCAAAGGTCAAGGTCAAAGGTCATTGGGAAAGGTCAATCCTCATTTCCCGCCAAACAGTGGCTACAGTGTTAGTCAAAGTGTAAATAATAAGTAGTATACCATATGGTGACCTTAAAGGTCAATGACCTTGAATGACCTTGACCTAGAAGTTGTGGGGAAGCCTCTTTGAGACCTCTTCTCTATGAACCTTGTCTGTCTTTAGCTTATTCCCGCCATTTTCCTGCATAATCACAGCATTTACCAATCGATCCCAGCATGGCCAATATTTGACCTTTACGACCTCGTTTGACCCTGAAGATATTGAACTAAGTCAATGAAAATTTGTCATCATGTAGATCACCATAGCCCCCACCCACCTACCAAGTTGCGTTTTTCTAACCCTCTTAGTTTCCGAGATCTTAGAGGGGCCTACCAGTCCCCCCTCCAGTGCGCGTTAGTGCCAGACCCCCTCCAGTGCGGGTGTTAATGGGTTAAAGGCAATGTGGCACCTTATTAAGGTGATTTTAACTTAGATCGCCAAGTTGTAAAGCATGCCCGAAAACCTGGTGCTTAATATAGGTAATTTGTTTTGAAACTCAAATTTCCGTGGAGAAAAACTAAAAGCCTACCTGAAATGTATCCCAAATGCACCCCAGCCAGGCGACCACAGTTGTCAGCTGTTGGTGTGACGACAGCGCTGACGTCACGGTGGGTAATCAGCCACTTAAAGTCATTGAAGCCTGTTGAATATGGTAGAAGTTTCCAGATAATGACGTCATCCACAGGCAGTTTTATTTGTCACACTAAAAGGAACATTTTAAAAATCGAAATATTGAGCTTATTGTAAATTTGTCGGGGAAACCATGGACGTTTTCAGGATTTTCGGCTAAAAATACCCCTAGTTACACTAAATTCCTGGATTAGACCAAGGTGCCACATTCCCTTTAACACGCGCATTGACGGGGGTCTGAGCCACCTTCGCATTGACGGGGGGCGGGTACCCGCCCCCTAAGATCTCGAGAACCACGGTAGGTAGCGAAAAACGGTAAACGGCGTTGGGCTGCCCATCCACTTCTCCATGGAAAACATTTGGAACATTTTTTTGTCAGGTCACATTTAAGGTCATGAGAGGTCAAAACATGCCCGTCATAGGGATAACATGTAAAATTCAGTTTTTCGGGCATTACATCTGAACAAGTAAAGATAGAGCAAAAAAGACTTGAACTATATGAATCATCTTAGCAAGCCGAATCGAATGATATATAATTTGACCTTGCTAGGTCAAATCAAGGATTTGACCTGACCTGAGGTCAGGTCAGGGTCAAATTATATAGATTGCATATCATTAGAACCGCAAAGCCCAGGCGAGTCTAATGCAGCTAAAATAAATGCTTTATCACCATCCTTTACTGAGTTATTCCGTAAAAACCATTTTTCCCATGTATTTCCAATGGAGAGGTCATGCCTCGTACCTGACCTTAGGTCATCGATATCAAAAATACCGGAACATATGTTAGAGAACTCGGTAGGGCCATTATGTGATATGAGTTTCAAACGGATAAGTTTACCCTGCTCAGACTTGTGCTATCTTAAACTTTTTTGAGGTCGGGTCACTTGACCTGTACTGGTGACCTGACCTGAGATGACCTAACCTTAAAATTTTCACAGAAGTTGTAAAAATGATGAGGGAAAAGGTATACTAAGTACGGCGGCGCTACGCGCCGCCGTTTTTCTACTGTCTCCGAAAAACCCGAGGGGGGCGGGTACCCGCCCCCCGTCAATGCGCATGTTAAAATATAATGTCCCTGTGCTATAAAAGGCAAAAAAGCGAAACAGATTTGGAACAATGAGGGGATGCCGCCCCCACAACGCCGCTGCCCCTATGGGGTACCGCCCCCCAAACCGGCTGAGCATCCCCCATAGATTTTAGGAAAATTACACCCTTGATCGCAGGGGCCCTTTTCGACCGGTCCCCCAGCGAAATCCCGGTTACGTCCCCGGAATAACGTGGTTGTATTCCCCACGGCTGGAAACCACCTTCCGTGTCCGATCTGACCCCGTGGTGATGATCCTTTTACACCCACGTCAATATTCTCTGTAATCGGGCAAGTGTGCCTCTCGGTAGTGGCCCGGATAAAATTATACAAATAAAATAAGAAGGGAGGGTCCGCCGACCCCCTCCTCTCCCCTTGGCTACGCCACTGGAATCGGCGTGTGGCGTGGAAAGCCTCAAAACAACGTCTTGAGCGATTTAAAATCGGAAATGCGACTACTCATTTGTTTTTCTCCTCACGCGCGGCGGCACTTGAATGGGCGGTGCCAGCTACAAATTATAAGGAGCATGGTGCGGGATTAGGCCGCAGCACAGCACGAATATCCGTTGCTTTCTCATGGGCACAATTATTATATTTTTAAAACACAAAGCCCAGTGTTGTCTGATGACTTCATCCATTTAAACGCGTGCTTGGCATCCAATGAAGAAAGCAGCAAAGCTGAAGGATACATTCAGATAAGCAGCCTGCCCGCGCAGCCCCGCCGTTTTTCCGCTATCCTTGAAAAACCTTATGGAGACCATCGGCGTTCCTTTTGGACGGGCGAGGGTTAAGCACAACTACGTTTCCCAGATATTGGCAATGATTTCGCTTCCCTTGTAAACTAGTTTGAATAGATGCACAGCTACCACATGTTACCTTTTTGAACCTGCTTTAGTACGTATAGCAGTTATGAACAGTTCTGATCTACATATGTACAGCCTCAACAAATTCAGGAAGACTTTACAGCATGCACCGTGCATTTTCGATAAGAAGTCCAGCAGTGAACTTTTTCTTTTTCTTTCTGGAAGACATGATCAAGGAAACAACGACGAGTGTAGCTGCACTCGATGTCATTGCTTCTGAGACAACGGCGACACGGCAATAAACATTTTGGAGAACGTGCTTTTTCGGCTTTGGTCGCAAGTGGCAGTTACCAAATTTCCATGGTTATTCTGCCGTCTAAATATGACCTCATGAGGCATTGGCGGACGCAGGGGGGTATTCCGGCCATGACCCACTAATAGGTCTGTGGAGCACCCAAATTGCACGTCCCACCCCCCTCCCCGAGGAGCGGTTTACGAGGTGACCTCCCCCATTGGAAAAACATGGCAAAATATGTGTTATGCTGTAAAAGTCACAGCTATGATTGCAAAGGCTCGGATATCTCAGAAAAAATATTCGTGGTTACCCTTCCACGGATTGCATGGACAATATTTGCCCTTTAACTCTCGCCCCACCGGGGTCAAGGATGGCCCCCTTAGGTTTTTTCCGAATAACAGAAAAACTGTGAGGCGCAGCACCGTGGTTGAGAGGTTTACTTCTTAACCCATCATTTTTTCACCATCCCTAGATTTTTTAACCCCGAATCACACTAGGTCAGGTCACCAGGTAAGGTCAACCAAGGTCACCTCACTTTAAATTTTGAGCTCCACAGTAGCTGCATTTTGCCGATCAATTTGAAAATTGCTACACTTGATGACCCCTCCATGCTCTAAAAAAATTTCATCCAGGAGGGTCTATATGATTAGGCCCTCAGTTAAAATTGCACACGGATCAAAAAGTCCACAAGCCCCAAAACCCACGCACGCAGAACCCACATCCTTGTGTCCACAGTCCTTAAAGTCCACTCCGACAAAGGCCACGGATCACAAAGTCCACACTTTGCCCTTGTTAGGGCCAAATAAATCGGCCCACTGTTCAAAAAGCCCACGATGGAATGTGGCCACAGACAACAAGGCCTACGGATCAAAAAAGTCCACACAACTGTAGGTAAATTCTGAACTGAAGCTTTGCAATTTTGCCGCCAGGTTGTCGTTAAGCTGCTGCATACGTGTTTCTTGATCACGCACAGTGGAGAGTCAGGCGACTGAGATGGTAACAAACGTGTCGGTGACCTTGAACGGCCGCGGGATTATCTCACCACGTGGTTTGTTCCGGTGTGGTGGTGCTCGATCTCGCGCTGAATTTCACGGCCTCGTGGAAAGATGGCAAGGACTAAAATGCTGATTAGTCCATGCTCCGCAACCACAGCACCTAGCTTCCTGCAGTTTTTACGAAAATGGAAAACGAGTTTTATTGGATTTCCTTTGGGTTTTAGGGATGTTGGTGCCTTACCAGCAGCATCATAGCCCGTGCGGAATTACATTGCAAAATACTTGAGGAAAGCCCATACATGTATAACTAGGGCAGCTGGTGTCTTGAAGTGTCCACAAACAAATACTAAGCATGCGTTTGGTGGTTTGATCCCGTAGCAGCAACACAATAGCGTAAAAAGCAATAACATTGAAAAAGACCCGTGGAAAAACCCATGCAATGAAACCAGTCCGGTTAGCGGCATGCAGATTTCACAAAAAAGTCAGATGATTGGTATAACTGACTTCCATATAAATATGTCAATTAAGAGCAACGTATGAAAGTAAAATCATGGGGTACACAGTACCTACACTGTCTCTTCCCTACATGATAAAACGGTAGTTTTCGATCCACCGAAAAACCTAAGTTCATGCATCCAGGGCAGCTAGTGGCTTACACTGTTCGCTAGTAACCTGTGGGGTAAAAAAACGGTATTCCTCATTTTTATGGACGTCAGTGTCATTGACGGATGCAGGGGGGCATTCCGGCCATGCCCCTCCCCCAAAGCGGTGGAGGAGGGCCAAACTATCTTTTGGCCCCCAAAGGCCGGACTTTTTTAAAAGGTGTTTACACTAGGCCTGTAGAGCAAAAGTATCTTCGCCCCCCCCACAGGAGAGCGATCATGCACTTGGAGAGGTAGCTTATGCTCAGGGACGTAGGAACCGGGGGGCAGGGGGGCAGCTGCCCCCCCCCAACTTTCACGATTCTTAATCATTAACCCTATGGCGTTGACTGGAAAAAAATGACTTGAAAATTCCCGCTGCCCCCCCCAACTTTGACCATAGTTCCAACGCCCCTGCTTATGCTAGGTCTGTTGAGCACCCAATTGCATGTCCCCTCCCAGGAGGAGAGGCAGACAGGGCTTTGGCTCCCCACCCAAAACTCGGGTCTGCGTCCGCCCCTGGTCAGTGCAGGGTCAAGTCCAGACTGACGGGGGAGGAGATGGGGCGGGAGGCAACAGGTCCCAAAATCGGGATTTTTTTAAAGAAAATCGGTAAAACTCGGGGGTTTTGGGGAAAATTTTTCGCTTCCCGCTCGATCCGCCAGTGAGTCGGTACAATAAAAAATTATGTAGAATGAAAACCGTTGGCCTGTCCACAAGCCCCTGCCCCGCGACCAGGGCAGCTATAGCTGCAAAATATTTGTATAGCACCAACGTGGTTAGAAGCAGTGACAGTTACAAGAGGGGCCAGGGGCTCAAGCCACTCCCCCAAAAAATGTCAGAGTGCCAACAATAAATGCATAGCCGAAGGCGGTTTTGAGGTAATGGCGGTTGAGGCTTGAGCCCTACTCTCCCCCAAATAAAGTTCTGGGTCCACCACTGGTCAGAAGCATGGCATTCTTGAGTTTCATGAACATTATCTCAATAATAGCAACTTAATGATGTAAAATGCAGCCTTTTGACCAGCGGAAAAGCCCATGCTCCACTAAGAGGCAACCAGTGACCTCCAGTGTCCACTAATAGTGTCAGTGTGGTCAGAAGCAGCGTATTCTTAACACGCGCATTGGGTACCCCGCCACCTCTGGTTTCTTGGAGATGCCAAAACGGCGGCACGTAGCGCCGCCGTACTTGGCATACCTTTTTCTGATCATTTTTAAAACTTTTTTTTCAAAATCTTCAGGTTATGTCATCTCAGGCCAGGTCACCAGTACAGGTCAAGGGACCTGATCTAAAACAGTTTAAGACAGCATAAGTCAGAACAAGGTGAGCTTATTCGCTGGAAACTCATATCACATAATGGGCCCACCACGCTCTCTGAAATATATATATATATATATATATATATATATATATATATATATATATATATATATATATTCGGGTATTTTTTTATATTGATGACCAAGATCAGATACGAGCCATGACCTCTCTATTGGAAGTACATGGGAAAATGTTTTTAACCCTCACCCCGGTGGTTTTTCCAGCGGCACGAAAAAACGGCGGCGCGGAGCGCCTCCGTACCAGGCATACATTATCCTTGATCAATCCCACAACTCTCCTCAAAATCTTAAGGCTGGGTCATCCCAGGTCAGGTCACCGGTGCAGGTCAAGTGACCTCACCTCCAAAAATGTTTAAGGTGTCATAAGTAAGAAATGGGTGAATCTATCGGATTGAAATTTATACCACATAATGCGGCATCGAGTGCTACACAATATGGGCCGAGATTGTCCATATCGATGACCAAAGGTCAAGTACAGACTATGACATATCCATGGGTGCCGAAAGTGGGAGACGGGGGACGTGTCCTCCCCCTGTTGGCCAACCAGGGGGGACGCCCCCCAATATTTGGGTCCATCGTCATTAATGTTGTCAGGTACCGAATATGTTCAAAATTCGCCTCCCCGGTCAGCACCAGCCTGGGTCCTAACCTCCCCCTTCTGTAAAAATTCTGTGGCGGCGCCCTAGACATATCTATTGGAAATGCATAGGAAAGACAAAAATTGGGCTGTATTTGTGTTGATACAGCTGATAAAACCTTCATATTCTCCAAATCTTAGTATCCTTGGCCCCTTCCCAGGCTTATGTTGCAATGCTGGACCTGTGAGAGGTCATCTCGGGCTACTCAAGCAGTTTTTAGACATATAGGGGGGATTCCAGAACAGATCGACCAAGGCTTGACACCACCATGTCTAGAAAAATCTGAAACTTTGCCTCCGGGTAGTTTTGGGCCAGGAACACGCCTGTGAGAATCTTAGCCCCCTCCGACCAACGGTGACTGAGTTATAGCCTGGGGAAATTTTCGGGAGGTCACTTTGTAGACTCATCTTTAATGCTTCATAACTTAAAAATGCATAGCCTGATTAACAAGTTTTGTATTTCATTGAACTCGTCTTGAACTTTACATTATTTTGCAAAAATAAAATTTCAAAATTTTAAAAAATTTTGACTTTTAACTCGTTTGACCTTTCCTTTTTACCTTTTCGCAGTGAAAATTGTCCTTTTAGATACCTAAACATTTTTTATTCATATAATATATTCCGATAAAACAATTTGAAAAATTCGTTCTTCCTATAAATTACAAATTTTTAGCACCTAAGGTAGGTATGCAGACGGTTTTTGACCACTGCGGTAGTACCGCCTTATGTTTAACACCGCAAACAAAGCGATTCCTTTTGTAACGGTTGCTTGCAATCATATTGCATTGCCTTTACGAAATTTTCATTGTGCAAGTGTCAGAATTTATGAGAATTAACACGCGCCCACACGAGGGGTCGGGCAACCGGCCTCCTCAGGTTTCCACAGGTAGTAAAAAATACACTTCGTGCAGCGCCACCGTCCTTCATCTACCTCTAACTCGAAATTGTTGCAGCTTCTGGTAAAATTTTAGGTCTGGGTCATACCAGGTCAGACCGCCAACCCAAGTCAAGAGACCTAACCTCGAAAATCTTTGGAGGTGCATCAGTAAGATCAAATTTAACCTATCGTGCTTAGATTCACATCACATTGTAAGGTCACCGAACAAGATATTTTTGTAGCAGGATTTCTTTATCGATAACCTGTGACAAGGTCAGGGTCACGATCTTTCCATTAGAAATGCATGGGGCAAGGGGTAAATTTTGATAACTTGCGAGAATTGAGAATTGTCAAGAATTGTGATGGAGGTTTATTTTTACTTTGTCGTTTCTGACTTGCCACTGCAGTTTGATTAATATTATTTTTACCATACAGACCTAGGTCAAATCAAGTTAGTTTTGAAATTTTACTGGACAACATTATAATATATATAATCCGATCGGGCCGGACAAGAACATTCCAATTGTGCTGAACATTCTTTCTGCGGCTCTTCTTTGTCAGCTATTATGTCACAAAATTTAGGTTTCCACTTAGTTCCTGTAAGGGAATACTTTGGCCTCGAGCAACCTCAAAGGTGACCCGACCAAACGATTGGATGTAACATTTCTGGTAGTGATTAAAACTGGCTATTTTGCGGCGTCGCTTTCAGTACACTGTTTATTCTACATGGTTTACTGAACAGCAGAGATAACCAACAATTAGGCCACGGAGCCTGTGTGATCTAACTTGCCTCCAAACACAACACTGCGATGGCTCGTGTTTTTGTTCTTCAGAACTTATGCCTGGAGCATGAAAGGGAGAGAAATGACTGAAGAATTTACATCTCCTGACGTTAAAATATATTTAACTTCATGAAATGGTGCCGCCATGCACACCATTTCAAAACGATGCAAAGGTTTAATTCCAGAGCAAAAGTTATATCGAAGCGAAATTCAATTATGTAAATGAAGTGTTTTCACTACGTCTCACAGCAAGGACACCTACAACTTTATCGAGGGCACTGCGAAACCGTTAACATATCACTATGGTTTAAAAAGTCCAGTGAAAGATCAAATACGTGAGGCCAAAGGTACGCATGCTTTTCTTACGCATACATTTTTCAGCACGGTTAAGTTCTTGTACATTCCACAATCAAGCATAGCCAATGTTGCCAGACAGCCCCAAAGTCTGTTCGCCGATGCCATTATGGAAAAATGAATACAAGTTTCAAAGAATACCAGCGGTAAATAAGACACCCATCACTGTTCATGAAATCTCTACAAACAAAGGAAGGAAGGTTCGGGTTTTGTATACCTATGTTCGAACCAAACAGGTCATGGTGAATGTCCAATGCAAAGTTAATATTAAACATACTGGTAAATTATTTGGCTTAAGTAATGAGTGATCTGACAGCCATCATTGCAGGTGAATGAATGCGTTTGTACAGGACAAAGTCAGCATAAGCTTTGCCACCGGCAAAAAAGTGGGGGGAGGGGCAGTGAAACTTCATACTGACGCTGACTAAAAACTTTCCACGTTAGGACCAAATACTGTACGAATTTGGGCTTCTCGCTGCCTTCTGCAGCGGCTGGTCATAAGAATGGCCGGTTTTCTCCCGTATTGACTGAGATCAGGAAATTTTGGGCCAAAAAGTGGGGGGGGCGGGCCTCCCCTGGCCCCCCGGTGGCGACGCCCCTGAAAGTCAGTGTCAGTGTTAAAGTCGTCTCAGTGTATTCCCTTATTCTTCAATGATTATACAAGGCACCAGGAGTGTGGAATTATATATATATATATATATATATATATATATATATATATATATATATATATATATATATATTTGTATGTGCCCGACCACCTCCAGTGATAAAAGTGGTAAAATATCATTTGAATGTTTTTGTTTCCATTTCAAATACTACTTATTGGTTCAATGTAGTACAACCGGCCCGTTAAAGGGCTAAACACATTATAAATTTTGCTTTTTATTTTCACGTAGGGGCTCTCCATATTGCTTAAAATTTGCCCATCCCTAATCATTAAAAAAACACCAATCAAAATTATTTCCAAGTGGCGTTTGAACTGGGATCCGTGTCGGCTATGAAATGAACACCTTTTAAAAATATCATGTGAGGCAACCTGTTCAAGTGACCAAGTCGAATGTGTTATGATTTCAGGACATTTTTTTGCATATATGAGCAGATTCAATGAGCACTGGGTCACCTTGCATCTATACTATTTTTCCACCTCCGGGAACGATGTAATTGTGTGGAGTTAATGGTGCTTATAGTATAAGTTATACTTGTTTCAATTATTGATAAAGTCGCGACATCTTTGTAAATTTTTGTTTAAGGCTGCAAGGCTCATTACTAACAAGTTACTTTGCCCTCGTCTCCCTCGAAACAATGAATCCATTTCTATCACTTTTAAAGGTGGCTATTTTTATTTTATAAATCTTGTCCAAGTTGTTGCCAGTTCAGTTTTAGGACTCGGAGTCTCACTAGAGTCATCAAGGGACTTTTTACAGAGACCCGACCCCACCATCCAATCGTGCAACTCTCACGATGAAGGGTTAATTAAGGAACCAAAGTTGAGCGTCCCACAAGGCATAACGACGGCCGTCTACCTCAGGTCACACCCTCACCAGTCAGATGCCAGCTGACGTACGGTATTTACGGTACCTATCACCTGCCAGTTGACCTAAATTATTGTGCCAGAAGTTGCAAAAATTTGGAGTTAGAGGCAGATGAAGTACAGTGGCGCTGCGCGAAGGTGTTTTTTTACTACCTGTAGAAACCTGAGGAGGCCGTTTGCCTACCCCCTCGTGTGGGCGCGTGTTAATTCTCATAAATTCTGACACTTGCACGATGAAAATTTCGCAAAGGCAATGCAATATCATTACCTTGTGGGACGTTCAACTTTCGTTCCTTAATTAACCCTTCATCGTGAGAGTTGCACGTATGGGTGGTGGGGTCGGGTCTCTGTAAAAGTCCCTTGATGACTCGAGTGAGACTCCGACTCCTAAAACTGAACTGGCAACAACTTGGACAAGATTTATAAAATAAAAATAGCCACCTCTAAAAGTAATAGAAATGGATCCATTGTTTCGAGGGAGACGAGGGCAAAGTAACTTGTTAGTAATGAGCCTTGCAGCCTTAAACGAAAATTTACAAGGATGTCGCGACTTTATCAATAATTGAAACAAGTATAACTTATACTATAAGCACCTCTAACTCACACAATTACATCGTACGGTATTTACGGTACCTATCACCTGCCAGTTGACCTAAATTATTTTGCGAGAAGTTGCAAAAATTTGGAGTTAGAGGCAGATGAAGCACGGTGGCGCTGCGCGAAGGTGTTTTTTTACTACCTGTAGAACCCTGAGGAGGCCGTTTGCCTACCCCCTCGTGTGGGCGCGTGTTAATTCTCATAAATTCTGACACTTGCACGATTAAAATTTCGTAAAGTCAATGCAATATCATTGCAAGCAACCGATTCCAAAAGCAATCGCTTTGTTTGCAGTGTTAAACATAAAGCTGTGCTGCTGCAGTGGTCAAAAACCGTCTGCATACCTACCTTAGGAGCTGAAAACTTGAAATTTATAGCAAGAACGTATTAAAAAAATCCCAAAATTTTTATGAAGAAAATTTTTGGAGTGTCTAAGCGAGCAATTTCAACTGCGAAAAGGTCAAGCTAGGTAAAAAAGAAAAGGTCAAACGAATCAAAAGTCAAAACTTTAAAAAATTTGAATTAAAAAAATAATGTTTAGTTCAAGAAGATTTCAATGATACACAAAACTTGTTAATCAGGCAATGCGTTTTTGAGTTACGAAGCATCAAAGATTCTACAAGGTGACCTCTCGAAAATGTCTCGGGCTGTAACTGTCACTGTTGTCGGAAGGGATAAGATTCACAGGCGTGTTCCTGGATCAAAGCTTGTGATTTTTTTATAGGTATGGTGGTGTCAATTGAAATATTTCTTTTAGTCCTGAATGTTCTTGAGTAGGTCAATATCTGGAACTTTGCATTGTGGATGATACAGCCATTTTGAGATCGTTGCCTTGATTGTTATGGCAAGAGTCGATCATACGTTCATGCTTACCGTACTGATCTGATTCGACGGAGATCGGATCATTGTGGTGATCTAGGCGACGGTCAGATTATAAGGAACATGCGGACTCGTTTACGAGAGGAGAATGGTGCCTGGTGAAATGATTCTAATCAATTCTCGCTGATTCAAAAACTCAACTCAAGATTACCAGGCACTTGACCTTCGTCATGACTACGTGATTCGAAAGGGGCAGGTACCCCCAAACAGCCGCGTGTCTTGTCCCACAAACCTCCAGTTCATCACGTCATATGGATGCAGAGCAGTATTCGGGTCAGTGGCGGCGGGATAAAGCAAAGGCGGGGCAGTTGCCTCAAATTGTCAGATAGGCCCTCCCGGAAAATACGCACCTTAGCTTGGTTCTTCGAAAGTTTCATGAACGACCTGACTGAAGCCCTCAGCAAGTTTCCTTCGGTTTGGGACAGTGTCCGAGCTTAATTCAGCCTCTGAGCCTGGGCTCGCCCTAGTTTGGGCTCGGGGACTTTCGCTGGGTTTTTAGGGGCCCCCGCTTGCTTCCAGCGCCGAGCCCGGTGTACCTCAGGGGCCCAGAACCCGGTCTAGGCTTACCGAGCTCGGTATCAGGCCCCCACTTCGGGCCATTAGCTGAGTCTGTCTTCTTCCTCGAGCTTGTCGCAGGGGTTTCCCGCTTGCTGGTTCAGTCTCTGTTGTCTGGTTCAGGCCACTAAGCTTAGGTTTGAAGAGAGCCTCGACAGTTCGTAGGCTCCGGACCCAGTGTTCTCACCCTCCAAGACAGTATAAGGGGGCTTCCAGATTGGTGTAAGGAGATCTGTCTTGCTGGACCTTACCAGCCTCCAGCCATTCGGCCTGTCGCCGCTTGTCCAGGAAGGAGCTTGGTTCGCCCTGAGTTATTCCAGGGCACTGAGCTGGGGATCCTTTGGTATTTTCCTGTCCCGGTCAGGCCCCGAGCTAAAACCAGGGCTCGAACTTCACAAGAAGGGGAGATTGGTCTTAGCCTCCGCTGGCTCAGAGGTTCACGAGCTATCCAGCCTTGAGCTTGCTCGAGGCCTCGAGCTTCGGATGTCTAGAGCTTCCCAAGCCTGTTCAGAGCTCCCGGAGGCCCCATCTGTGTGTGTTTCAAAACAGTATGCTCACTTAGATGCTTGTGGGCCGATATAGATGATAGTGCAATACAGTTCTATTCCAGTGAGACGGAATTTTGCGGGGAAAAAATACTTCTTTTTTTAAAAAGTGAACGCTGTTTGTTCGTATGCATCTACATAATAAAACATGCTAAGTAACATGAATTATTATATTCTGAGTATTTTTTCCAAAATTCCGTCTCCGCAGAATGAGAACTGGGGCGCTTTGATGCTGTCGTCTATATCGACACAGAAAATGCAAATTACAGAAGTACTGACTTGAGCACACACACAAGACCAAGCTCGGGGCCCCGAGACACAGCCTGGGGCTCTTGAGACGGAGCCGGGCTCAGACATCAAGCTCGAAGGCCCGAGCCTGAGAGGCTCAGGGCCCTGAGACCAAGCTCGAGGCCCCTGAGAGCCAAGTTTGGGGGCCTCTGAAACAAAAGCTTGAGGCCCCTAAGACCAATCTCGGGAGCCCCTTAGACCAATCTCGGAGGCCCCTGGAGACCAAGCCCGAGCCCTGAGACACAGCCTGGGGGCCCCCTGAGGGACCACAGCTTGAGAGGGGGCTCCTAGGAGAAAATCAAGGCTCGAATGCCCCGGAGGCCCAAGCTCAGGGGGCCCTGAGACCAAGCTCGGGGAGCTCCTGGGAGACCAAGCTCCCCTGGCGGCTCTGAAACGCAAGCTTGAGGCCCCTGAAACTAAGCTAAAGGTCCCTTAAGACGAATCTCGGGGGCCCTTACACTTAATTCAAGAAGCCCTTATACTACGTCTTGGAGGGCCCTGAGACAACGCTCGGGGGCCCTTAGACAAGCCCGGAGCTCTTAGGGATAACTGGGGCCCCTGAGACCGAGCTCGGGGGGCTCTCTTAAGCCTAAGCTTGGGTGGCCTGAGACTAGCCTGGGGGCCCCTTAGACCAAGCTTTCTTGTGGGGTCCCTGCGACAAAGCCTGGGGGGGCGGGGAACAGCCTGGGGCCCTGAGATAGAGTAAATTCCCTGATACCAGGGCTCGGTGGCCCTTGAGACCAGGCCCTGGGCCCTGACCTCCGAGGCCTGGGGGGGCTCCTTTTAGGCTTTGCTTGGGGCCCCCTTAAAGGCTTGGCTTTTTTCTTTAGAGGGTCCCTGAGCTCAAGGGGGAGGGGCCCTGGAGCCCAAGCTCAGGGCCCCTGAGATAAAGCTCGGACACTTGTCCAAAAACTGGAGAAACTTGCTGAGGGCTCAGTCAGGTCGTTCATGAACTTTCAGAAAAGAACCAAGCTAAAATTGCGTATTTTTCCGGGGTCCCTCTGATAATTTGGGGGCAACTGCCCCCTTGCTCCCCTTCTTTATCCGCCGCCACTGACCCGAATACTGCTCCTTAGCATCCACCAATGACGGTATTAGACGGAGGTTTATGGGACTTAAGACACGCATTGGACGGGGGTCTGAGCCAACTTCGCTTTGGACGGGGTACTCGCCCCCTTCCCTTTGGCTCTCAGGTCACTATTGAGGCCATGACGGGTCAAAGAAAGTGGTATCTTCGAGTTGATTTTTGGGCTCTAGCGTCTGACAAGAGTTGAGTTAGAGATCATTTCTAGGCACCATTTGCTTCCTCTCGTCAGCAGCGAATCGAATGATGTATAATCTGAATTCATGCTAGGTCAAAACACAAAATGATCTGATCTCAGGGTCAGATCAAGGTCACTTCTGACCAAGCATAAACATATGAATCGACTTGCCATACTAATCCAAAGGCAATGATCTCAAAATAAAAGCTGTATCATCATTTCATGCAAAGTTATTGACCTATGGGGCATTCCAGGACTAAAAATATTCCAATTTGACACCACCATGTCTATAAAAATCTGAAACTTTGTATCCGGGGTAGTTTGGGGTCAGGAACACGCCTGTGAGAATCTTAGCTCCTTCCAACCAACGGTGACCGAGTTACAGCCCGAGACATTTTCGAGAAGTCACCTTGTAGAATCATCTTTGATGCTTCATAACTCAAAACGCATTGCCTGATTAACAAGTTTTGTGTATCATTGAAATCTTCTTTGAACTAAACATTATTTTTTTAATTCAAATTTTTAAAGTTTTGACTTTTGATTCGTTTGACCTTTCTCTTTTTACTCAGTTTGACCTTTTCGCAGTTGAAATTGCTCGTTTAGACACTCCAAAAAATTTTCTTCATAAAAATTTTGGGATTTTTTTAATACGTTCTTGCTATAAATTCCAAGTTTTCAGCTCCTAAGGTAGGTATGCAGACGGTTTTGACCACCGCAGCAGCACAGCTTTACGCTTAACACCGCAAACAAAGCGATTGCTTTTGGAATCGGTTGCTTGCAATGATATTGCATTGACTTTACGAAACTTTAATCGTGCAAGTGTCAGAATTTATGAGAATTAACACGCACCCACACGAGGGGTAGGCAAAGGCCTCCTCAGGTTCTACAGGTAGTAAAAACACCTTCGCGCAGCGCCACTGTGTTTCATCTGCCTCTAACTCCAAATTTTTGCAACTTCTCACAAAATAATTTAGGTCAACTGGCAGGTGATAGGTACCGTAAATACCGTACGATGTAATCGTGTGAGTGAGAGGTGCTTATAGTATAAGTTATACTTGTTTCAATTATTGATAAAGTCGCGACATCCTTGTAAATTTTCGTTTAGCTGCCGCGGCAAGGCCTCTTACTCAACAGTTACTTTGCCCCTCGTCGTCCCTCGAAACAATGGATCCATTTCTATTACTTTTAGAGGTGGCTATTTTTTATTTTATAAATCCTGGTCCAAGTTGTTGCCAGTTCAGTTTTAGGAGTCGGAGTCTCACTCGAGTCATCAAGGGACTTTACAGAGACCCGACCCCACCACCCATACGTGCAACTCTCACGATGAAGGGTTAATTAAGGAACGAAAGTTGAACGTCCCACAAGGTAATGATATTGCATTGCTTTTGCGAAATTTTCATCGTGCAAGTGTCAGAATTTATGAGAATTAACACGCGCCCACACGAGGGGGGTAGGCAAACGGCCTCCTCAGGTTTCTACAGGTAGTAAAAATACACCTTCGCGCAGCGCCACTGTACTTCATCTGCCTCTAACTCCAAATTTTTGCAACTTCTGGCACAATAATTTAGGTCAACTGGCAGGTGATAGGTACTGTAAATACCGTACGTCAGCTGGCATCCGACTGGTGAGGGTGTGACCTGAGGTAGACGGCCGTCGTTATGCCTTGTGGGACGCTCAACTTTGGTTCCTTAATTAACCCTTCATCGAGAGAGTTGCACGTTTGGATGGTGGGGTCGGGTCTCTGTAAAAGTCCCTTGATGACTCTAGTGAGACTCCGAGTCCTAAAACTGAACTGGCAACAACTTGGACAAGATTTATAAAATAAAAATAGCCACCTTTAAAAGTGATAGAAATGGATTCATTGTTTCGAGGGAGACGAGGGCAAAGTAACTTGTTAGTAATGAGCCTTATAGCCTTAAACAAAATTTACAAAGATGTCGCGACTTTATCAATAATTGAAACAAGTATAACTTATACTATAAGCACCATTAACTCACTCAATTACATCGTTCCCGGAGGTGGAAAAATAGTATAGATGCAAGGTGACCCAGTGCATCATTGAATCTGCTCAATATGCAAAAAAAATGTCCTGAAATCATAACACATCTGACTTGGTCACTTGAACAGGTTGCCTCACATGATATTTTTAAAAGGTGTTCATTTCATAGCCGACACGGATCCCAGTTCAAACGCCACTTGGAAATAATTTTGATTGGTGTTTTTTAATGATTAGGGATGGGCAAATTTTAAGCAATATGGAGAGCCCCTACGTGAAAATAAAAAGCAAAATTTAGGATGTGTTTAGCCCTTTAACGGGCCGGTTGTACTACATTGAACCAATAAGTAGTATTTGAAATGGAAACAAAAACATTCAAATGATATTTACCACTTTTATCACTGAGTGTGGTCAGCACATACAAATATAGGTATATATATATATATATATATATATATATATATATATATATATATATATATATATATATATATATATATAATAAAAAAATCCACACTCCTGGTGCCTTGTATAATCATTGAAGAATATGGGAATACACTGAGACGACTTTTAACACTGACACTGACTTTCAGGGGCGTCGCCACCGGAGGGGCCAGGGAGGCCTGCCTCCCACTTTTTGGCCTAAAAATTTCCTGATCTCAGTCAATACGGGAGAAAACCGGCCATTCTTATGACCAGCCGCTGCAGAAGGTAGTGAGAAGCCCAAATTCGTACAGTATTTGGTCCTAACGTGGAAAGTTTTTAGTCAGCGTCAGTATGAAGTTTCACTGCCCCTCCCCCACTTTTTGCCGGTGGCAAAGCTTATGCTGACTTTGTCCTGTACAAACGCATTCATTCACCTGCAATGATGACTGTCAGATCACTCAATACTTAAGCCAAAAAATTTACCAGTATGTTTAACATTAACTTTGCATTGACATTCACTATGACCCGTTTGGTTCGAACATAGGTATACAAAACCTGAACCTTCCTTCCTTTGTTTGTAGAGATTTCATGAACAGTGATGGGTGTCTCTATTTCACCGCTGGTATTCTTTGAAACTTGTATTCATTTTTCCATAATGGCATCGGCGAACAGACTTTGGGGCTGTCTGGCAACATTAACTATGCTTGATTGTGGAATGTACAAGAACTTAACCGTGCCGAAAAATGTATGCGTAAGAAAAGCATGCGTACCTTTGGCCTCACGTATTTGATCTTTCACTGGACTTTTTAAACCATAGTGATATGTTAACGGTTTCGCAGTGCCTCGATAAAGTTGTAGGTGTCCTTGACTGTGAGACGTAGTGAAAACACTTCCATTTGGATAATTGAATTCCGCTTCGATATAACTTTTGCTCTGGAATTAAACCTTTGCATCGTTTTCTGAAATGGTGTGCATGGCGGCACCATTCTGCTGAAGTTAAATATATTTTAACGTCAGGAGATGTAAATTCTTCAGCCGTTTCTCTCCCTTTCATGCTCCAGGCATAAGTTCTGAAGAACAAAAACACGAGCCATCGCAGTGTTGTGTTTGGAGGCAAGTTAGATCACACAGGCTCCGTGGCCTAATTGTTGAATATCTCTGCTGTTCAGTAAACCATGTAGAATAAACAGTGTACTGAAAGCGACGCCGCAAAATAGCCAGTTTTAATCACTACCAGAAATGTTATATCCAATCGCCTGGTCGGGTCACCTTTGAGGCTGCTCGAGGCCAAAGTATTCCTTACAGGAACTAAGTGGAAACCTAAATTTTGTGACATAATAGCTGACAAAGAAGAGCCGCAGAAAGAAATGTTCAGCACAATTGGAATGTTCTTGTCCGGCCCGATCGGATTATATATATTATAATGTTGTCCAGTAAAATTTCAAAACTAACTTGATTTGACCTAGGTCTGTATGGTAAAAATAATATTAATCAAACTGCAGTGGCAAGTCAGAAACGACAAAGTAAAAATAAACCTCCATCACAATTCTTGATAATTTCAATTCTCGCAAGTTATCAAAATTTACCCCTTGCCCCATGCATTTCTAATGGAAAGATCGTGACCCTGACCTTGTCACAGGTTATCGATAAAGAAATCCTGCTACAAAAATATCTTGTTCGGTGACCTTACAATGTGATGTGAATCTAAGCACGATAGGTTAAATTTGATCTTACTGATGCACCTCCAAAGATTTTTGAGGTTAGGTCTCTGACTTGGGTGGCGGTCTGACCTGGTATGACCCAGACCTAAAAATTCTACCAGAAGCCGCAACAATTTGGAGTTAGAGGTAGATGAAGGACGGTGGCGCTGCACGAAGTGTATTTTTACTACCTGTGGAAACCCGAGGAGGCCGGTTGCCCGACCTCTTGTGTAAAATCTCATAAATTCTGACACTTGCACAATGAAATTTTCGTAAAGGCAATGCAATATGATTGCAAGCAACCGTTACAAAAGGAATCGCTTTGTTTGCGGTGTTAAACATAAGGGTACTACCGCAGTGGTCAAAAACCGTCTGCATACCTACCTTAGGTGCTAAAAATTTGTAATTTATAGCAAGAACGAATTTTTCAAATTGTTTTATCGGAATATATTATATGAATAAAAAATGTTTAGGTATCTAAAGGACAACTTTCTCACTGCGAAAAGGTAAAAAGGAAAGGTCAAACGAGTTAAAAGCCAAAATTTTTAAAATTTTGAAATTTTATTTTTGCAAAATAATGTAAAGTTCAAGACGAGTTCAATGAAATACAAAACTTGTTAATCAGGCTATGCATTTTTAAGTTATGAAGCATTAAAGATGAGTCTCCATAGTGACCTCCTGAAAATTTCCCAGGCTATAACTCAGTCACCGTTGGTCGGAGGGGGCTAAGATTCTCACAGGCGTGTTCCTGGCCCAAAACTACCCGGAGGCAAAGTTTCAGATTTTTCTAGACATGGTGGTGTCAAGCCTTGGTCGATCTGTCTGGAATCCCCCTATATGTCTAAAAACTGCTTGAGTAGCCCGAGATGACCTCTCACAGGTCCAGCATTGCAACATAAGCCTGGGAAGGGGCCAAGGATACTAAGATTTGGAGAATATGAAGGTTTTATCAGCTGTATCAACACAAATACAGCCCAATTTTTGTCTTTCCTATGCATTTCCAATAGATATGTCTAGGGCGCCGCCACAGAATTTTTACAGAAGGGGAGGTGAGGACCCAGGCTGGTGCTGACCGGGGAGGCGAATTTTGGGAACATATTCGGTACCTGACAACATTAATGACGATGGACCCAAATATTGGGGGCGTCCCCTGGTTGGCCAACAGGGGAGGACACGTCCTCCGTCTCCCACTTTCGGCACCCATGGATATGTCATAGTCTGTACTTGACCTTAGGTCATCGATATGGACAATCTCGGCCCATATTGTGTAGCACTTGATGCCGCATTATGTGGTAGAAATTTCAATCCGATAGATTCACCCATTTCTTACTTATGACACCTTAAACATTTTTGGAGGTGAGGTCACTTGACCTGCACTGGTGACCTGACCTGGGATGACCCAGCCTTAAGATTTTGAGGAGAGTTGTGGGATTGATCAAGGATAATGTATGCTAGTACGGAGGGCGCTCCGCGCCGCCGTTTTTTCGTGCTGCTGGAAAAACCACTGGGGTGAGGGTTAAAAACATTTTCCCATGTACTTCCAATAGAGAGGTCATGGCTCGTATCTGATCTTGGTCATCAATATAAAAAATACCCGAATATATATATATATATATATATATATATATATATATATATATATATATATATATATTTCAGAGAGTGTGGTGGGCCCATTATGTGATATGAGTTTCCAGCGAATAAGCTCACCTTGTTCTGACTTATGCTGTCTTAAACTGTTTTAGATCAGGTCCCTTGACCTGTACTGGTGACCTGGCCTGAGATGACATAACCTGAAGATTTTGAAAAAAGTTTTAAAAATGATCAGAAAAAGGTATGCCAAGTATGGCGGCGCCACGTGCCGCCGTTTTGGCATCTCCAAGAAACCAGAGGTGGCGGGTACCAATGCGCGTGTTAAGAATACGCTGCTTCTGACCACACTGACACTATTAGTGGACACTGGAGGTCACTGGTTGCCTCTTAGTGGAGCATGGGCTTTTCCGCTGGTCAAAAGGCTGCATTTTTACATCATTGCTGCTATTATTGAGATAATGTTCATGAAACTCAAGAATGCCATGCTTCTGACCAGTGGTGGACCCAGAACTTTATTTGGGGGAGAGTAGGGGCTCAAGCCTCCAACTGCCATTACCTCAAAACCGCCTTCGGCTATGCATTTATTGTTGGCACTCTGACATTTTTTGGGGGAGTGGCTTGAGCCCCTGGCCCCTCTTGTAACTGTCACTGCTTCTAACCACGTTGGTGCTATACAAATATTTTGTAGCTATAGCTGCCCTGGTCGCGGGGCAGGGGCTTGTGGACAGGCCAACGGTTTTCATTCTACATAATTTTTATTGTACCGACTCACTGGCGGGATCGAGCGGGAAGCGAAAAATTTTCCCCAAAACCCCCGAGTTTTACTGATTTTCTTTAAAAATCCCGATTTTGGGACCTGCTGCCTCCCGCCCCATCTCCTCCCCTGTCAGTCTGGACTTGACCCTGCACTGACCAGGGCGGACGCAGACCTGAGTTTTGGGTGGGGAGCCAAAGCCCTGTCTGCCCCTCCTCCTGGGAGGGGACATGCAATTGGGTGCTCAACAGACCTAGCACAAGCAGGGGCGTTGGAACTATGGTCAATGTTGGGGGGGCAGCGGGAATTTTCAAGTCATTTTTTCCAGTCAACGCCATAGGGTTAATGATTAAGAATCGTGAAAGTTAAGGGGGCAGTTGCCCCCTGCCCCCCGGTTCCTACGTCCCCGAGCATAAGCTACCTCTCCAAGTGCATGATCGCTCTCCTGTGGGGGCGAAGATATCTTTTGCTCTACAGGCCTAGTGTAAACACCTTTAAAAAAAGTCCGGCCTTTGGGGGCCAAAAGATAGTTTGGCCCTCCTCCACCGCTTTGGGGGAGGGGCATGGCCGGAATGCCTCCTGCATCCGTCAATGACACTGACGTCCATAAAAATGAGGAATACCGTTTTTTTACCCCACAGGTTACTAGCGAACAGTGTAAGCCACTAGCTGCCCTGGATGCATGAACTTAGGTTTTTCGGTGGATCGAAAACTACCGTTTTATCATGTAGGAAGAGACAGTGTAGGTACTGTGTACCCTATGATTTTACTTTCATACGTTGCTCTTAATTGATATATTTATATGGAAGTCAATTATACCAATCATCTGACTTTTTGTGAAATCTGCATGCCGCTAACCGGACTGGTTTTATTGCATGGGTTTTTCCACGGGTCTTTTTCAATGTTATTGCTTTTTACGCTATTGTGTTGCTGCTACGGGATCAAACCACCAAACGCATGCTTAGTATTTGTTTGTGGACACTTCAAGACACCAGCCGCCCTAGTTATACATGTATGGGCTTTCCTCAAGCATTTTGCAATGTAATTCCGCACGGGCTATGATGCTGCTGGTAAGGCACCAACATCCCTAAAAAACCCAAAGGAAATCCAATAAAACCCGTTTTCCATTTTCGTAAAACTGCAGGAAGCTAGGTGCTGCGGGTTGCGGGAGCATGGACTAATCAGCATTTTAGTCCTTGCCATCTTTCCACGAGGCCGTGAAATTCAGCGCGAGATCGAGCACCACCACACCGGAACAAACCACGTGGTGAGATAATCCCATGGCCGTTCAAGGTCACCGACACGTTTGTTACCATCCTCAGTCGCCTGACTCACCACCGTGCGTGATCAAGAAACACGTATGCAGCAGCTTAACGACAACTTGGCGGCAAAATTGCAAAGCTTCAGTTCAGAATTTCACTCTACAGTTGTGTGGATTTTTGATCCGTGGGACTTGTTGTCTGTGGCCACATTCCATCGTGGGCTTTTGAACAGTGGGCTGATTTATTTGGCCCCAACAAGGGCAAAGTGTGGACTTTGCGATCCGTGGCCTCTGTCGGAGTGGACTTTAAGGACTGTGGATACAAGGATGTGGGTCCTATGTGCGTGGGTTTGGGGCTTGTGGACTTTTGATCCGTGTGCAATTTAACAGAGGGCTTAATCATATAGACCTCCTGGATGAAATTTTTAGAGCATGGAGGCTGCACTAAGTGTAGCAATTTTCAAATTGATTTGGCAAAATGCAGCCATTGTGGAGCCTAAAATTTAAAGTGAGGTGACCTTGCTTGACCTTACCTGGTGACCTGACCTACTGTGATTCGGGGCTAAAAAATCTAGGGATGGTGAAAAAATGATGGGTTACAAATAAACCTCTCAACCACGGTGCTGCGCCTCACAGT